>JARUPZ010000015.1:3407141-3914641 GCA_031213475.1 Nereocystis luetkeana
ACCCTATCACCACTCTGTCCATAAATCTAAGTGACCGGTTGGGTGGGCAACATGACCACCCAAGCGTTCCCTTTCTCCCACACAGAGCGGGATACTACTACTGTCCCAGACAGAGCGGGATGCTACTACTGTACCTAGGCTCTTGCCCACGTCCTCCCCCCCCTTCTTGTCACTCCCCACAACCGCTCCCACCCTTGGCATGAAACGCAACTCCCAGGACAAAGAGACAAGGCACAGGGGACGCACCTCAAAAATCCTCGCTTTGCCGCTGCCCTTCCTTCCGCCACCTTCCCGATGAGGACCCTAGCCATGCCTCTCGTGAGGCGGTCAAATTCCAACCCGCTGGGCAGACCATGCCCCACTTTGCTTCCCACTCCTAACGCGGCGAGGCATTGATCGGAGTAAAACGCCGACTGTGTGTGTTTGGGGGGGGGAGGGGCAGGAGCAGAGTAGGAGAGACAGGAACGGCAATGGAAAGAGAGGAAGAGGCGGAAAGGAGGGGGGGGGGGTGGTGGAGTGCGGGAGACCGGAATTGCAGGGATTGGTAGGGGTGCCTTCCCCAGAGAGAGGGAGGTGTATTCGATAGGAGAGACGTACTCGATATCATGTATGGCCGTAGTCGTATGGCCACTAGACCCTCGCATCCCTAAAAAAATGCCGGGACGGGGCATGTCGGGGTTTTTCCACCGACCGGGCAGGCATTGCTCGCACCAAGCGCGGAGTATGTGTAGTAAAATATTGGCAGGAGTGGCCCAGTGCAGAAGACCGACTATTCACGGGGGACCATATTAAATAGGACCTACGGTACACACAAAAACCTATAATATACTTCGCTATTTTTTACTCATAATATTTGGTTCTATTTACTATGGGCCCCGTAATAGCAGGGAAAGAGAAAGGTAAAAGAGAATGGCAAGAGGAGAAAGGGTGGGGTGGGGTGGGTGCAGCGGTGGGTGCAGCGGTGGGGGAGGGGCGGGTGACGGCGACGGAGGCGGAGGCGCGCGGGGGCGGGGGGGAGGGGGGGGGGGGGGGGAGGAGGGATGCAAAAGCGGCTGCGTGGGAAGCATTACATATACGAATCACATGCGGTGTTCTTGTTTCTAGATCAGATTGTCTCAACAGATATATTCTGCCACTACCACCACCACCACCACCACCACCACAACACCCATCAGCAGCGCAAGGAGCGCAAACCAATAAAAAAAGGGCACGGATTGACTGCCCCACCCCCCCCTACCCCCCCCCTAACCCCCCCTCCGACCTCACCTTAGCCGACACTTCCGCGTTCCGGTCCTCGAAACCGGGCAGGATCGCGTGAAGAACGTCCAAGCTCGGTCCCCTGCGCGCCGCGGCCTCATCGCCTTCGGTGTCACGATGGTTTCAGAAGAGGTGAAACGGCACGTCAGTTGTGATTCCGCCGCATTTTCGAACATACGTCATTTGATGCATCTTGTTTGTCGGACGGGTGCTTGTCTTCATTCAGTCTGCCTTCTCCAACAAGGTTTGCTCGGTGTAAACAATGTGTTTTCCCGCCTGGGGGTCGCGATCGGATTGGCCTGCTTTTCTACATCGGCTGGTGTGATTGGTCCGTGTTTTGTCCTTTTTTTTCCCCCGCAAAGATTTTGTCGTACAGGTAGCTAGCGAGCGAAAACAGCAGAAAAACTAAAAGAAAGTGCCTCGGCACGGCAGACAGTACACATGATCTTCCCCTTCCCTCTCGCCCCCCCCCCCCACCCCCCCCCCCCCCCCCCGCCCCTTGCTCCTGCCGCAAGCTGCAAGCGCATCGCTCAAACCGCATCAACCTCCAGGCCAAGGCCTGCACTCCTGCAACGCCACCATTTGGAGTTCTTCTTAAAACGCGTTTAAGCTATAAAAGTAGACAAGCATCGAAAACAAAAGCCTTTTTAGCAAGTCGGGGAGCGTCGGCATGGGTGCGTGAACCCAAGTACTCAACTCAACGCGGCGAAGAACAGGACAGCACTACGTACTCCAAGGCCAGAGGGCACAAAGGGGGAGGAGACCCCCTCCACATACTAGTCTTGGGCAGGAGTACGTACGGTACGTACACACTGCACTTGGAGCAGCTCTCGATTTCGATTTTGTTTCTCGATCAGAAAAAAAAAACGAAGGAGAAACAAACAAACAAAAAATCGGGGGGCGGGGGTGGGGGGGGGAAACGCGGCTCCTGGATTAGGCGGAAACAAAGGAGCCGGAGTGACCGCACGCCCTCACCGCAACCCAATCGCCGTCGTCGCTAAAAATCACGCCATGTCAGATTTCCTCTGTGACGAACGGGGTAAGAAACGACCATCCCATAAGCTAACGGCCAACGGTAAAAATGCTGCGCACCCTCTACACCGTCAGACACGAAACGGGATAATAAGCCCAGTCGTGTCAACAGTCAGTCGTCAACGCTCAACGCTCGACAGTCAACGGTCAACACGTTCAACCGTCAAACACTCGAAAGTCAGGAGTCGGTGGTTCAACAGCCAGCGGCCGAAGGTCAGCAGCAACTGCCAAACTGTTCAACAGCGGGTTGTCAACCGTCAAACACATCAACACATCGACATATCGACAGCATTCACCAATTCACCAGTCGACGGGCCAACGGACAACACTCAACGGTCACAGCGGGTAACGTCGAGCGGCGCATTCACCTGTGCCGCTGTCTGGCAGATGAAGCGCTTGTCGCCTGAGAGGCGCTGCAGCGTGCCACCACGAGGGCCCGGATGTCCACCCCCCTCATCTCGTCCCCGAGGAACCTACTCGCCGGTTGCGTTGTAGACCACCAGAGGCGTTTATTTGTCGAGCATGTCGAGCACAGGGCGTTTTTACCAGCGGGGGTAGAGCAGGACCAACACACCAAAGAAGAGGCAGCGGGAACGATCGGGCATTTGAGGCTAAGGAAGAATTCAACAGGGAAACAAGGAGAGAGAAATGTCGACCTCGACGCTACATCCCTACGACGTATAAGAAAAAAAGCAGACAAGATTGAACAACAACAACAACAAAAACAACAACAACAACAACAACAACAACAACAACAACAACAACAACAACAACAACAACAACAACAACAACAACAACAACAACAACATCAAAAGGAAGAAAAACGGAAAGAAGGCCGAGACAGGGGAGGTACATTAATGGGCGCAAAACAAGCGGTCGATCACGAACTTTACTCCCTTTCTCCGCAAGAAGCAGCAACACAAAAAAAAAAACGCCACCCACGCCTAGACTTCTTACGCGCCGGACATTAACACCTTCCTCTCTCCCTCCCTCCCTCCCTCCCTCCCTCCCCCCCTCCCACCCCTCACGGGCCATCCCCCCGCCGCCCCTTCCTTCCATCGCTCACCCGAACATGTCTCCCACGCCAAGCAGCGCGTTCCGCACCATCGAAGACCTAAGGTTCCCCACCGCCGCTGCTATCAGGTCGGCCGCTCCCTGCAAGTTGCCTCCCCTGCCCACCACGTCGCGGTGGAAGATGCACAACCTCCGGGCCGAGTCAACCGCACTGTAAAGGTCTGCCCAGTCCCCGTCGCCCCCCGAAGCGGTAAGCACGGCCTGGTTCGGCAGCATTATAAGAGGGAGGGTCGAGACGAACAGGGGAGTGGGGGTAGGGCGGAAAAGGGGAGGCGGAGGCGGAGGAAGGGGGACGGGGGGGGAGCGGGGGAAGATGGGGGGAGGGCGGAATAAGAGGCGAGGGGGGTTGTAAGATAGTGCGATGCGTCTGGTGCGTCTGTGGTCCGTGTGTGCCTCGGTGTTTTCTCGCGCGTACTGCCGAGGGGCCACTCAGAGCTCTCACGAGTTTGCGGAAGAGTTGTGTTTCGATACCGCTTTGTCCGGAAAGGCAGCTGTCGTCATACTACAACTCGAGGGACAAATTGGGGACACAAAACGCTGGCTACGAGTAGTCGGAGGGTGTATATTGCCTCACCGACACCGTCCGCTACTACTATCGCTATTATAGTACAGCACTGCTACCGAGGCGTCCTAGGCTACTACTATTACTATTACTATTACGGGGGAACCTAGTAAATAGAACCTGCGGTACACACTGAAACCCACCAGGTATATTTTTCCCTGTTTTTCCTACCAAAATTTCGTCCTATTTACTATGGGCCCCCGTAATACTACTACTACTACTACTACTACTACTGCTACTACTACTACTACTACTACTACTACTACCATTACCACTACTACTACTACTAATGCTACTATTAATACTACTACTACTACTACTGCTATTACTACTACTACTACTACTACTATTACTACTACAACAACAAGTACTACCATTACCACTACTACTACTACTAATGCTACTACTACATACTTCTGTGAACATAATACCTTCATTTCTTCCTCCGGATTGGGGGACGGTTCGAACTCCCTCGTCTCCAGGACTGCACCTGGTACACCGGCCCCTGGGGGGCGCCCGCCATCGCGGTCTCTTCTCGGACAACTGTCAGGACAACAAAATAACGTGAAAAAAAAAAAAAAAATGGTTCATCGTGAGCGCACAACTATGAAAAAAAATAAAATACAAAAACTACAAAAAAACAACAACTGCGAGATCAAGTACAGTAGACGCTTTCGCCGAAACTCATACTTCCACATTTGAAAGTAAGATACTCGTACATGGCACGCGCGTACACGGGCGGGGGGGGGGGGGGAGGGGGGATAGAAACAAAGGGCACAAAACGTGGGACGTGATTTTTTTTCTAGTATTAATCATAGCACACTCAAGACAAGCTCGAAAAAACGGGGACCTAACAAGGAGAGAATCACAAAACGAAGAACATGGAACAAACCGCGACGTATGGTATACCAGGTATGCTGTATGTACTAAACCTTCTGGGTCACTAACCCTTTAGAACCGCAGTCCCGTGCTTGGGAACAAGGCACTCAAATTCGAAGTAATTTGCCCCAAAACGGGGCTGCGGTTCCAAGCAGGTCCCGAGGCGCTGTGCAGGATCCGCATGTAATAAAAGTACAGACCCAACCCAGAGAGTACACGCCCCTAGAAGGCAGATCGTGTAGAATGTACGCGTCTCCCACCGGGCCACGTGAGAGCTAGCTAGCTACATCGTACCAATATGTCCGTGACTGTGATAACCGTTTATGTTATTATTAAAAGTACAATTCTGCGTAGATGCCTTCCGAAAATATAGCGTGGATGCCATTCCAATAGAAACCGAATATCCTTCCGTAAATCAGCAGTATTGAATGTTACTGTAGTGTATAAATGGTCACTTTATTTCGGGACAGAGTGGTATACATGAGGGATTATCTCTCGATCAACACTCTCCGCCCCGAAATACAATATCTCCAGCAGGTGATCAAGTGGAATTCGATCATCTCTCCGAGGTGTGTGTGTGTGCGTGAAAACAAACCCAACAAACGGGACCGTGTGACGATGTCAGGGGGTAAGCCAGCGCACATTCGTCTGTGCCTTTTTGAGTCAAGAGACCATCGCAAGACAGACGAAGCGCGGGGAGGGAGAGGGGTAGACAGCAAAACGAGCCCCAAACTACAATTGGGTTCTCCTCGTTCCAAGCAAAAGCATTCCAAACACAAAACACTCCTGTGGGTGACCAAAACATACACAAACCTTAACTTATGTCATTACATCCTTAAACAACAAATATTTTCCTGAAAAGACGGAAAGGGTACCCTCTCCCCCACCCCCCCACCCCCCTATCCCCCGCTCTGTCTCCGCTTACTCCAAACCCCGGCCTGACGAGAGCCGGTGACGCACCTTCAGCTCGCGACGGTTACGCTTCTGCATGGGACTAACTCCGGTGCTGCCCTTAGCCTCGATCGACTTCCCCCTCAGGCGCTCCTCGTCGACGCTCTCCCCGCTCGGCACACTACCCCACCCTCCACCTCCACCTCCCCCTCCCCCCAGCCCCGACCCCCCCCCTACCACCGCCCCCGCCGTCGCCGCCGCCAATGCCAACGCCGCCCCGTCAGGGCCCGCCCGGGCGGCGTGGGAAGAAGCGCTCCGTGAGGACTGCCGTCGGCGCCTCTGTCTCCGCCGTCGCCGGCGCCGGCCACCACTGCTCCCGCTTCCACCCCAGAACCCGCCGGTGCCCCCGGAACCCTGGCGGCACCACCTTCGCCGACTCTCAACAGGTCTCCCTCATCGCGACGATCGACCTCTACCGCGCCACTGCCTCCTCCTCCACCACCACCACGACCGCCACTGTCCGCGACAGTATCCCCCTGCTCCGGCCCCGCATCACGCCGCCCAGAAACGACCGCCGCCACAGTCGGCACGGCAACGGTTTTCCCCTTCCCTTCTCCCGTTGCCGCTTCAGCTACCGCTACTCCTGCTACTCCTCCTGCTACTCCTGATACTCCGCCGCCGGCGCTGCTGCTGCTGCTCGGGGTGTTTTTGTCCGCGCTGGCGTTAAGGGCGTTAGGGTTGGTCTCTCCAAGCGGCTGCGCGGGGGCTGTCGCGGCCGGGGCATGATGCGGTGGCGGAAGGGATGTCGTCTTCAGCCCCCCAGCGGAAGGAGAAGCAGCAGCAGCGCTGACCGCAGATAGCGACTCGCTGGCGAAGGGCGGGGGCGGGGGCGAGCACGCAGCGGGAGGCGACACAGAGGTGGCCAGCGCTACCGCGACGCTTGCCCCTCCTCCTCCTCCTCCTCCTCCTCCACGACCACCTTCTCCCACTCCTCCCGCACCTCTTCCCCCTGCTTCTGCCCCTCCCCTTCCTACTTCTCCTTCTCCTCCTCCTCCTCCTCCTACCGCTGCCTCGTCTTTGCCAGCCGCCAACACCTTGTCCACATCGCCGCCACCAACGACACCGACATCACCCGAGCCCTGTCCTGAGCTGGGGCAAACCCCTGACCCACCCGCTCCACCTCCGCGTGCAAAGAAGGTCGTGCCCTTCCTGCACCGGCTCCTGGAGTTACCCAGCGTAGCTGTGGATACCTGATAAGGGGAGAGGAGGGGGGGGGGGGGGGAAGGAGTACTTAGTTGATGCTTGCCTTAGTCAATCTTCGTCATTTTATCATTGACCACCCTTCCCTGTCGAGGCGGAGACCTCGTTGTTACTCCTTAGAGGGACACACCTCCAAGACATACTTGGTGTGTGGGGGCGGGGGCGGGGGAGGGGGGGGGGGCGGGGGGGGGGGGGGGGGGGGGGGCTGCGACAGCTCTTTTATGGCGCCCTCAAACGCCTGCCTTGCGACAACGACATCCCTCGTCCTGGGGGCCGACGCAGGGCTGCACGCGCACACGCTTGCATGCTCACTCGCAAGAACACGAGGCACTTCCGGGTGACGTGAAGAACACAAACAAAACTCTACACCCAATCACCAATAGACGCGGGAAACCAAAGACCAAAACCTAAAAGTGCCACGCATTACCCTCTGTCTGGTCCAGCCCGAAAAAGTCACCTCCCCCTACTGCGCCAACCTGCAACCGACCAACGCCCGCGACAGCGCTAACTACCACCCCCTCCCCCACCGTCAACGCTGCCATCCATATGCGAGGAAGTCCGCGTCACACGCGGTTCTTGGTAAAATGCAGCCCTCCCTTCATGCGACTCGGCCGACACCACACGGAGCTTCGCCCTTGGTGCTTGCAATGGCTGCGTGGTCGATGAAAACCCGACGAACTCTTTCTCGGCATTGTGGGGATGCGAGGGTCCTATGGTCGTACGACTAAGGCCAAGCACGGTATCGAGTACACCCCCACCCCCCGCCGCCGCCCCTCATGCGACTCGCCACAACACCTCACGTTTCGCTTCGCGCTTGGTGCAAGCAACAATGTCTTGCCTGGTCGGTGAATACCCGACGCGCTTCTTCCCAACATTGCAGGAGTGAAAGCGTCTACTCTCATACCGCTACGGTCATGCATGGCATGAGAACACACACACACACCCCGCACGCCCCCCCTCTCCCGGCGCGCCCAACCAAAGAAATAAAATACTTCTCCCCCGTTATACATCTCCGGCCCCCGCTTTATCCCCCGCCCCCCCCCCCCCCCCGACTACGGCCATGCATGAGATCGAGTACATCTCTCCTATCGAGTACACCCCCCCCCCCCCCCCGAGACATGCCACCCAGTAAAAAAATGTCTCACCGGCCGTAAGTCGGCCGTACGTGATGATAGAGGCCGGGCTCGCCCGTTCTCGTTATTTGTTGTTGCTGCTGCTCGCCTAGCGCCCCTCCTGGGCTCCTGAGTGGGCTTGAAGTCTGCCCTCCTTCCTCGGGTGGGCTTGAAGTCCGTCCCCCTGCCTCGTTTCGCCGCGAGCAGCTCTTTCGCGTCTGACCTGCTGCGGCTGCCGTTCCGCCCCTTACTCGCTGCTGTGGCGGCGGCGGCGGCGACAGAACTCTTCTCCTCTTTCCTCGCCTTTTCTTCTTCCTCCTCCTCCTCCTCCTCCTCCTCCTCCTCCTCCTGTTGCAGCTGCTGTTCCTGCTCCTTTTGAGCCGCCTCGGCGATAAAGAGGGCGCGGGCTCTTTGCCTTGTCACCGGTGGAGAATAGGCAGCGCGCATATGCTGTGTCGCGGGACAACCCATAAAACCCGATTTGAACCGACCACAACGAGGTTGGAGGGAGGGGGGGGAGAGCGGGGGGGGGGGGGGGGGGGGGGGGCGGGGGGGAACGGAGGGAGGGGTAAAAAACGGAACAGGGTTCGTCAGTCAATAAGGATGAGTCGGATCGTACGGAAGGTTGGGTCGTATTCATAGCCCGGTTTCACAGCGCCCATGCAGCCCTCTACCGGCCTGCATCCAGCAAAGCAGGACAGAATATCGGCGAATTCAGAACGCTCCCCAAGACTCCAGACGCACGCCTCGAGCGAGCACCAAGACCGACAAACCACGACGTGAGCGGCACTAAGCGACTTCAAGCGGCTTCAAGCGGCGGCGACGACGACGACGACCAAGAAAGAGTTAAGTCGGACAAAAGCATTCCGAGTCGGGCAAGGGCGCCTCTCACGACTTGACGGCGGCCAAGGATCTCAAGCGACCCACGAGAAAAAACAAACAAACGAACAAACAAAACGCAAAGGTTGACACACGCACGCGTTCCCACTTTTATCAGGCCGCCACCGATTGCAAACCGAAACAACCGGGGGGGGGTCACTCAACAGCGCCGACCGTGTGCCGGCCAAAACAAAACACGGCACTGCTGTACGTACTATTACCGGGGACCATAGTAAATAGTGCAAAATATTGTGAGTAAAAATAGGTAAATATATACCTGGTACCTGGTAGGTTTTTGTGTAGATAATAGGTCCTATTAACTATGGTCCCCCGTAATACGACGTGGTGGCGACCGGGACTGCTGGGCACACTGCCATCCGCTTGATAGGTGATTCCCCTGCGTCCCAAGCGATCATACCTGCACCACCAGGAAAACCAGCACCACCGAGAGACTGACTCCCTTGCTGCATGCACTCCTTGACCATTTTAACCCTTTTAGGACTGCAGTCTCGTTTTGGCGACAATTGGGGACAAATTACTTGGAATTTGAGTGCCTTGTCCCCAAAACGGGACTGGGGTCCTAAAAGGGTTAAGGCTGCACAGCTGTACGTGCATAAAAGCTAAACATGGCTCTAAATCCGAGCGATTTAGGGTCGATCTTATCGAGAGGACGGTTTTGTGTTTTTTTTTTCCAGTATTTTCCCGAAATTTCGGTATTTCTAGGTATTTTCCGAAAATACCGAAATTTCGAGAAAATACTGAACAACACCCCTCGTTAAGATCGAGGCCCTTACCCCCCCCTGACGGGAGCATATACAGCCTTCAAGGACTTCGTACAGGTGTTCAACTAGCCAGTTAACGAGTAGGTTCAGCAGTCCGGGAGAAGGGATCTTTAGGGATGTTTTTCACTTGAAAATGTGTAGCGTGGTCTGCACTTCGGAATCGTCGTCCGCGTCTGAGAAATTTCCTGGTTCGGTGCAAACTCGGCGTAGCCGCGTTTATGGCGAGTTTTGGCCCGTTTCGGCTGCGGTTTGGGGTCAGGGATAGGGTCAGGGTCAGGGTTAGGGCCAGGGCTAGGGTTAGGGTTAGAGTCAGGGGTTGGGTTGGGTCTTCGCCCGTACCTTGATTTCAACAGGAACCAAAACATCCGAACAGCCTACCAACCTGAAGATCCCTTCTCCCAGATTGTTAAAAGGCCCTCCAGTCAACGCCGTCCTCGTTTCTCTCTCAAATGTCTCGCGTTAAAACGATGCCAGGCCCGCCGCCCACGCCGTAACCTCGGAGAGCCAGGCTTCTATTAGAACCATCTCTCCGAATAACAGTCGAGAATGCCGACCTCCTTGCTGGGTCGCCGTGGGCTTTAGTCGCGATAAACACCGCGTACCTCTTGTCCCCCCCCCGAAAAAAAAACAAAAAAACAGACGCAAGAGTGTTTCGAACTTGTTTTCCTCAAAAACACGAAAAGCGCTATCAACGCAAATGATGTATACCAGCACCAGGCAAAAATACCGGGGCACCACTTTGATCGAAAAGTACAGGGGGGGGGTTATTTTAGGCCCGTTTGAACGAAGAACAGTTCCTTGAAATCGGATCGATTTTCAACACGAAATCGGATCGATTTTCAAAACGATTAATTATTTCACGAATCGAAAGGAAAGTTCTCCTGATTAATTAGTCCCCAACTGAAATCACCAAGGAGGCCTCAGTACTCCGGGGTTAGGGAGAATGTCAAAAGCGATCGAATAGAAGAAATAAAAAAAATCCGAGAAACACTTGTAGTTTCCGGTTCGTTCGGATCGAATCGACTCTCGACTCGAATCGATTAGAAGTGGAGGGGTTATTTCCGACTTGCGCGGCACGTTCCCACTGGGCCAACGTTCCCGCCGAGGCACTCCCGTCGCTGCGTGGGCCATATCGACCACTACAACCGACTAGATAAATCGTGAACGTCAACGAGTGGCGACTGGGGCAACACCCGCGCCCGCGGCTACAGGCCATAGCACAGCGTACCCCGGCGGCGGCTCCCCCAAAACAAATCATGGCGGTCGTGCGCTCAACATTTTTTCGCCTGTTCTATCGGCCAAGCGTCACGAGAACCGGGCGATCGGGCCCAAACCCCGGAGGGAAAAACTCTCTTAAGACTTCGACAGCTGCATTGCCGTCGCTGTCCTGTGCGCGCGGCGTTCAAGGTCTCCCTCCGCCCACCCGAGAGGAGCACAGTGAGAGCGATAGCTTCCTAGCCTGCGACGCCAACCAAAAAACAGAGGGCGGCGCCCGGCGCGCACCCGGCGATGCACGCCGTCGCTCTCATCCGCTGTCCTCGGTGCTTGTCGGCGGGGGGGTTTGTGTGGGAGGTAACATTGTTCCGATGGAGAAGAATGTGTAGTTTTCCCGACAGGAAAACTAAGTGCGATTATTGTTTCCCCATCAAAGTGTAACCGGAGTCAATTCGATTCCTGTAAAAAAACAAAAAAAAACGGGATCTACGCGATTCAAAAACAGCAGGGTACTTCCTTGAAACGTGAACCCTTTGAGGACTGCAGCCCCGTTTTGCGGACAAACTACTTGGGAATTTCAGTGGTTCGCCCCCAAAACGGGACTGCAGTCCTAAGGGGGTCCAAACCTAACCCTTCTAGGGCAAACACTAAAAAAAAAAAAAAAAAAAGGATTTGGGCCAGTCCCTATGCAGTCGGAAACATGGATTGAAAAAGCCGGTTTCCGATCGCAGAGCTCCTTGGAGAGCTAGCTCGAGCTACCGTGCGCTGACCTTCCCGAGGTGTGCTCAAACCTTTTAGTGCTGCAGCCCCGTTTGGGGGGACAAACTACTTAGTTTTTTATTGGTGTGTCCCCCTAAACGGCAGTGCTAAAACGGTTCAACCAGGATTGCTGCACAATAAGTTTTTTAGGGCGTGCTCAGGTTATGACAAGTGTTTTTTTCTTGGCGGCCCCATACTGCCGTACACCCGTACCAGGTATATAACAGGTAAATCAACACGGCTGCTGGGCGCTCTGGCTGACTCAGTCGGTGTGGAGACTACATTGCCGTAAAAAAAAGAAAAAGCTATACTTGCTTGCAGCAGTATATATCGCCGTCTCCTTCCCTCGTATCTCCTCCGGAAACGCAATAGGTGGGTTTCCGTACTTTGTGTCTTGGCGTGTTTTTTGGACGTACGTACGACAAGATGTACCGGCGAAAGTACCGGCCAGATCCATCAGCAGAATACTATTGGTACTGTAGTACATACTGCTGTGCAGTGCCCAGCCCTACCGTACAATATATATGGAGTATACGTTAACGTTTCTTCCAGAGGGAGACGTCAGTCACCACAGCAGTTAACAAGCAACCCTCTTGGACTCCAGTCTCATTTTGGGGGCAAACCACTCAAATTCCAAGTAAGTAGTCCCCAATCTTCCTCAGGACGAGACTGCAGTCCGAAAAGGGTTAAAACAGCAAAACCCGCGGATAATACGTTAGGAGGACGGAGGTATGATATGATACTATGAACATGAACATATGCTGGGTCTCTCGGGCTCTCGACTCCCGTTCGGCTTTGCTTCCTGCTTCCAGCTCGTTTCTGTTATGGTCGGTGTTGGTTATGGTGTCGTTGGTGATAAATGTATACTGCTGTACCACGTAATATCGTTGTCATGCAGCCAGTGTTTCCTGAGAAAACACATGAACGTACCTGACTTCGGGCACCTGTGTACGCGTTAGAAGCTTAAGCGCACGGCACAGATATACACAGTTCACAGCAGTACAAAACACAAACCCACCGCGGGGAAGTATCACAGGTGCGTCGCGTGGTCGCACATCTTACAACTATCCGCTGTAGAGTGCGTCTGTGAACGTAAACGCGGGATATTTTGGGTGAACAAAAAAAACAACCGGCGCCTCCAAAAGAAATCGTATCACGGGGGACCGTAGTTAATAGGACCAAATACTGTCAGTAGAAATGGTGAAATACATAGATTTTGATGCATACCGCAGGTCCTACCAACTATGGTCCCCCCGTGATAGAATCACGTGCACGTTCGAGCATACCTTTACCAGCCCCAGGCAGGCATCCACGTTCACTACGTTTCCCATCAGCGCGACTCCGGAAGGCCACGGAGGGCTTCCGTCCAGCCGCCGGGGGGGGTGTACGGAGGATGGAGGCACGGGAAGCGGGCTCCTCCCAACAAGAGTGGCGCCGGCTGACGCGCGATCGACAAACAAACCGCCTACTGTAGGATCACTGCCCACCTAACCCGGTACCGTGACGCCGCTGAAATCTCGGGAACTGGAAAGCGCCTTCATCTTCGCGGACAGACCGGCGTGAGATGTGTACCGGTATGACAATGTCGCAAAAAATGGGCTCGTTCCTCGGGATGATGACGCGCCCGCAAAGACAACTGGCGCTCTTGGCGCACGCGACACACATCGGAAGAATATCCGTAACCACGATTTTGCACGCACTTGATAGTACGCACGTCCTCGGACGTCGGTCGGTTTCTCCCATGCCGGCACGTTAACCCGCCCAAGGTAGGCACGTAGGTGGGTATCCACATTTGGATTATTCCCATGTTTCTCATATTACTACCAACAGCAGAAAAATGGGAGAGCCGGGGGGGGGCGTACGTACTATTAATAATCTGTTGCTTGCCCTCTCAAAAGTCCTTTGGCCATCGACCACGCACCCCTTTCGAGACGGAGCACCGTTCCTAGCACCGTTCCTACTCCTAACAGAGACACCTCCAAAAGTTGGGGCGCCTAACGCGTTGTTTCCGTACTTGACGTCGCACGGATTTTTTTCGCCGTTCTTATCGCCGCCCTTCGCCACCACTTCGCCGGGGAGGGGAAACCAGGTGCCACTCGCTCTGATCGAATAAGCGTGAAGACCGGCTGGGTATCAGTGTGAATATCCAAATAGCCCTAACGACGGTGGGCATACATATTACGGGGGACCATAGTTAATAGGACCAAATATTGTTAGTAAAAATGTTTAAATATACAGGTTTTTATGTATACCATAGGTCCTATTAACTATGGTCCCCCGTAATAGTGGTACTGCTGTCTGTATGAACGAACGGGAGGTGGGCGCCTCCCGTCTGTCGTCGCTAGCATGGCTCTGCCCCCAACACCCCCATGGCATACGCTATTGCGGTGTTTTCGTCCAGGCGATTCAACGTTCCACACCTCTCAGACAGGTAGATCGTCTACAGATAAATCATTTACAGATAGATCATCTACAGATAGGCTATCTACAGATAGATCATCTACATCATTTACAGATAGATCATCTACAGATAGGTTATCTACAGATAGATCATCTACAGATAGACATATCAACTACAGACATGTGATCATCTACAGATACATCATCTATGTAGATCCTACCTAGCCCTCCGCTGAGAGGTAGGTGTTGTTGCAGGATATCTGCAAGTACAGGCCCAACGCACGCGATGCGTGCTAGATCATGCAGATGACACGGCTCCACCCACCCGGCAACATGAGCTAGATCATACAGATCACAAATGCAAGGATCTATTACGGAGGACCATAGTTAATACGACCTATGGTATACATAAAAACCTACCAGGTATATACTTAACCATTTTATTAACAATATTTGGTCTTATTAACTATGGTCCCCCGCAATAGATCATGAACCAAGACCCGATTATCCGTCAAAATCATAGAAAAGTAACTGATTATCTGGGCGATGTGTGAAGACATGACTACAGCATACAGATTGGGAGTATTTTCTGCCCCTGAAGGATCTGGACCATCAGGAAGTAGGAATGATATGTGGATGATCTGTAGATGACCTGCTGGAAGTGTGAAACGTCCCCAAACAGGTCTCTATCGTACATAGTATTGTACATATTAAGTATTGCCGTGCTTTTGTCCAGGTGGTTGTTTTTTTAATAATTAAACTAGCGAGGTCGGCGCACGCAGCATATGCCGGCAACTCGGTAGTGCACGGACTTGAAAGGACGGACGGCTCGTTCCCCCTCTGCCGTTTCCAAAAGATACAGCATCACACCCGTGAGGTCAATCAGGCATACCAGCAACTATCAGCATCGTTATATATGCACGTGTATATACAGCAGATGATAACAACAATGATGGCAATTCATAGCATACCATACAGCGCCGACACCTGACATCAGATCATATATATATACAGCGCTGACACCTCCTATCGTATCTTACGGCGCCGACACTTGGTTCCATGCCATACAGCGCAGACGCTCTGCGCGATGTCTTTTCGGCAACTGCTTGCTTCCGGGCGTTTTCGTGCGTGGCGATTCTGGGCGGATGTGGTGTAAAACTTGGCATTACTGCTGCCGTTTCCAACAACGGGCGCAGGCAGTAGAGAGACATGTTGCTGCTGCCATCTGCTGGACTCGTAGAAGAGAGTTTTACGACATGAATACTCGTACGGTAAGGGTTCGCGTGCCCTCAACCACCCCCCCCAGGAGCAAAAAGCGCAAGTAGTAGGGGTGGTTTTCATAATATGAGCGCCAAGTATCCATGCGCGAGTACAGCAATATTCATGTTCATGCATGCGAGCCAGCACCATGTACCGGCAATCCACTGGGCATGTGCTGCCGGTACGAGGATAAGAGAAGACACGGCTCAGGGGGGGTGTTCGTACCAACTTTACGGACTTGGCAGCTACCAGGTATACCATGTACTTGGCATTTTGGCAAAGAGCGCATACGCGAGGCAGCGGGTCAAGGTTTGGACGGTACCATGTTATCATATCAAACTCGCATCATGCTCCATAGTGTATGTATACTATTAATACGAATAGTATTGAAGACTGCACCTGCGTGTCTGGCACGAGGCACCGGGATATTGCGCCGAAGACTCCGAACAGTATTCTAAATAAAAGGCTAATATTAAATAGTCTAAAAGGCCACTGCTGTAGATGTACCTGGTATGTGTCTGCAGTTTAGCGAGTTAGGTACGTAGGAAGAGCGTGGCACAGGGAGGGCGGCACGGGGACTGTTTCTCGCCGGAAAGGAAAACCACGGAGTCTATCATGTATACCTGGGTGTAGGCCATAAAAACAACAGTTTCGAAACGATTACAAACACCAACAGCAACAACAACTGCTCGCACAGCAATAAACAACAGCGAACAACGAGAGCAGTACCGACACACGGAGTAGTCTACGTGATAATAACCCTTTTTTAGGACCGCAGTCCCGTTTTGGCGCCAAGGTTCTTAGAATTTGAGTGGTTTGTCTCCAGAACGAGACTGCAGTCTTAAAGGGGCAAATAAATAGCACGGCGGGCGGTGGCACAGGTCGAAACCCAGAGGAGCTGGGGAACAAAAAAAAAAGCACGCGATTTTCCTGGACGAACGAAGTATAATATTAGCACTCTGTCCCGAAAGATAGGGACCATTTATATACTCTACTTCAATAAAAGGGTCCTTATATTTATAGGGACAGAGTGATAGCCGACCCATACACCCCCGTAACGCGCCTACACCGGCCCAAGGGAAACGAGAGCCGCCTGGATTTACCTCTTCATCAAATCTACCCCTTGGATACTTTTAGATACTGTAGCCTTACATGCAGGTAGTGTTATTAATAGAAAGCCGAAGCGTCACGTCGCGCTAGGCTCAAAACGCCTAACCTGGTAATATAAAGCCCCAAGCGGGGGGTGCCTTAGATGTACATAGCCTAGGCCTTCGCTGCATGTAACCCACGCGCTACCGGGGGCGGTAGCGGTAGCGGTGGCGTTAGCGGCGGCGTCACGCGTCGGCGTTGGGCGTTGACGTTGGCGTTCGCATGGGCGTACATAAGACGGCTATCAATAGTGTTGGCGTTGCCTTCAATGGCAGCATAAGTGACTGCAATAGCGTCGGTGTAAGCGCTTGCGCTTGCTGTAGCATTTGACATTACGTAGCCTTGATAGCCTCAGCTCTTTACTTAGTCGTAGCCTCTACCCCGAAGACACAGCATGTGTACACCCTTTCAGTCTCACTTCAAGCTCATAGTAACGCTACCCTTGACCTTGGTCTAAAAAACCGTACCAGGTAGTCTATAAAACATCAATCCTTTTCAGTAGTGCAGTGCACATACACCCAAATCTTATTACGGGGGACCATAGTAAATAGGACCAAATAATGTTAGTAAATATAGGTAAATATATAGGGTTTTGTGCGTACCGTAGGTCCTATTTAATATGCCCCCCCGCAATAGTCTAATTCCTAGTAATAGTGGTTTGCCCTCACAACGGAAGCGCAGTTGCCTAGAAAAAAAAAAAAAAACATCCCGCGCGAATCGAAAGTATGAGTAGTCCGTCCGATACAACGTTTGACGAAGCATACGAACATACAGACGGATCAGCTTTTAACCTGCGAGAAATCATAGTGTGGATACCCTAGATGCTTTAGTTAGCCTTCAGCCTCGACTACTACAGTAGTTAGCCTTCAGCCTCGACTATACAGCAGTTAGCCTTCAGCCTCGACTCATAACATAACGGGGCATAGCCTTGGTTCTTGTGTCGGCGCGTCACATGTAAACTAAAGTCTTCGCTGCAAAGCGCGCCTGTGCTGTCCCGTGTACTGGCCGGGAGAAACGTGATGGTGATTATAGTGTAGCCTACACGTATATCGAATGTATGCGCTCATTTTGCCCTTGGGGTGTTCGGCCGACGGTCGGCGACTCGTGGACTGGTCAAGCTAATGAAATACAGCAGCAGGGCCTTGGTTCTTGCGTCGGCGTCACATGTGAGCAAAACTCTTCGTACAAAACGTGCCTGTGCTCTGTGTGCTGGCTGGGATAACATGCGGTGGTGATAGCGTAGATAGACTATATACTTGTAGATGTGTTCGCTTATGGTGTCCTTGGGATGTTCGATCGACGCTCGGCGGCGGATAACTTGATAAAACTAATGAGATGACGCAGTGCCGAATACCTACTAATTTTAATATTATTAGTAAGAAACAGGAAAGCTCGTCCAAGGCTTGGTTTCGTAGTCGAGAACGGGTGGTTTGTCCACTAACTTCGGTATAACAACGACCCCTGAATGTCTTAGTATCCTGCAATATATCGACATCGACAACCTTTCTGGTTGCTCATTATTCTGGTTGCCATGTATATATATATACCTGGTTACTGCTGCTGTACGTACACGACACGAACTGCCTGATCTGCTATTTCATACCTGCATTATACCAGCGACACTCTTACTGTGCCGAACAGCGAATACAGGTCAAACTGAGTGGTTAGTCAAGGACCAGGCCAGCAAACCTGCGGTATGATTGGGATGATGGACACGTACGACACAGCGGTACTCTTACATCAACACTGAAGAAAGCATGACATTACGGAGCCGCCCATCATGTACACCACACCACTATTATAGTCTAGACGAATACAGCAGCAGAAGCAGCAGCAGCAGCAGCACGTACAGTTCGCTGTCGGCGCTATAACTCTAGGCTTCGTGCCTTCTGGCCTGTTCTGTGGTCTGTGGCCCCTCCGCTATGCTCAAGCCATGAGGTCTCAACTAGGGCTGCTGTTGTTGGTACCAGTGCCTTGTACCACTGGTATCATCAGGCCCTGAGGTAGAATGTGTACGATCATGTGTGACTACAAGTTAATACGTTCGTACCAGGTACGTACTACTTGTATACTATTAATAGTAGTGCGAATGCCTCTGGAATAAACGAGAGTGTGCTGTTCCAATACTAATATTTGATGTCCGCGGCCAGGAAAAAGGGGGGGCGCGCTCCTTCGGAAGGGCCAGGGGCGTCGTACTCGCTTACCCTTGGTGGGATCGCAACATCCTTTACATGCACGACGTACGCTGATGCTTGCCTCTCTTGTCTCTGCTCCTGTACTGCTCTGTTCGGGTACGTACACTTTTAGACGTAAAAAATATGTTCCGCGATGCCATCCAGAAAATCAGATCCTTCAATAATCGTTTCTAATTTCGGTTCAGTATTGAGAAAACAAATGACTGTGATTCAGTATCGATAACTTTGAGCCCGAGAAAACTTTTCGACGACGACGATGCAGAGATTTGTTGGTGTTGTCGTTGTTGTTGAAGAGATTTTGTCTTCGCATCGCAGGAGCGGGGCCGCCCGGCCCCGCGAACCAGGCGGCACACGAGAAGACCCTCGGTGTCGCGAAGGTGTCGGGGTGGAGCACGGTGCGACGGGTGGAGCAACGCAGGGGGGGCCTTGTTGCCTTTTACGCCCTCAGGTATCCTTTGTACGACCTTGGCCAAACCCGAGAAATTTCGAAACTTCGATCCACAGCAGGAATCCGCGCGCAAAACAAACCAATATATAGGCGCAGCAACGTTCTCTGACCCCGACGCATCAGACAAGGGGCTACCCGCGCGCACAAGGAACCCCGACACCGCACCGCGCACACTCACAAAATGTTTCCTGCCTCCCCGTGCGTGGGTCGAGACTAGTCGTCGGCGTCGCGGAGGGCCTCTTGCGTTTCGACTCGCCCCACTCTCCCACAAGTCTTGAGACACGAGAGCGGAGCCTTGGTCAGGTTTGGGCCGTTAGACAAAAAGTGTGAGCGCTGCTCCCTCCGTCCCCAAGGCACCCCCGGCAAAGGACGGCCGGGATATCCCGAGTTCGACTCTGGAATGAGGGTTGACCGGCACTGAGACTGGCAGTGTTGACGGCCTGCTCAATTAGTGGGCACCCACACAGCAGCTTTACGGTCACCCGTTGCAGGCGTGCAGAACATAATAACGCCTCGCAAAAGAAATGCAAACCCTCATGAAATGTAGTATTCGCTAGGGGGGGGGGGCGCCTCGTCTTTGCCACACCTCCAAGGCCTCGTGTGTGTGGTCTCGTCGTCTTGTCGAGTGCACCTCTGTGCGAAGAGGAAGGAACCCTCGACTCTCCACTTTTTTTTTTTATTCACCCAAGACAGCAGCGCGGATCGTCGATTTGCTGGTCTCTCTCTGTGCGCGATCGGCGATCCTCGAACAACCAACCAGCCCTTCCGCCAAGCCTCTGCCTCCCTTCACACGTACCCACTACGCCATGGCCGACAAGGAGAAGAAGAAGTCGCGCAAGGAGCGCCAGCGCGAGCTCCGCATGCTCGAGAAGGAGATATCCGGCGGGAAATCCCTCATCGACTACGGCAAAGTCAACCAGGTGGGTCCCGCCCACGCTGGGAATTGTTGGCGTGCCCCGTACCACACCCTCGCGGGCGGCCTTTTTTTCGTTCGATTTCAAACCACCCGGGGAGCGGGGGTGGGGGTCATGTCCGAGTCTCTTGTCTTGAGTGCGAGGGATCGCCGCTGTTGCTGCTTCCCCACGCTCAGAGTACGGCCAAAGGCAACGGCTGAGTGCGTGTTGGTGTGGATCTGGCTCGTTCGGTGCCCTCCCGCCGGAGCGATGACCGGGCCGCGCGCCTTATTTTCAAGAGTCGAATACGAACCGGTACGTACTGGTACAGGAGTAGATAGACTACAGCCAGTGCGATTATATTATGTTGCTGTTGTTGTGTGCGCGTGGATTCGAGAGTCATGTGCGAGAAACATCCTGCAGCAGTGCCAGGTACAAGCAAATAAATGTGAGGTACAGCAGTAGTTTAATCCCAAGCAAGCATTGCTGTGGCCTGTCCTAAGACGTCGACACCACCAGGAGTATCGGCAGGACGAATACCAGGTATCGATTTTTCGGTTGTCACATTACGCGCGGACTGGTTATATACCAGGTAGTGTCGTAGCCATGCAGCCAAACATCCTCAGCTGTCGGACGAGAACGAGCGAGTACTTTGTCCGTCCTCGGTCTGGTTGACACCTGCCGTGTATTCGTGCACCTGGTGCGTTATGTATCATGTGGTGTTCCCGGTGTTCCTCGTGTCGTGTACTACTACTACTGGGCGTACAGCTAAAGTACGTCCGAAGCGTATACTCGTATAACATAGGTCAACTAACTGCAAGGCCTGCCTACCAGGCCCGCGAGAGGGCTACCTCTGCTGTAGCCCGGCGAGGCCTGCAAGCAGAAGGCGTGCAGGCCTTGCCGGCCTTGCAGCGAGTCACGTGCGTACGAGTATATAACTTCGGACGTACTTTAGCTGTACCTGGTACGAGGCTGTACGAGGAACACCCGGATATGTCTGGTGCCGATACATACGACCAGGTGCCCGTATACGCAGCAGGTACCGAGGACGCCGAGGACAAAGTATAAGTACGGCGGAAGCAGCAACAGCCACGAAAGTATTGGCAAGCCTTGCTGGCTTTTCTGGCTCCGCGGGCCCTGTTTGTGGGCCTTGCAACACGCTCTCAGCGTACTATGGTGTGATAGCTGTAGACCAGGGGTACCGGCCTTGCAGCACCTGCAACTCCTTACTACTTCTGCAACTCCTTGCGACGCCTCCAACGCCTTGCAACGCCTTGCAACGCCTTGCAACGCCTTGCAACGCCTTGCAACGCCTTGCAACGCCTTGCAACGCCTTGCAACGCCTTGCAACGCCTTGCAACGCCTTGCAACGCCTGCAACGCCTGCAACGCCTGCAACGCCTGCAACGCCTGCAACGCCTGCAACGCCTGCAACGCCTTGCAACGCCTGCAATACCCGTGAGCCTTGAACCTCGACGTTGTTGCAATGGGTCTGCCCGGTCCCCTCCTGACCGAGGGCCGTCGGAAGTGATGGCATGAACGCGAACTCTGTCTCGCGTCGTGGGTGCCGATACGAACGGCACATATGTCATACGTCAACCGTAAGCTGATACGCAATATGTGCGTGTAAATTGGACGAGCATGGCGCGGCTCCACAAAAAAAACAGCTCATATGTCGCATCTCGTGACGTCGTATATATGAGATCATGCGTTGCCCATCTAGCCAGAAAGCACTGCGTACCTTGGTGCACAGATGTTTTTCTTTCACGGCAGCTCTACATCAGAGTATATGCGCGTGTACTGTTGTAGCTGCTGCTGCTGGAGTGATTCGATCGGCACCCGTAACAGAACTCGAGGCGTCCGTACGGCTGCCCGGTCTCAACTACAGCAGTACATGAGAGTGCGCTAGAAGACGATGTCTGCGGGGGAGCATGTGTCGGCCAGTGCCTGGAGCTGAGAGAAGGGCCGATGCGATGCAATCGTCCGGGGGTCCGGGGGTGCAGACTTTATGAGGGTGGATCGGAACACACGTGTACCGGTTCAGCTGCCGCGGGGGTGTTTCGACCGAGGCACCCGTAGTAGCTCGAGGTCTCCGTACGCGCGACAGCTCCAGCGATTCATTAAAACATATTTCGTGTTGCTTATGATGCACAGCAGATCACGGGTCGGACAAAAAATGGATTCCCGCTCTATGATGTAGATATTTCAAGGCAGGCATGTTCCCGACATAATATATACATGCGAAGTATACATGTATGATCTTGTATAGCTATTGTTGTCGGGTGGGAGCCGTGTAGTCCGCACGATCTCGCGCGTGTCTCCTGGGTTGGATCTGCCCTATATGGCAGATTCTGTGCACAACCCTCCGCAGCGGCAGGCGAGGAAGTAGATCATCTTTAAGTCAGACTGATAAGGTAGATCATAATCTGTCTGTTGCTAGTATAGGTGCGAAATATGTTGTGCCTGGTATGGTATCATACCCTCCCTTGTTCTGTTGGCCCAAACACCCTCTCGATCGAGAGAGAGAGAGAGAGAGAGAGAGAGAGAGAGAGAGAGAGAGAGAGAGAGAGAGACGACATTGCGTGAAAAGTGTGGCAAGCAAGCCTTCGTGTGGCTTTGGAGTCTCGACTGACGGCCGTCGGCTTCGCCTGAATTTAGCCGTTTGTTACCGGCCGCCATACTCATGTTGTATGCATCTTCGCCTTCCCCTTTACGAAAAAATAGCGAAGAATGTGTATATTTGTGTGCGCCATAGGTACTATTTAATACCTGGTATGGTCCCCCGTAATAATTTGACACACGACACATATCCTAATCGTCGAAGTGTGGCGAACTTGCGCTTTGTTTCTACCAAATCCGGCGAAGGATTGAAAAAACGGAACTAAAACAGAACCGGTTCTTAACGCGGCAGGATAGCAGCTCGCCCTTCATGCGACTCGCCCTACGCCTCTCGGCGTTTCGCGCTTAGTGTAAATAATGTCCTTGTCTGGTCGGTCTAAACCCGACGTGCTCCGCCCCGACGTAGTAGGGGTGCGAGGGTTTATGGTCATACCTGGTACGGCTTTTGCCACATGCATGACGTGAGTACCCCCCCCCCCCCCCCCCCCCCCGCCCTCCAGGTTTCTCTCTATGTAGCGCACTTCCCCCCCCTCCCCGTTGCCTCACCTTCGCCTCCACCGCCATCTCTCGGTTCCGGTTATGTTTGATCGTGCGCAACAGAGACATATGGATGACAACCGGTTCGAGCGAGAGCTGAAGCACAAGGAGGTGTTGCAGAAGCAAGCGGACCACGGAGCTAGCAAGGACGCCGAGCAGGTGCGGTCATCGGGCGTTTCCGTCAATACTCCCTTCTGGGACGACCGACGCCCCCCCCCCCCCCCCCCCTTCCACCCCCCCCCCGCTTTTTTTTCCTGTTTTTGTTTTGGGGGGGGCGACCAAAATGACCATTTTTTTTTCTCGTGTCAGCTATGCCTTCCACGATCGAATTAACGGAACGGAACGCCCGGAAAGCAGCAGTAGCAGCAGCAGCAGCAGCAGCAGCACGGGTGGTGATCATCATGTTGCTTGCGTACGTGCCGTGTGTACAACTCCTTATCCCTTTGGATCCTAACTCATCCGGGACACCGATTTTCACGATGCCAATCATCCCCTAATCCCACCAGAAGCGGGCCATTGCTGTAGACAAACGCCAGTCACCTATTTTCCTTCATTTACCCCCTCCCCGCTTGGTTATCAAGAGGGGGAATTACCCCTAATCCACGTAGGGCTGCAGTCCCGTTTTGGGGACAAACCATTTGAAATTTGACTGGTTTGTCCCCACAACGGGACTGCAGCCCTAAACGTTTTGAAGGCGACACCCCATGTTTCCGAGCGGAGAAAGTTATTGGAATTTTTAACTCTTGGGGAGCGAACTCTCGACGCGTAGCTACGATCGGGGGCGGCGTGGTCTTGTCTGGAAAACTGTCACTGGGATTGACTAGATCCCCCCCCGCAGAGGAAGTACCTACCCGATACGTCGTACCTTGTACGTACTATTAATATCTATACCTGGGATACACCTTTCGTGGCACCTAGGGTTGCACGTCAGGGTTAGGGTGGTAAGGTTTCGGGTAGAGGCTGTCGGGCTTTTTTTTTCGGCTATTACGGGGGACCATAGTTAATAGGACCAAATATTGTCGGTAAAAATGGTCAAGTATATAGGTTTTTGTGCATACCATAGGTCCTATTAACTATGGTCCCCCGCAATAGGAGCCTCAGAAAATAGTGTTATTACGGGGGACGAAAGTAAATAGGACCTACGGTATTTCATACACACAAAAACGAATATACTTCGCTGGTTTTTGCTAACAATATTTTGTCCTATTTACTACGCCGCCCCGTAAGAGTAGTGGCACCCCCTATCTGAGCATGCATCTCTCTCCCACTCTGGTGGGTATCCCTTATCGCCCATATAGGACTGCAGTCCCGTTTTGGGGACAAACCGGTCAAATTATAAGTAGTTCGTTCCCCCCAAACGCGACTGCAGTTTTTCGTTCGACTGCTACGCGCGTTGGTGGCGGGGGGCACTGTAGATGGGAGAACAAAAGGTTGGTTGGTTAACAGCAAGTTGGTTTGTTTTCGGAAACGTTCACACGGACGGCGCGAGGTGACAGCAGTGGAAAACCCACTTTGAGCTTCTCCGGTTTAAAACCTTCGAGGTGGATGAGACCTTCCAATAGGTAAGTCGCGCGTACAGTAGATGCTGCCACGAGAAGACATGATACTGCTTGTTGGGATAAGTATGGGGTCATTTGTTCAGCAGCGAGAGATGGGACCATGTGAAAGATTCATCAAGACCACGGTAATGAGGGTTGATTACCGCTCGCCCCGGGAAATGGTTGACACACTGCTGTGGACGTGGCGGATAGAACAATCCCTGACCCCAACCGCAAGCCAATCAGAGCAACCCTAACCCTGCCCCTAAACCAATCAGAGCAACCCTATCCCTGACCCTGAGCCAATCAGAGCAACCCTAAACCTGACCCTAAGCCAATCAGAGCAACCCTAACCCTGACCCTGAGCCAATTAGAGCAACCCTAACCCTGACCCTGAGCCAATCAGAGCAACCCTAACCCTGACCCTGAGTCAATTAGAGCAACCCTAACCCTGACCCTGAGCCAATCAGAGCAACCCTAACCCTTACCCTAAGTCAATCAGAGCAGCCCTAACCCTGACCCTAAGCCAATCAGAGCAACCCTATCCCTGACCCTGAAAGCCAGTCGGGCCAACCCTAACCCTGGCCCTAAGCCAGTCGGAGCAACCCTAACCCTGGCCCTAAGCCAATTAGACCAAATCGCGACTCATTGATGAGCTCTGCTGACCTCAATTGCCTGTCCCGAGGTGTCTCAACCCCTTTTGGAACTGCAGTCAGTCCCGTTTTAGGGACAAAATCACTTACCAGGTACATTCTACGTAGTTTGTCCCCAATAGAGGGCTGCAGTCCTACAAGGGCGGCTTATCCCCTTTCAGGGCTGCACTCCCATTCTGGAGACAATTCGGGACAAATTACTCGGAACGAGAGTTAGATAACATCTGGACAGTGCGGCACTAAAGAGGGTTGAAGTGGGTTATTTCTGCTACGAGGTGTATATTTTTTCATTCACGAGGGGTCTCTGGTTTCCACGAAGGTAACAAGTGAGGCATTTGCGCCGGAGAAGAAAAACAACACACACAACAACAAAAAAAAACTCTGAAGGGTGTGCCAAGGAGGGCACCCACCTAGGGCACCCACCCAGACAGGCAGGTACTTCCGCCCTCGAGTGCGTCCTGCCCGCCGGCCTACCCATGTACAGCAGCACCTACACCAGTACCTGGTATACCCGATAGATGAGCACGTACAGAGAGTTTGTCGCGTTTGCCGTATGCTGTATATACGTCGCAGTTTTTTTTACATCCCCTTGCCATTTCGAGGAGCGAGCGGCCCGAACCCCGAGGTGGCACTGCCCCCCCCCCCCCCCCCCCCCCCCCCCCCCCCCCCCCCCTCCCCCGCTGCTGGCCGAGTTGAACGGCGGCGCCCGTTCTTTCGACGGAGACACCGAGAGCTGCTGTGTGGGGTGGGCCTGGGGCGAGCGCGGATGGCGCTCGGTAGAGAAGAGGCGGTGCAAGCGGGGCATACTACAGTACTAATAAAACCGAAGAGAAAATGACGGATCCGAAACGACGTCACGGAGCAGCATTAATTCACAAGGACAAGGGCAACCGTGAACGTTCTTCCGCGGATTGTTTCACCGCTCAGACAGATCGTGCAGATCATGATCTATCTGGTCTATCTGTCTACAGTGCAGATCGTCTGGAGTTCCTCACCCGCCGTTCGTTGACGGAGGATCGTACAGGGTCTGCTTGTTGTAGAGCCCAGGGAACTTGCGACAGAGAAGGCAGATCTTACGGGTCCTACCCCTCGCGATTGTGATCTATTAATACTACTGTAGATCAAAAGAGGCAGACAGTACCTGGTATATATTTACGTATACCAGGTATACATCTAGGTCATGAAGAGCAGGGCTTTTCGCGGGTCTTGACCCGACCCGCGGGTCGGGTCAGGGGGGCTTCAAAATGTCGCGGGTCGGGTCGGGTCGGGTCAATTTTTTTCAAAATCTCGCGGGTCGGGTCGGGTCGGGTCAATTTTTTAAAAAATCTCACGGGTCGGGTCGAGTCGGGTCAAAGGGTTTGAAAATCTCACAGGTCGGGTCGGGTCGGGTCAAGAGATTTTAAAATCTCGCGGGTCGGGTCGGGTCAGGTCAGGAGGTGTTCAATATGTCACGGGTCGGGTCGGGTCGGGTCATGACCCGTGAGATACGGGTCATTCGCGGGTCAGGTCATCATGACCCGCGACTTTTTTCCGGCTGACCCGCACGTCCGACCCGCGGGTCTGGCCCACGGATCAGTAGTTTTGCTAACGTGTGCAGCTACCTGTCGGAAGGCCGCCTTTGTGACCCGCGGGTCTGGCCCGCGGGTCCGGCATTGTAAACAAAAAATACTCGCCGTTTCCCGCCCAAAGGTTTCTCTCGTACCGATACGTAGACCCCCGAGAGCATAGAGCGTACCCTGGTATAGAATAATCACACGCGAATCCCGGGTCGGATGAAGTCGCGTACAGCAGTAGTATATTATTGTGTTCATGTTCACCTGCATCCATTTTCACAAAAATAAACGGCCACACACTCTCATGCAGGGTGCAACAATGAAGACGAGACATGACAGCAGTGTAGGAAGCCCGCGCTCGTCGCGGCAGCAGCAGCAGCAGCAGGCCCCGGATCCTCGCGGATCGTGCCCCCCGCTGTCAGAACCTCCGCTTCAGTGCTTGCTGCAGGAGGCTGCACAGCTAGGTCGCTCGCCGGGGCGCCAGCAAGGGCCATCGGGTCAGAGCTATAGGGTCGACCCAGGGGCCGGGAGGTATCCGCCCGGCAGAGTGCGGGTGTGCGCCTTTCTCCATGTCATCATATTTCTGATCATTATGGTCTTTTTTGAAGCGCACACCACACAATAATCCATAAAAATAATACAAAAAATGAAAAAACCGAACGCAAACGTTCGACATTTTCGGAGAAGTCAAGGGACCAAGGACCATCCAACCGACCAACGTACCAACGTTTATGTCTTTGGACCCGTGAGCTTTCGTCGTTGACCCGTGAGATATGTCATGGGTCCAGTTGACCCGACCCGCATGAAACCCGTGTCTCACGGGTCAATCGGAAGGTGGCGGGTCGGGTCAGGTCAGGAAGTGTTGAAAACCTCGCGGGTCGGGTCGGGTCGGGTCAAAGGGTTTTGAAATCTCACGGGTCGGGTCGGGTCGGGTCGGGTCAAGAGGCTTTTAAATCTCGCGGGTCGGGTCGGGTCGGGTCAAGAGGATTTCCAAATCTCGCGGGTCGGGTCGGGTCAGGTCAACACACCTCATTTTTTTCGCGGGTCGGGTCGGGTCAGCTGACCCGACCCGACCCGACCCGACGCGTGAGGTTTGACCTGACCCGCGAAGAGCCCTGATGAAGACGGAGTCGATTGTTTATAGTTGTCGTAGATGTGGGTTGTTTTCGCTGATGTCCTCCTCTCCCACCGCCGCCGGCGCCGCTGCCGTTGCCCCCGCCGGTCACTTCGTGTTCCCTTTTGGCGTGTTCCTTCTTTGTAAAAGGCGCCGAGCGCCACATACGATGCCTTCATGAGAATGCAGACCGGGCAGGAGACCCGCACCATCGCGGACAAGATAAACGACCCCAACCGGGTGTCCTGGGAGCAGTTCCGGAAGGTGAGATGGATGTCCGGCAAGAGACTTTCATGGCATGCACAACAATGAGCGCCCCCCCCCCTCCCGCGCACCCCCCCCCCCTCCTCGAAATGCCATGTGCCGTACCTGAGCTCTCATCCTACCGGTACTTAAGCGTCGTTTGTGGGGATGACAGCTTCAAGGAGTGAAATGTATTTTCCAGAGACGGCGATGGGGTTACTTATGTGACTGCCTCGTGGGTGCTTTTTTCCACAAAACACTGCGCGATGCGGTCATCCCCCTTGTGCGGAGGTGAGGGTTCTCCCACCCCGCACGAAGTATCTAGCTCGATCGCCAGCTGTGACCGACCGCCAAGAGATGAGTCGTATGGGAAGGGGGTGTGGGGGGGTGGGGGAGGTGTGTGGGGCGTACTCATTTGTTGCTTGCCTTAGTCATTTGATCATTGACCACGCATCCCTTTCGAGACGGAGCACCGTTTCTACTCCTAATGGAGACACCTCCAACAATTGGGCGCTGATTTCGTTGTTTCCGCATATTACATGGATTTGTTTTGCTACTCGTATCCCCTTCCTGTTTGGCCGCCTGTGGCCACCATCTATCGCCTAGGATAGCGATCGTTTTCTCGCTGCTGTCTAGTGTATCAAACAAACTCCTCCATGTCACATTCGTCTACTTCCCTCATCTGCTCTTCTAGCACATCCCGTTCCTCCTTTTATATTTCACATTCTCCTACTATGTGAGTTCTACTCTCTATCGCTTTGCTACACGGGCACGTCTTTGCATCTACTTCCTCCTCCTCCCGGCTACATGGATACCTGTGTCTTCTTTCTGGCGGGTTCAGGTCACCTACACGAAAGCGCAGTTTCAGCGTTCTCACGAAGTCCATTGGACCGTGCAAATACGTTTTCATTCCGATTCCTTCCCTCAATCCCCCGTATATCTCTAGGTGTTTCCCCGATTCCTCCTTGTTCCGTAGCGCAAGCATTTCCCTTCTTGCTATTGTTTCATCTTCTTCTGCCTTGTACGTCCCAAACTTCCCGAGTTGTTGTTGTCGACTGCGAAACTTTCCGATTTGGGTTCCGACACTGTCATGTCTGTCTCTCCTCTGGTGTTCATTTACCATGTCTTCACCGTCAATGTCGTTACCGTCCCGGCGTTGTAGGGACGCGAGGGTCTATGGTCATACGACTACGGTCATGCATGAAAATGAGTACACCCCCCACCCCACCCCCGCCTCCCTCCCTCCTCCTCCCCTACGCCCCTTCAGGACAACGCCGACAAGCTGGACATCCCCGGCGCGGACCGGAAGAAGATGGTGCAGTACCGCGCCGAGCTGGACGCGGAGCGAGAATCGGCCCTGGCCAAGGGAAGGAATCGACCCAAGAGGAAGGTGCGGCCCGACCTACAGACAGCAGTAGTCCCCGTGGTTGGCTGCGTTGGTTGTAAGACGGCCGTTTTCCACCTAAAAAGTTCGAATTTGAGAAAGATGCCCGCACCGTGTTATGTTATTGCCTCTCTCGCTCTGAGCACGAATATTGTTTCGTTTGTTTGTTCTTCTCGTTCGAAGTTTAAGGGCCGATCTTAACGGGGAACGCTATTTGGAAATACAGATGTATATCTCTTTTATTTCAATGAATTTCAATTTGATTTCGAAAGCAAACGGCGTATTCAATTAATTGCCAAACCTAAAAAATATTCGGAATGGACGCGCCGCGTCACACAACGCCCAGCCGACAAAACGGCGAGGAGCGCAGACGAGAGCGAAGGTTGGCGTTGTCGCGTGCGCGCCGCCGCCAGCCTCTTTTTCCTTTCGGTGGCGCAGGATAGGAAGCTACCACTCTCGGGGTGTCTTGGGTGGGCGGAGGAATAACACCCTCAAGCGCCACGTGCGGAATAGCAGCAGCGGTGATACGGCTATCGAGGTCTCGAGCGTATCCTCCGTTGGTTTGCTCGTCTGCTCGGCTTTCGTGATTGTTGGCCTGTCGAGCAGGTCGGAAAATTGGGCTTGCGGCCGCCATGATTGTTTTTGAGGCGCCACCGCCGGGGTACGGTGTTCTATGGTCTGTGGGCGTGGGCGCGGCTATTGCTCCGGTCACCTCTGGTTGGAGTTCGCGTTTTATCGCCTCGGTCGTGGTCACCGAAGCGGCCAAGAATCGCCCCAGAGACCCCACCGAGGGTGTTGACCCGCCATGAACATGCTACATCAAGGCTGATGAAACGTGAAAAAATCGCAACAAAAAAGTCCCCAAAAAGACTTTTCAATCGAATTGAAAGTTTTTAATTTGCAAGCCATGAGATTGCCTGATTGGATGACTTGACTCACTCGTCGGCCAATCAGATGCACACATTAAATTAGAGGAAACAAAAAAAATCAAATCGAATCGAATTGGATTGAAAAAAATAAAAGTCCTCGATGAGATGGGCCCTAGAACAAAACCCGGAAAGAAACAACGAAAAAAAAAACTCGGACGTTGTCGGGGAATCAAAAGAACGGCATGCGAAACGAGTCGGCGAAATGTTTTCGATTCGTAAGCGGCGAGATATATATCCGAGTCCTAGACAGACATCGATCGATAACACCGAACGACTGCGCCATGAAGCTCCGAACGGGGCGCTCGGACCCACCCGACGGCCACAGCAGTGCTCCCATGCACACAATGGCATTTGATATGTGGTGGGCGCGTGCCAGGCGTATGATGAAAAAAACTCATTTGGCCGCTGTTGTGCAGAAAGCAGAAGACAAGAATTGTCGACCCCTCTCAGATGGCAAAAAAAAAAAAAAACTGTTTTTTTGGGAGAAGAGCGTAGGACACCGCCGGCAGACACTCGCCTCCTAGACCTGGGCTCCACCACCTTATGTTTTCGAGGCCGCCATCTGCATTGGTGGGTCTTGCCCCCCCCCCCCCCCCCCCCACGAAGCGGGTTGGCCGTGGGCTGAGTCGAGGTCGAGATCGAAGGTCTATCGTCGCATGAGCTGAAAGTTTTGGGCTGAAAGTTTTGGGCTGAAAGTTTACTGTTTATCAGCGTGTGGATCATGTGCAACGAGAAAATAATAAAATACGCGACGCGTGCAGCCGCGTGAAAACATTGCAAAAACAAGCAAAACGTTTTTTTTTTTTTTGTCCCTGTTGTCTCAAGGCGGTGGTGAACGATCATGTCTTCAGCTGTTTCTTGCAAAACACTTTTGGAAACTGGACTTTGAAACATCGTGCGTGATTCCTTCCCTTACCGTCGGTCGAACGACGACGACAGGGTGCACCGAATCTGCTTCGCTGGCTAGTAAGTGTTATTACCGAGAGGGAGGGGGTGAGAGGGGTAAACGAATGTAGTCCAACCCATCCCAACCCAACGGTCCCTTTTTAGGAGACGATAGTTGTTATTACGGGGGACCATAGTTAATAGGACCTACGGTATACATAAAACCTTTATATGTAACCATTGTTACTATTACGGAGGACCCTAGTTAACGGGACCTATGGTGTACATAAAAACCTATATGTTTAACCATTTTTACTAACAATATTTGGTCCTGTTAACTATGGCCCCCCGTAATGACAATATTCGGTCCTACCTGGTATTAACTATGGTCCCCCGCAATAGATTGAGAGAGAAAGAAAAAAGAATATGCGCCACATAAAAAATAAGGAATGATGGAGGAGACGCAGGCGTGCCCGTCATTGTCACAACGTGCGTGCGATGTTTTTGGGCGGGGTGCCCCCTCCTCCGCCCCCTCCCGTTTTCTCCCTCCCTGCTCCCCCCTCTCCCTGCCCCCCCCCCCCCCCCCCCCCCCCCCTGGTCGATGAAAACCCGACATGCTCCGTCCCGGCATTGTAGGGATGCGAGGGTCTATGGTCATACGACTACGGCCATGCATGATAATGAGTACACCCCCCCCCTCCCCCTCCCCCTCCCTCCCCCGGCATATCACCTCTGTGCCTACGCGCGACCCGACCCACCCAATCCCAACAGTCTCTATTGGGAGACGGTGGTTGCTAGATTGAGTGAGAGGGAAAAGGGGAGCTAAAAATGAACAACATGTGTATTATTGAGAGAGAGAGATAGCTAGAAATACAGGCAGGGAGACAGAGGCGTTATTACCGCGACCTGCGTACGATACTTCTTGCACGGGGTACCCCCCGCCCCCCCTCCTTCCGCTTCCTTCCTCCCTCCCGCCCTCCTTCCTTCCTTCCGGCATCTCACCTCCGTGCCTACGCCTGACGCGCGCGCCCGGCGTTTGTGGCAGCTTGGTGTCAGCTCCTCCGAGAGCGAGGGGGAGGGGGAGGATGGAGGCGGGGGCGGGGGTGGGGGCGGGAGTGGGAGCGACGATGACGGGGGGGGGTCCAGATCCAGGCGAAAAAAGAGCAAGAAGAAGGAGAAAAGCAAGAAGAAACACAAAAGCAAGAAAAAGCACAAGAGCAGCAGCAGCAGCAGCGGCAGGCGCAAGTCGAAGAAGTCCTCTAGGTCGAGGTGAGTTGCTTGTTTCTGGTCGTTTCTTGGTGCACGGGTCGGCGTGGGGTGCGTCATCGTGGGTGCTGCGCGCTGCTGCTGCTGCTGCTGCTGCTTCCTTCTTCTCGTCCCTCTAGTGATGTTGGTGGATTTTTTGTTTTCGGGGGGTAGGGGAAAAGTCGTGCTCATTTCGTTGCTCGCCTTGAGCCGTTTGAGAATTGGCCACGCCTCCCTTTCGAGCCACCCCCCCCCTTTTCACGCCGTCGATGGTGTTGGAGAACCCCCCTATGTGTTTCTGGCGATCATGGGGGGTGGTTGAGTTTTTGTCGATGGCATCACGGCGGGAGAGGGCCGGGGAGGGGGGGGGGGGGGGGGTGGGGGGGGAGCGGAGCGGGGGAGTCTCGGTCAGGCGCTTGTCGCTGTTTGTGTGTTGGTTGTCTTGTCTGTAGGGCCTGTCTTGCTGTTGTCTGCCTGGCGGGGTCGAGGGATTCGCGTGCATGCGTTCGTTTTTATATTTCGTGTGTTTTGGTGTATTATCGCTCTGCCCGTAACTCTACATTCAGTTTGTTCATACTTTTACGTGAGGGTAAACACTTTTCGACGTTTGCATGGGTTGCCGTGTAGCTGTATCGCAGTAGCTGGCAGCTGTATGAGTACGACGTAATCAGTGTGTGTTCAACCGCGCAACAGGTACCAGGCAACACACAAGATTGCACACGCCCCGGGGGGGGGGGGGAGGGGGGGGGATTTTTCCGACTAATTTCTCCAGGAACTGGAGAGATAACACGCAAATAAAATGCGATTTACGGGATGACTGTTTCGTTTCGCTCGGCGTTTTCTGAAGTCTCCTCGTTTTTTGTCGAAAAAAAAAAACAGCTTGGAAAAATCGTGGGGGGTGGATGTGCGATGGTGGGCGTTACGTGTCATGTGTCTTTAGTAAGTCTTCGTGTGTGCGTTTCTGTCGGCAGCTTTGTGTGTGCGCGTGCGCCCTTGAAGGCCCGCGTCTTAAGTGTGTGTGATGCGTGTGTGTGTTTTTGTTTGTCTGCGTCGGCGCATTGTGTTTTGTGCGTTTTTGTTTTCTGTGTCTCGTGCTTCGGGTGTCTGTGTCTCCCGGCTCTCTATCGATGGTGTTTTTTTTTACGGTTTCGCTCGCTTGCTCGCCTCGACCTATTTTTTTTTTTTTTCGGGCGTTGATGTGGTGCAGGAAGGACGGCGACGAGAGCGGGGGAAGCACCGACAGCGACACCGACGGGGAGTCCGAGGAGAGCAGGAGGCGTCGCCGGAAGGACAAGAAGAGCAAGAAGAAGGAGGAGGAGAAGGTGCCGCCTCGTCTTTTTTGTTTCGTATATTCCATTTGTTATTTCAATTTTTATGAAAGAAGAACGACACCACAGGTCGACGTAAAGTTACTCAACGGAGGATTTGTTTCCGGGTCGCCCGCAATAAAAACGCCTCCAGTCCTGGTATAATAATGCAACTCCCCGTGGTAAAACTCACGGTCGACATATAGGAGAACACGTTAAAGAGAATGCCCCACTAAACCTGTGCGCCGAAATTTTATCCATTTCATGACGGAGGATAAAAATACTAATTCATTATATGTGCGGGCTCTCCATCGTTCGCTTGTTTTCATTTTTGCTCGACTGCCGGTTGTCACGTTTTGGTGTTCGTTTCTTAGTTGTTCTGTTTCGTCACTGGGACCGATTTGTCTTACGTTAGTTTTTTGTTTTGTTTGGAGTACCTCGTGTTTGCTACGTATATAAAGCGAAATCGGGGCAGCGCCCGCAGATCTCTGGGTGGCGACGCGCCTTATCCATTGTTCAACACGCAGGACGGATAGATAGATAGGTCATCCACAGATGGATCAGGTAGATCAGATATATCATCTGTCACGGAGGCCGATAGTGAATAGGCCCAGAGTATGCCGAAATCACCCACTCTGATGTATGCATGTGTGTATGCAGTATGTCAAAAACTACTACTGCGTGAAACGAAAGTGTTGTCTCTGTGGAACATGCGGTTTGTGATAGGTAGCCTTTTCCATCGATGCCACATTTGTGTTCTTCCGACATACGTTGGGAAGCCTCTCTCGCCCTCTGTTTGGGCTTAAAATAGTAGGGTCTACCGTGAAAGATAGACAGATAACCTACAGATAGATCAAGTAGATCAGATAAATCAGGTCGAGCAGATAAATCAGGTAGTAGATCAGATAGATCAGGTAGATCAGATAGATCAGGTAGATCAGATGGATCAGGTAGATCAGAAATATCATGGATGCCGTGCGGGACCTGCATGGTACAGACCCATCCCAGGAAACCTGTGGCATGCACTTTGGGTCATGAAAAGTGTACGGCTACCCCGCGCGGCGGCAACATGAGCTGTAGATGGTACAGATCATACAGATCATCTGCCGTGAGCGATCTAGATCATGATATATCTGCCCGAGCTGTGCACTACTCTGCTGTATTCGCATGACGCCATCTTGTTTGTCTCCGTTTCGAAAGGGATGCGTGGTCAATGGTCAAATGACTAAGGCAAGCAACAAATGAGTACGCCCCCCCCCCCCCCCCCCTCCCCCCCCCCCGAACTCTGCCCCCCTTCGATATCGGTTCGGCCGTGTTCCTGTCCCCTGTCCCCTACACACCAAAAACGTCGAACCGTCACTGCAGGAGCCGGAAGCAAAGGGGGCGGACCCTCGTCGACTGTCGGCGTTCCTCCAAGGATCCGACAGCGGAAGCGATTGATTGATTGATTGATTGATTGGGTGATTGATTGATTGATTGATTGGGTGATCCAACTGGTTGATTGGTTGACTGGTTGATTGATTGGTTGATTGATTGATTGATGGATTGTTCGATTCTGTTGGTTGATTGGTTGAATGGTTTATGGAAAACCCCATGCGTATCGGCCTTCGTTTGTCGGTCGCTCTCTTTTTGTACGTGTTCCTCTCCGGGTGTGACGGTTCCTCTGGAGTGTGCCGTTTCCTCTTGAGTGTAACGGTTCCTCTCGGCGTAACGGTTCCTCTCGGTGTAACGGTTCCTCTCTGTGTAACAGCCCACTGGCCCATAACTTTGTGTCTGTTTTTTTTTGCGTTTTTGACGACGACCTCCCACGTATTATATCAAGTATATGATGGCGTGCGTGACAAAACAAGCAGTGGGAGCTTGACCCCATCTTTTTCACAGCGCAAAACTTACCCCGCACCAGTTTTCAAGTGTTTTGTCTCTGAACGTTTGGACGCGCTCAGCCCCTTACCGGTCGTGGAAGCCCCTCTCGGGGGTCAGGTCGGGTCAACGTGCCCAAGCGCCAGTGGCAACAGTAGCCTGTGCTGATATTGCAACGGGAGCTATGGGTTAAATTGACACACGACACGAAACTGGAAAGCGGAAGTGTGTGGTGACCTTAAGCTTTATTTTTTACCAATCCGCCGGAGGATTAAAAAGAAAAGAAAAAAAGGGAACCCCACCGTTGGCCTGGGGAAAAATTACTTGAAAATGGACCGGGATGTAGTGTACAGCAGTAACAAGGGTACCCGCCGGCTGCCGTGAGCGAGCGACCAAATGGCGCGGTGGTTGTACGTACGTCCCTATGTGTGCGTATCGTAGATGGGACGAGCTTTTGGGGCGTGTGCGTCTGGTCTGTTGTGCGCAGGGTGGCAATTCGGTGTTGTGAACCGAAGAAAGCGAAAAACCGTCTCGGTCGGTTTTTCTCTATCTCTTGTTTTTTTTTCAACCTTTTAGGGCGAAAACTGCAGTGTCGTTTTGGGGACAAACCACTCAAAACTGGGAGTGATTTTGTCCCCCCCCCCGAAAACGGGACTGCGTTCCTGAAAGGGTTAAGCGATGAACACAAACCGAAAAAAAAAACGAGAAAAATGTCCTTTATAAAAACCTGAGGAAAAACACGAAAGTGTCGAGAGTCGGTTTCGGTCGGTGTTTTCGCAACTATTCCGAAAAAGCAGCAAGATGTCGGTTTTCGATCGGGAAAAACAAATCAAGTGAAAAAACAAAACGACCGAGAAGAACGACTTGCGGTTTTCGGTACACAGCACTGGTGGCAAATGTGTGTGCGTATAGATGGACGACTTGTGGTGGTGTAGTTCGGGTACAGGGGAGGGGGGGGGTGGGGTCGGCGTTGGGAGAGGTATATAGGTGGGTGGCACCGCGTAGGCAGCCGCTCTCTCTCTCTCTCTCTCTCTTTCGCTCCGGGTAACTTCTCAATTAGTGTTTCTGCTCCCCTAGGGTTGTCCCACAGACAGACATTCCTTTTTTTCGTTCTCCCTAAGCGTGGGTAAAGTGGTACGCAGATTTGAGGGGGCTGACGACTGACGTACGGTAGACTACCGGGATGCTCGTACCGCAAGCCACTAACGCGCCCTTATTCCAAGTTTTGTTTTTGGGATGAAATAATTAACAAAACAAACATACAAGAAAAAAAACAGGTGCAGTTCTGGGGTTAATTAGTAGTTAACGTCGTTCGTTCGTTCGTTCGTTCGTTTTTTTTTTTTTTTCAGATGCCTCCCCCCCCCCCCCCTCCTCCCGGTGCTATAGCAATGTCTTGCCTGGTCGATGAAAACCCGACGTGCTCCGTCCCGGCATTGTAGGGATGCGAGGGCCTATGGTCACACGACCACGGCCATGCATGATAATGAATACACCCCCGCCCCCCCATACGATTGTGACCATGCATGAAATCGAGTACCCCCTCCTACCCCCACCCCCCGGAAGTTTTTTCGGCAGGTCGTTGGTATGTCAGGTAGGATTTCGGGACCCGTGCGGCGTGTAGAGCAAGGGGACGAGAGCCTCGAGCAGGGCCTGTTGTTGGTCTCAGCGGTATCGTGGCGGGGGTGGGGGTAGGGTAGGGCATGTAGCGTGTTGTGCCGTTGCCCGGAAGAGGTCATACGTGCGTAAATGTAAAAGTGGTGTTCGTTGTTGCGGCTGCACCGCGTGTAGTCTTGAACTCTCTCGGGCGCTTCGTTGGGTATGGGCAGCGACTGCGTAGCGACCGTGTGAAGCCCCGCCGCCGTGTACACGAGTTGGGGCGTTACTAGGGAGTTCAACTCCCGGTGAGGCGTTACGCCGTCGGCAGTACGGCGAGTTTGGGGGCAGGAGGAGGAAAGGGGAGCCGGAGGGCGGGGGAGAACGTATTTTCCGCAGTACTCGATAGGCTATTACGTATATGGCCCATTTGCTTCGGGAAGGAAACATATATTACGTACGTGCGTGCGTACGTACGCAGGCAGACCGCCCTTGCGCGCCTCTGCCGCCGTCGACGCTCAGAAGCTTTTGGGGACCGCGCTTCCATTGTGGAGACAAAGCGCTTGGGATTGGACTGAGATACGCGTGTCTGCAGAGAAGTGCGCGCGGTGCTAAAATGGTGGGAAGTCGATTTCCCTTGGTCGTGGCGAGTGAGTGACAGCTTTCGACAGCACACAAAAAAAAAAACAAAAACAAAAAAAGAGTGAAGTAGTAAAAACGTTTTGCATGGGAAAAAAGGGGGAGAGGGAGAAAATCGGGGGGCAGCCGGTAGGGAGGAGGGGGGGGGGGGGGGGGGGAGGGGATACTCATTGTCATGCATGGCCGCAGTCGAAGGGGGGCGGAGGGGCTATGATATCGCGCCATGGGTATTAATCATGGATGGGACCACAGAAGCAAAGCACCCCCCCTAAGGCGGACTATGCCTTGAGGGGCCATGATGGTCTAGATGCTCCCACGCAAACTTCGCTGCCAAACAGGGGCGGGCGCGCTTTGGTGCCTGCTCGCTGCTTACAGAGAGCAGCAGTGTGCTATCGATAATAACTATAGTTTAAGGCCGTAACGTTCAACATTGTGAACCAAACACTCGGTCGAATTCGTACGCAAAGGCCGCTGACACCGCCATTTTTCAGCAGCGCTAGCTAACCTCTACAGCTATAGCTGGTGGCTTGTGCGAATCCCTACCAACCAAAACTACCGTGAGCGGCATGGTTTGGCGCCGTTTACCTCGTACTGGTTCCAATCACGTCTATTCCGGGCACACGCTCGCCGCAAAGTTCTATCTGCGCACTAGATAGATTTTTGCGGCAGGTTGTAGTGCAGTCTTATAATAGATCGTGAAATATCACACACAAAAAATGCTTGTGTGGCTTCTCTTTTTCAATTTTTTCTTTTCTCCTCTCTGATTCTCGCCCCGTTGTATACTTCAGTACACACATTTCCATTTTACCCTTTTTTTTTTCTTCTTTTTCTTTTTTCTTTTTTTCTTCTTTTCGCCTTGTTGGTTCTGGGCCCGTTCAATGCATCTTCCACCAGCCTTCTAACACACGCTCTCCTCTCCTCGTCATCCCTATACTCCGCTCGTCCGCTCGTACCCGTTAGGAACGGCAAGTAAGTGCCTTTCGTTGTGCCTTTTTTCTCCTTTGGCCGAATGGCTTTCACGCGTTTCTTTTTTTTGTTTCAGTCTTTTCAGTCTTTTCAGGCACTTCTTCTGCCATCATTGCTCTGCACTCACTCTCTGCAAACCCGCGCAGCCTGCGGTTTTGTTTCGTCGAGCACATCTATTGCGGGAGGCCATAGTTAATAGGGCCTACGGAACACTCGAAAACCCATATATCTACCTGTTTTTACTCCTATAATATAACAACATTCGGTCCTCTTTACTATGCCCCCCCCCTCCGTAATATCTACCGGGGGGCGTAAATAAATCTGCTACGCGTACTATTACGGGGGGGGGCATAGTTAACAGGACCAAATATTGTTAGTAAAATTTGTTAAACCTGGAGGTTTTTATGTTTACCATAGGTCCTGTTGACTATGCCCCCCCGTAATACTTTCTGTCATAAACATTCGCGTGCGGAGAGCACAATAATATCTTCGGGGCTGGAAAACAACCGCGCCCTGCATCCCAAGGAATAGGTATTATGATAACACACGCGTCCTATCGAGGCGGGGGGGGGGGGGGGGCATAGTCAATAGGACCCTGGTACTGTATAGACAAAAACCTACCAGGGTACAACCTGGTATATGTTTCCTATTTTGACCAACAATATTTTGGTCCTTTGTTACTACTACTACTATAGGCCCCCCCGCAATGGGACGAATTTCCGAACCGAGGTTTTCTCAAAAACCCCAGCCAGGGAGATTGTGAAATATGTCGACGAGACCGTTCCATACTGCTGCACCTGTATGTACCAGCATGTACACACTATTGCGGGGGGGCTTACCAAAAACCAGTAGGGCCTACGGTACACACTAAAACTACCAGTAAGTACATCGTAACAGGGTAAATATTTCGCTATTTTTGCCGACAGTATTCATTTGGTCCTGTTTACTGTATATGGTCCTCCGGAGTATTCACAGCGCTTGGCGTTTATACGCCATTTTCTCCCCCCTTTTTCGACAAAGCCTACTCCGAAAATCGTCCGCGGTTGGTTGTTGTGTGTGCCATCATCATCATGTCGCACGTGGAGTTGGGGGTGGTGCTGTATCTTACTTATCAGACGTGACATACTCGCACTCATACGGTATGTCATGCCTCTTGGATAATAGGTTAACAGCAGCCGTGTGCAGCCGCGCATCGGTGGCGTCCAGTATAACGATCACACAAGGCATTTCGCGTTGTCTGTGCTTATTACGTGCTTCCTGCATAACAACCTACAAACACCGGTATTATTCATACGTACCGTAGTGCCTACTGTGTGGTAGTTCCGTGACAGCATAACAATCTACGAACAACAGTAACTAGTAGCGGTGGTGTCTCTGTCAGGTACCTGGTGTAGTTTTTTTTGTGACCACAGGGCTTTTTGCGTTGTTGTACTATCTCTCTTCGTATCTAGGACTGAATAATAATTATAGGCACGGGCACTGGTTGTTGTTGCGCTGGATGTCGACGGGTATATACAACTAACGCTTTAGTGCGAAGAACGAGCAAACAAACAAACGCATGTTGCAACACAGCCAATTTATTTTTCTTGGCGGCTGCTTATAGTCGCACTCAAAGTGAAGGGTATAATAGTAGATGTATACGTAGTAGATAGAGATGTTGTGCTGCCAGCAGTAGATAGATCCACGACAACAACCATTCTCATCAGCCGCGCGGTGGGCGGAATTCGACGACGCACCCGATCATGAGGTAGCGCATTCCGCTAAACACTTTTTTTCTGAATGGAACAGGGGTTCCTCAACCTAAAATCGTCGGAATGTCAATCTGTGGTTTCGATTTTTTTTTTTTTTGCATGCCTGGGCTATGGGATTGTTCATCGGGCTGGAATTTGGTATTTATTTGCTGAAGCCAGGTTTCGGGTGAGGTATGGAGCTCTCCTTAAGGGAGGAGCCTCGGAAAATTTAGGGTGAACCTCTATCGTAGAACGCCTCGGCACACTTGAGCACCTACTATTATTACGGGGGACCATAATAGTAAATAGGACCGAATACTGTTGGTAAAAACAGCTAAACATAGAGGTGTTTGTGTGTACCGTAGGTCCTATTTAATATGTCCCCCCGCGATGCTACTGCTAGAGTTGTAGATATCGTGCAGGGGAGAGACCAGCCCCTGATCTTCGAGTGAAACCTCTATCACCATCGCCATCATCATCACCATGTCACCCGCCGGTGGGAGCCGCATATGATAAATGATAGTACAATACAGTATAGTGTTCACAGCGTTCTGCATGATCTACTTACTTCTTATATTTCTGCCTGTATTTTGGTATGGCTTGGTACCCCAGGTACGCACGTGGATGTATGTATGCACTTTTTTGTGCATGTTTTCCTGTTGGTTGGATCTGACTGTGCTCGTATTATCATTCAGATCCTACACAACTTTTATTACGTCGATCAGCAACTGTTACGGGGGACCATAGTAAATAGGGCTAAATATTGTAACCAAAAATAGGACCAAATATATAGGTTTTTGTGCGTACCATAGGTCCTATTTAATATGCCCCCCCGTAATATACGTACAGAGTATACGCACTTGTACTTAATGGTGCAGCATTTTTTATTTATGTTTTTGCTCATCCCATTCATTATCTTCGCACATCTTCTTCTCCCTCTCCTTCCAACTCGTAACTCAGATCCGGGGTCACATAGCAGGCTCTTCCCGCCCCCTTCCCGCTACGGTACGTGCCTTCATTTTTTATCGCGAGAAGATTTCAGCCTTTTCTTCCCTCGTCGACTCGCATCGAATTGTGCCTACCCACGCTGCAAGGCGCTCTCAACCATTGAATCCTTTTTTATTTTATTTTTTTGCAAATATAGTCAAAAGTTCGACCCACCTGGGGCTCGAACCCAGGACTCAAACACAAGTAGAACTCGAAGCTAACCACTTGCACCACCGAGACGACCGGCTAGCAAATACATCGGATATAGCTCCGCGAGTACCACTCACTGCGCTCTCTCGCAGTGCGCACACACTGATGTTGAGGACATACCATGGCCGCGGTCTAGCTCGCTCTCGCTTTTTTTCACCCTCACAGCTTGTTTTTCGTCGTCAAGATTGTGTCGGTCACCGCGTGACTGTGAGCGCTCCAACTATTAATGGGTATATAACCCTCTTCGATTAGGACTGCTATAACCCTCTTCGATTGGAACTGCATTTTCATGGGGGGTTTTTCAGTCATCACTGTCACTTTCTCGTACCTTGTAGGAGGTTATGCCCTCGGCGATCTTCTGGGCAAGCTGCGGCCAGGTCACAGGAGGTGTCGTCCCTTCTCCCCCCCCCCCCCGGTGCGTGCCTTCATTTTTTATCGCGCATACTTACAGGGCTCAGCATTCCCACTGCTCGTCGATTTTCATCAAATAATGTTGGTAGTTCGCGCTCTCGCCCTTTCCGCTGGTAATAACGATTACTAATATGCTTGCCACCCGAAAAATGTGTGTAGTGTTGTTCTATGTTCTATGTATAAAGGAACAAGAAACACGAAGCAAGCGGAGAACTCTTTAGAACAAACGCGCGACTACATCATACGACAAATCGGACCCGATGTGGCGCGCAGAGTAGGTTTAGCAGGTTGGGAGAAGGGATCTTTAGGGATGTTTTTTACTTGAAAAATGTGTAGCGTGGTCTGCAACTTCGGAATCGTCGTCCGCAACTGAGAAATTTCCTGGTTCGATGCAAACTCGGCGCAGCCGCGTTTATGGCGAGGTTTTGCCCGTTTTGGCTGCGGTTTGGGGTCAGGGTGAGGGTTAGGGTTAGGGTTAGGGTTAGAGTCAGGGGTGGGGTTGGGTCTTCGCCCGTATCCTGATCCCAACAGGAACCAAAACACCCGAACAGCCTACCAACCTAAAGATCCCTTCTCCCAGATTGTTAAAGGTCCTCGGCGCGCATGAAGACAGTCACAGCCGGCATCTCGCTGAAACTAATCCATTCAGAGGAGAAAATTGACGACCGAAAGTATACCACAGGTACGTACGTATGTAGCAGTGAGTTTTACGTGACGATTTTACATGCTGCATCGGCCACACCGCACACACATACATGACTGTGGGGGAGTTTTACGAGCTGATGTCCGCGAGTTACGATGCAACGGGACGTAGCTTTTTCGGCAAACACGGGCGCGACATATACTATATATACATATGTGATCCTTATACCCGTATACTACTGCCGGGTGCTCACGCTGTGGCCGCAGACAGAGACAATGATATATATATATATATATTATACCTGGTATATACATGTGATCCTTATACCCGTATACTATACTGCCGGGTGCTCACGCTGTGGCCGCAGACAGAGACATACTTACGCGGTTGATAGCGCCAAAGTTTTAATATGTTGGCAGCAGTCACAGTGTTGTTTTCGTCGCTATTCCGGGAACCCGAAGGACCGGTTACTTTCACACGCCCCGGACAAATTGTTCGTGATCTATCTTCAGATTCTGTAGATCATCTATCTATCTATACAGTCCCCGGACAGATCATTCAGATAATCTATAATGCCACGGGGTGCGCCGTGGAAAACGTGCGGGGGACCGCCGACGGAGGGGATGACCGGTTCGGGGTAACCACCCGCGAAGGGAATGGATCGCCCTGTAAGAGAGCGTTCCGCCTCACAGACATACTGTCAAGGCTACACCAACATTTTGACGGCGAGACAGAGTGGGATGTCCTCCGAAGGGGAGAGCTGGCAAGATCGTGGCGGTCAGCGATTTCGGAGGAGGAGGAGGATGAGGACCGACAGACAGCAAGGACGGAGAGGGAAGAGGCAGATACAGCATGCACGTACTGCGGACTGGCTCTGGCAGAGTCAACAGCGGGGTGTGGGGGCATTCACAGGCGGATACCCGTCCAGTGCCACCACGGAGGGTTTGTACACTCCAGCTGCATGCTGGAACGACCGGATCGCCTCTCGAGAGGGAATTATGGACCCGAGGTCCTGCGTCGCGTGCAGCAGCGATTGCGCGGGGGGAAGGCGACCTCCCCACCGGGAAGAGCTTGCTAGTATTTGTGGCCTGCCAACCGACGAGCCAGGGCAAGGATGGGCGGCGCTAAGGAGCACAGTACAATTCGCCGACCTCCTCCAACGAAACGTCCCAGGACCGGGGCCAACTAGCTATCTATCTCACAACCGGCGTCTACAGCTCTTTCGAGCTCATGGCACGTGCCCACGAGAGGAGCCCAACTCCTCTTCGTTCCTATTGTGCTCGCCGTTCTGTGACGCTCTGGGCCTGCCTCAGGAGGCTTACCTCGATTTCCCCCGCTCGAGGGAATGGGAAGTGGCTGTCGGCCCGCTACCGCACGCTGTTCGTCGCGCTCGGGATCCGATCACAGCATGTCCTGCTCCGATTACCAAACCGACGCGGCTCTGCATTGGGCCCCACGTCCAAGAATACTTGGCGGGCCTCAACGCCAAGCGGGAGGAGCGCCTCACAAGATGGACGCTCGGGGTTCAAGACACGCTGGAGGAAGGTGTCGCCCCCCCTCCCGCTCCGGGGCAGGCGGCGCCCCCACCGAGAGGAACGGAGTCGACGACTGAGAACGACCCGACGCAGAGAAGGCAGCTGGAGCAAGAACGCGAACCTCCGGGCTCCTCAGAGAAACACCAGAGCGAGGGAAACAGGGATACCATGCCAGACGAACAGCCCGGAACGCCCCGAGCAAGGCCAGAGAGACCGCATCGACAACACCCGAGGTGATGGTTTCAACAAAACGGGTGGGGGGGGGGGGGGGGGGGGCGTTCGCAAGGGATAGAAGAGGTCGATCGTGGGAATCTACGGGAAGGTCACGAGCAGCCAGCGCAAGAAGAGGGGTGGACGCTACTACGGAGCGAAACACCCCAGGCAGACGGGCAGTTCGCCATCTTCGTCAGCAGGCCGGGGGGGCGGCAGGGGGGGCGGAAGAAGCGAGAGGGGCGGGGGGGGGGGCGGTGGCGGGAGGAGCCGGGGGAGTGGGGGGAGAAGGGGGGGGGTAGGGGAGCGGGGGGAACAGCGGGGGGAGCAGAGCGAGAGGGGGGAGCGACTAGGGTAGGGGGTAGCGGGGGGAATGGACAGTGCAGCACTCTTGTTGGCTGGCCAGGAAGGGGGCGGGGGCGGCAGGGGGGGGCGAGGGGGGGCGGGGAGAAAGGATGACGGCAGGAGAGAGGAAACGGGGAGATGGGAGGGGGCGGGGGGAGCCAGGGGAACGGGGGGGGAGCAAGTGGAACAGGGGGGTCAGGGACAGTGGGAGGGGCGAGGGGAGCGGAGGGAATGAACGGGGCGGCTGGAGCGGGGGAGACGGCGGGAGGAGATAGCGCGGCCGCCCCCGTTAGCAGGTCGGGGGAGGGAGAGGGGGACAGGGAGGACCGGGGGGGGCAGGAGAAGCGGGGGTAACGGCGGGACAGGGGGGAGCGGGAGGTGTGCAAGTAGCCGAGAGAACAAGGGGGGCAGGGGGGCTGTCGAGAGAGCGGGGGGAGCGGAGAGAGCAAGGCGGACCGAGGGATCGAGAGGGATGGAGCGGACGGGAGAGGCGGGACGGGTACAAGGAGCGAAGCTAGCGGAGAGGGGGGGGGGGTATAGGTAAGGTAGAGGAGAAGCGGAAACCGGAGGAACGTAAAGTAGTGGTGGAGAGAGAGGCGTAGGGAGAGGAACGAGCCAAAGAAGTGGAGAGAGAGGAGCAGAGAACGGCAGGGGGCATCAGACACCAATCGGCGAGGCTCCGGCTGGAGGACCTCCCAGGTTGTAGGGGTGGAGAACAGGGAACGGAACGGGCCTTCATTGGCAACACCGCAGGTGGAGTGGCAAGCGGGGTCTGCGGTGTAACACTGCAGCTAGGGCATCGGACGGTACGTTTTCCACGTGGGCAAGGGCGGTATGTGTTACACGTTCGTTGTGGGGTAGAGGATCTAGCGAGAGGCACGGCACCGGCACCACTCCGCTGTCCAGCCGTCGACTGCGGAGCCCGGCATCCCAGACGGGACGCACTGGAGGCTTCGGTCCAAGCTGACCCGGGTGTCTTCGCAATCGGGCGGCACGGATGGGAGGGGGGACCATAGGTGACGAGGATCTATGCAGCCGGGGGCTTCGTTTCGGATGGGACCAAAACAGCCTGGGCGTAGGGCCCCCACTCGATGCCGTTTCCTTGGAGGGCCTGGGGCAACGTTTCTCAACCGGGAAGACAGTCCAGCCGCAGCTGGCAGGAGCACATGTGCGCTTGAGCGTTCGCGCCCTCGCCATCCTCAACCACGCTATGGGAGAGCACCGGCCGAACCGGGACTCGGCGACACCGAACTCTCTCTCTCTCCTGTGGGCGATAAAGTTATGGTACCTCATGCCAGCCCTGCTCCACTCACCGGACGGCCGGATAAAGAGGCGGCAGAGGTTTCGCGCTGGTGGAGAGCGGGGACACAGTGCTCCTGCTCCTGCTCCCGTGGCTGATAGCGTATACCAGGAGAAGGGACTTGAGACAACGGGATACGACCCAGGAAGCTTCGGAGGAGGCGAAGCTTGAGCGAGCGTCGTTGGTGTGTCGCCACGTGGAAGAGGTCAAAGTGGCAGCACGCAACCTTCTGGCAGAGCCACGGATCAGCTGGGAACGAGGAGACGCGGAACACATTGGTGGCCAAGCTTCCCCCCGAAGACCATGTCGCCGTGTCCGCGGTGGCGGCGGCGGCGGCGGCCGCAGTGCCAGCGAGCGGCACCGAGGTGGAAGATGGAAACGCCCCCCCCCGTGGCGCCCTGACGATGAGTACGCCTCCGAGGTGCTCTTCGACGCCATCAGCTCCCGCAGTGCCCTTTCAGGCCCCGGAAACGGCGGTCAACGATTTTGCTCATCTACAACCCATCGGTCAAATCGATATCGGCAGAGAGGAGTTCAGAAGTAAGTGCTATGACAGCATTCTGGCGGAGAATCGTCGACGAGCCGGACGCGTTCCCGCCAGATTTCTGGCAGCTCTTCTTGCGGTCGACCCTCACTGCGTCGGGGGAAAAGTGCCGGCCGGTCTGCGTGGGTATGACATGGAGGAGGCTCATCGCCGCCGGGGCTACGCGACAGTGGCGACCGCGGTTGGAGGAGGTAAACCGAGAGGTGAGGCCGTTTGGGGTCGCCGTACCCGGAGGAGTGGAGCATGTGGGGTTGAGGGCTAGGATGCTACACGAGACGGGCAACCGGCTTGTGTCTCACGGACTGCTCCAACGCCTTCAACACCGTGAACAGGACGGCGGTGCTAGAAGAGGGTGGCAAAAACTGCGTGCCAGCGCTCACGCCTTTAGTGGCCGAGTGATGCGGTACAAGACCAGCCGACGTGTTTTTTTCCGGATGGACCACAGGAGAGATCAGGACGATCGCTTGCTCCAGCGGTGTCCAGCAAGGGGACCCCATGGAACCAGCATTGTCTCTGCCTGGCGTTACGGCCGGGGCTGAAGCGATTCCGGCAGGAATTCGAGAGAGAAGGAGTGGAAGCCTTCTCGTCCATGGGCGATGTCTCTCTCGGCCTTAAAGGGATAACGGCCAACACGATTAGAGCATTCGCCTTCCTCCGACGAGAGCTAGATGGCATCGGCGTTGTGGTCAACGCCGCAAAAACAGTGGCACTAGCAAGGTACCAGGCGGATTAGTAGGGAGAACCTGGCTATACTACTCGTACCGCAAACTGCTGCCGCCACACCTGGAGGGTGCTTTGGGCTTTGGCCTGCCAGTTATATTTTCCCTCTTTGTTATTTTATCCTTGGTTCTTTGTATTACTCTGTTTACAAGCAGCGGTGTTTTTTGTTTTGTTTTTTTTTTCCAGCTCGTTCTTTTTCAAAGTGTTGGCCATCTCGCCTGTGGGGGGGGGGCACGACAGATTATTTCTTCTGGTTTTTTTCTTTCATTTTTTTTTCTTTTTCTCTTTCGATTTGTCTTCTTTATTTTTTGTTTTTTTCTCTTTGATGGTTTCCTTTCGTTTCTCTAATTCATAGAATGTGTATGTCGTGCCTGTCGTACCTAGTATGATGACATGACATCGCATTGCCCACTTCTGTGCTTGCTGCATACGTGGCAACGTGGTATATCTGTGGCGTAGCTTCGTGACCGCATAACTTGTATATCTTCTAAGATTGAAGAATCGGCACGGACACTGGTTGTGCAGGGTGTCGACGGGTAGAAAGAACGGTTTAATGTGAAGAACACACACACATATAGCTGACGTATTTCAGAGTAATAATGGTCTAAAAAAATACCACAGGTAGGTGCTATATACCGGTCGCCCCAGTGGTTCAAGTGGTTAACCTCGAATTCTACTTGTGTTTGAGTCCTGGGTTCGAGGCCCAGGTGGGTCGGACTTTTGACTTTATTTGCAGAAATAAAAATAAAAAGGATTCAATATTTGAGAGCGCCTTGCAACGTGGGTAGGCGCAATTCGATGCGAGTCGACGAGGGAAGAAAATGCTGAAATCTTCTCGCGATAAAAATGAAGGCACGTACCGTAGCGGGAAGGGGGGAGAAAGAGCCTGCTATGTGACCCCGGATCTGAGTTACGAGTTGGAAGGAGAGAGAGAAGAAGGTGGGCGAATATAATAAATGGGATCAAATATATATATATATATATATGTATATATATATATATATATATATATATATAAATAACACAGGTATACCGTTCGGGCCAAAACCAATTGAAACAAGAGGCGATCGACGTGAGGGCGACGAAAAGCGCATACAAACAAACAGCACTCCCACTGCTGCAGCACAGCTGTGGTGTATGCGCCAGCAACAAGCAGTGTGAAGAACACACAGAGGTGTGAAGGTGTTACCTACTGAGCTATAGGGGTAAAAGATCGATCGATTACCCACCCCAGGGTAATCCTTATAACACTCTCCCCCCCTCTAAACGGCGGGATCTTTGGGGCGTCGGAACCGTATACGGCAGATGGTTCCGACGGGTCGAGGAAGGGGCGGAGGCCTTCATCATGCGGAAATGGCATACAGTTGAGAAGGAGGCATCGGCAGAACGGCATATAATAGCTGCAACAACGACCACAGCCGTTGACGCCAACGCGAGTGCGCAGAATGGCAGGGAAGAGGGGGGGGGCGAAAGGGGGACGAGGGGGAATGGGGGGGGGAGGGGGGGGGGGCGGTCTGCCCAACAGACTGAAGCCTGGTTATGGCCATCATCGTCATGATGCACTCCCTTCTCTGGGACCCAAGTAACTATTACGGGGGGCCATAGTTAACAGGACCAAATATTGTTAGTAAAAATGGTTAAACATATAGGTTTTTATGTGTACCATAGGTCCCGTTAACTATGGTCCCCCGTAATAGCATGGTGCCACCTGCGCAACTTTGCGTGTTTGTATGCTCCAGTGCCTGCCTTTTGTATTTGCTTTTCCCCCCGCCCGTGATTATCGCTTTTTTGTCCCTTCTTTTTTCATATTTCTTTCATTCCCGTTTGTACCTCTTTGTGTCTCTGTTAGTGTGGTCCGTTTTGCCTTCTTTGCGTTTTGCTATCTGCTTCTGTTTTTGTTTTGTTTTTTTTTTGCTTCGCTTCATCTTCTTTTTTAGGTTTTTGTCTGCTACTAATAATAGTCTCCTTTTTGCTTTCCTGGTGTCCGCAGTGGTGGAGTGCGTGCGTATGCTTGTTTTTTTTTTATTTTGCCTCTGTTTTACTACCGAGGTATTTCCTCCACTCCAGAGTTATTGGAGCCTGTCTTGCGGCCACGGACTGCATAGTATTGTGAGTTAATGTGAGAACAACAACAACAACAACAACAACAACAACAACAACAACGTCCGTACGCGGACCTACCCGCTTCGTTTCATTACCTGGGGAACCAGGCACGCGCAAGCGTTTCTGTAAAAGAAACGTTCGAAGTGAGGTTCGAACCCTTGACCTGGACGACATCAAATGTGAGGGTGTTACCTATACTCAGCTATACAATAAGGGTAAAAGACTGATCGATTACCCAGCCCAGGGTAATCCTTATAACAGAGGGTATATAATCCTTGTAACACTCTCTCCCCCCCTCTGAACGGCGGGATCTTTGAGGCGTCGCCGATACTGCCTACTGCGCATAATATACCGCCGTACGCTGATACATATACCCGCTTCGTCTCAATAATACTTGGGGAATCAGGGAGATATAATACACCAGGTATGCTTTTAGTTACCGCGAGCGCAAAAAACCGTGTCCTCGACGACGCCAAACAAACGTGAAATGTGTTACCTACTGAGCTTTAGATCGCGATCGGTTACGACTATTATTAATACCCAGTCTTCAATTAGCCCTTTCAGGACTGCGGTCCCGTTTTGGGGGCAAACCAGTCAAATTCTAAGTAGTTTGTCCGCGAAACGGGACTGACTGCAGCCTGCACGTCCTAAATGGGACCACGTTGTGTACTTTCCTGAGTTGAGCACGAACACGTATACACCGGGGTATTTATGGGGGATATTATACTGTTGTGCGCCCCCCAGTCGGTACTGGGTATAGTCGCCCCGGTGGTTCAAGTGGTTAACCTCGAATTCTACTTGTTTAGTCCTGGGTTCGAGCCCCAGGTGGGTCGGACTTTGACTTTATTTACAAAAATAAGAATCATGAAGGGTTCAATTGTTGAGAGCGCCTTGCAGCGTGGGTAGGCACAATTCGATGCAAGTCGACGAGGGAAGAAAAGGCTGAAATCTTCTCGCGATAAAAATGAAGGCACGTACCGTAGCGGGAAGGGGGGAGAAGAGCCTGCTATGTGACCCCGGATCTGAGTTACGGGTTGGAAGGGGAGAGAGAAGAAGATGTGCGAAGATAATAAATGGGATGAGAAAAAAATAAAATAAAATAAAAATAGTACGTACTCCACTCGACGCCTTGTGACACTTACTTCTGGTGTACTGTTAATATTATTATTATTCCTCTTGCCATCTATCTGACAATGTGCAGCATGATCTTCAACATGGATCACTCATAACTTTCCCGAAAGAAGAAAACCTCGGAAACAAAAGGAAACCCATGCACCAAGCCTACCTCCATACTGTTATTAATAATAGCTGTGGTTATTATCGCGTACATACCAATCATACCTATCAAAACTTCTGAGAAACACAGAGGGTGTGGGCAAGATACACGGGGTGTAAAATATAACGGGGTGTTTTACATCATGTTGTGTGCGTACTCGAAGGTATGCGGCTGAACTACTTACTGCTTGCTGTGGGGGACGCAGGATATTCGGCAGCTTCCAGCTTCTTCGTTTTGTCGGACCATGATAATTTTGAATTTCGCTACGTACAGTATTGTTAAAACTTTAATACCAATGGCAACAAAAATCCCAACTGCATGTACTTTTTTCAAGTATAACATGCCACCATTGTGTCGGCATTAACCCTTTTAGAACCGCAGTCTCGATTCGGGGACAAACCAGTCAAACTTTAAGTAGTTTGTCCCCAAATCAGGACTGCGGTTCTAAAGGGGTTAATATGAAGATCATGAGCACACCTACATTTACGCCCGGAGTGTCAGATCGTGCTCTATTTTCTCTATTTTCTATTTTCCAGTCTGGTCTGCAGGCTCTCGGATCCACGGCCCTCTCCCACTATCCAGGCTCTTGATCAGAGAGTCTCCGGTTTCTGGATTTTCGGGGGCTGGGGGGGGGGGGGGGGGGGGGTTCTTTTTCGTTTTTGCACGAATTCTGCGAAAAAGCGCGAAAGAACACAAAAAAGCAGGTTTTTCGTTTAAATAAATACCTGGTACGAGTATATACGCCGCATTTTTTCAGAAGCTCGGGCCTGCCCACACTCGTACGCGCACGTCTCCTGGCATCTAGGGAAGTCTCCTTCTTCAGAGCACCATCTGGAGCACCTCTGGGTGAGTGCAGTCGAGGGTGTGGTGGTGTGTGGGTAGGGGAGAGGGGGCGAGGCGTGATAGTGTTGGCGGCATCGGCTCTAGTGTTCGACGTTGTCGGTCTCGAAGACGATTGTTCTACAAAGGAGTACATGGAGACGACGCTTGCAATTGTTTTTCACTCTGTACGAAAATATAAGGAATTTTGGATTGTATAAGATGAATAAAATAGGTCTCTATATTCAGAGACGGTGTTACCAGTTGGCTCTAGTACTAAAAAAAAAAATGTACTGCGTGCGCCGATCTCGATGTTCTCGTAGCAGCAGCAGCAGCAGCAGCAGCAGCAGCAGCAGCAGCAGCAGCAGCAGCAGCAGCAGCAGCAGCCACGGCGCCATGGGGCACTGCTGCTGTCGCTGGTGATGCCGTATGTGGCTTCTGGACAGGGCAGACTGCTTCTTCTAAAACCGCTACCACCGCTACCGTCGATGACAGCGTGGAGTATGTGGAGATCCCGTTTGGACCAGCGAAGACACCCATGAAAAAGTTGACCGAGGCATCTACACGTAGCTCTAATCACTTACCTGGTACCTTGTACCAGGTACGAGTATTATTGATGGGTGCTGCTTGATAAGACTGCCGCTTGCTGCTACCTACTACTGCTGTGTCAAATCTGCAATCAGCCGGCACGGACCTCAGATTGATATACCCCGGGCCCGAGGGGTAACTTATCGTCCTCTCATCGGCGACATCTTGCTACATACGTACTCGTACACGTATATCGTGGTGCTTCGAGCTGCAGTATGATATCCGCTACTACTACTGGTGCTACTACTACTGCTGCCGTGTGTAGACCAGCATACGCCCCACACCTACTACATTGCAAGTCCAGACCCAACGCTTCAATCCGCTCTCTACGTTGTACTGCAGCATGCTGTTGCTTCCCCTCTTCAAGATGCATTACAGCAGTAGCAAAGGCAAGGATACATACACCGTTCGTTGCGCGCAAGCAGTACGGGAGATACCCCCTTTGTACAAATCGTATACGAACATACCTGGTAAGAAACAGGAAAAAGCGGCTCGTCAGGCTGGATTACCTTATTATTTGGCAGTTGGGGATTGGATGAGTTCTGCACAAACTTCAGCATAATAAGCGACTCCCAAAGTCCTATATTATCGCTTTTTTGTCCCTTCTTTTTTTTCTTTCTTTCATTCCCTCTTGTACCTCTTTGTGTCTCTGTTAGTATGGTCCGTTTTGCCTTTTTTGCGTTTTTCTATTATCTGCTTCTGTTTTTGTTTTGTTTTTTTTTTGCTTCGCTTCATCTTCTTTTTTTTAGGTTTTTGTCTTCTATTAATAATAGTCTCCTTTTTGCTTCGCTGGTGCCCGCAGTGGTGGAGTGTGTATGCTTGTTTTTTGTTTTTTGCCTCTGGTTTACCACCGAGGTATTTCTTCCACTCCAGAGTTATTGGAGCCTGTCCTGCGACCACGGACCGCATTGTATTGTGAGTTAATGTTAGAACAACAACAACAACAACAATAATAGACGTATACCAGGTAATAAGTTCTTTCTGGAGGTTGTGCGGTGTCTTGGACTGTTTAACCCCGTTAGAACCGCAGTCCCGTTTTGGGGACAAACTACTTGAAATTTGAATGGTTTGTCCCCAGAACGGGACTGCGGTTCTAAAAGGGTTATAACTCCTCAACACTACTCGTACCCTGGTACATGAGTCACACCCGGTGTCCGTCCTGAGACGGCACCTACGCGGGTTCATTTTTATTTTTCCATTTACCATAATGCAGCTCTACATAGAAAGAGAGGGTAAAACAATAGCAGTGTGTTCTTCGTTCTATTCTACCCGTCGACATCCAGCATCCAGCACGACCAGTGTACATCATGCCGATTCTTATAAATCCTCACACCCAGTGTCGTCGAGAGATGCCATAATAGTTCTTCTGTGCTCACAAAACTGGAGGACCTTTAACAATCTGGGAGAAGGGATCTTTAGGTTGGTAGGCTGTTCGGATGTTTTGGTCCCTGTTGGGATCAAGGCACGGACGAAGACCCAACCCAACCCCTGACCCTAACCCTAACCCTAACCCTAACCCTGACCCCAAACCGCAGCCGAAACGGGCCAAAACTCGCCATAAACGAGGGTACGCCGAGTTTGCACCAGGAAATTTCTCAGATGCGGACGACGATTCCGAAGTGCAGACCACGCTACACATTTTTCAAGTAAAAATCATCCCTAAAGATCCCTTGTCCCAGACTGCTAAACCTACTCCAAAACTGCGTCACAGAGAATCTGATGCTATTCACAGAGCTTGTATCTCTTCCTTCTACTGGTAGGATTGAAGAATCGGCACGGACACTGGTTGCGCTGGATATCGACGGGTAGAAAGAACGGTTTAATGTGAAGAACACACACACACACACATTGATACAAGTTTTATCTAAAGCAGCGGTAGAAAGTAAGCAACCGGGGGGGGGAGAAGGGTAGACACTTGTGACCACGGCTTGTCCTGAAGAAGGTCGTCGAGGGTAAAACCTCCTACGAGTTAAGCTGGAAAGTGAAAGTGATGATGACGATGAAAAAAATGCAATGCCTTGTCATCATCATCATGCTGGATACGACAGGCACGACATACACAGTCTATGAAAAGAGAGAAAACGAAAGGAACGAAAATAACACACAAAAAAAAATCGAAAGAGAAAACAGAAAAAAAGAAAAGAAAAAATGTCGTGCCCCCCCACCGATTGATAGTGAAAATGAGATAAAAAAAACAATACCAACTGTAACTATAAATAGATATATGAGTGAGGCTCGTAAGAACCAAGGGGGAATATACGAATCAAATAAATACGTATGTACGGGCATAAACCGAAGCGCGGAAAAAATATTAAACCCCCCCCCCCCCCCCCCCCGCCAAGGAGCCGCCGCAGTTTGTGGTACGCTTAGCATACTCGTACAGAAGAACCACCGGGGCGATTCTACGTACTTTTGATACAACAATAGATGTCAGGAGACATGTATGTCAAGCAAGGCAAAATATATAATATGCGCTGTCAAGGGTGCACGGCCGATTGTTCCACACGAAAACCTAGTAGTGTGGTGTCAGTTAAGGCATGTATGTCCTTAAGGCAAAAGTTGCTCTCTGTCTAGGGGGTAAAAATGCTGTCTCCTGACATCTTTGATTGATACTGTAGTAGTGTGGTCGATCTGGTAGCTTGCTACCCTGTGTCTGCCGGCTGGCTCCCCGCCCTGCCTTCGTCATCATGTATACCCCCCTTCCCCCGGAGAGAGAGGATGCGTCAGACGATCAAACAAGCAGAGCAGAGGCTCGTCATCTACCCACGCCACTACTACCCTTTTTCTCCTTCGAAACATTTTTTTCCCTTCTTTCTTTGTTTATTAGTATTACGGGGGGGGGCATAGTTGATAGGACCAAATAAATACTGTTTGTAAAAATGGTTAAATGTGTGGGATTTTTATGAATACCATAGGGGTCCTGTTAAATATGGTCCCCCGTAATATTAATAGTAGTAGTGTTTTCTCTTGAATCAAAGAATTTGTCTGGTGTATGTTGTACCTGTCGTATCCAGTATAGCCAGTCGCCCCGGTGGTTCAAGTGGTTAACGTCGAATTCTACTTGTTTGAGTCCTGGGTTCGAGCCCCAGGTGGGTCGGACTTTGACTTTATTTGCAAAAATAAAAATATAAAAGGATTCAATTGTTGAGAGCGCCTTGCAGCGTGGGTAGGCACAATTCGATGCGAGTCGACGAGGGAAGAAAAGGCTGAAATCTTCTCGCGATAAAAAATGAAGGCATGTACCGTAGCGGGAAGGGAGGGAGAAGAGCCTGCTATGTGACCCCGGATCTGAGTTACGAGTCGGAAGGAGAGAGAGAAGAAGATGTGCGAAGATAATGAATGGGATGAGAAACAAAAAAAAAGGAAAAAGTATGATGGCATGGCTTTGCGTTGCGTCTACGTGTCTGTGCTCCTTCCTCTGCGTACACGACAGTATCTCTGAGTGTGGTGACAGACTTCGGCACGGACAATGGTTGTTATGTTGGATGTCGACGGGTAGAAAGAGAACACCTTTAACCCCTTTAGAACCGCAGTTCCGTTTTGGGGACAAACTACTTAAAATTTGAGTGGTTTGTCCCCACATATTAATGGGACTGCGGTTGTAAAAGGGTTAATGACGGCCACAGGCAGGCCCGACCAAGGTGGAAGAAACGAACCGGGTTCGAACCGGTACACGAAAACTTGAGGAACAAGTAAGTGTGGACATGGGGTTTCCTCTCGCTCTCCGGGGCAGAAAAAAGAGAGCACCCACAACACTCCTCCTCTCCTCCTGTCATGTAACAAAAAAGACAATACCAGGTACCAGGTCTAAAAAATAAAACAATACCTGGTAGTAACAACTATACCGCAGGACCAAACAGAGTGAGCTTGAAACATGGAAAGTGCTACCGGGTATACGAGTATCAATCAGACCTGGATACCTGACAAAAGCAACCAACAAACAATGGAACCCCTCTTCGCATGACTTTACGTATACCTTGGTACATGACAAAACTTGAAATTGAATGAGTACGTGGAGCAAAAACGAACTGCACGCGTACCGGGTACGAGAACCACAACAACAACACAAGCCAGGCCAGATAAGAAGAACAAATATTCTGCCTCAGGAAGTAACATTACATGAGCAAACAGACATGCTGCCATTATTTTTCGGCTCGTTTGCGTAGTACCAGGTATATACGACTGCCTGTGGTATTGATATTGATGGGCGTCTTGTGCTATTACGGGGGACCATAGTTAATAGGACCAAATTTTGTTAGTAAAAATGGTTAAATATATAGTTTTTTATGAATACCATAGGTCCTGTTAACTATGGTCCCCCGTAATATTACTATGTTTGTAATACAGCTACGCCTTGGCTACTCTGCTCATTCTGTTTCGAGGGCGCCGGTCAAGGCTGCTCGCGCGTGACGATAGAAAACGTGCGGTTTTCAGAACTCGGTGAATTAATCACTTTATACTTTTTCCTTCCACTTTGTGCGACGTAGGCCTTCTCCCTCGCGTTTGCCTTCTTGCCTGGCCTTTCCCTTTGACCTTCGTTTTGCCCGGCCGTTGCCTTGCCTTGCCTTGCCTTGCCTTGCCTTGCCTTGCCTTGCCTTGCCTTGCCTTGCCTTGCCTTGCCTTGCCTTGCCTTGCCTTTACCTTTGACCTTCGTTTTGCCCGGCCCTTGCCTTGCCTTGCCTTGCCTTGCCTTGCCTTGCCTTGCCTTGCCTTGCCGCCAATGTTTCCGCGAAGCAGAGAGGACCTTGACACTCAGGGAAGCGCAACATGTTTAAAGCTTTGCCGCATCTAGCGCGCATCGCGCTCTTGCTTGGGCTTGCCAATAATGTCCGGGGTAAGTCATATTTTAATATTTATTTACTGCTGTAGGATTGCCTCCGGGACCCACCGGTATATTGTATTTTCTTCCTACACTAATGTTACCTCCTGGGGTTATCACGTGTATTATTCGTGGAGTGCCTGACACGTACGTACGTGTTGCTGCGGTACTCATTCGTTGCTTGCCTCGGCTGTCGGCGCGGCAAGCAAGTGGGTGCAGATTAGTGACAAGGTAGGGAGGGCAGCAGCGTATCCTCGCATAATCGTCGTCACACCTTGTGGACCGACATAGTCACGCGCCTGCAGCGTGTTTTTAGACCCCGAAGAATCATTGTTTGTTGTGTCGTTCTTCTTAATAACAAGTGGTTTTCAGAGCCCGAGGGATTGACACCGTCGTGACAGGACAAGCCCCGAAAAACCGGAGCGGAAGAACACCTCAGGGGGAAAAAATGTGTGACACATATATTTCACGATCATGAACATACAGCAGTATTATAAATATTACGGGGGACCATAGTTAACAGGAACCTATGGTACACATAAAAACCTACCTGGTATATATTTCGCTATTTTTACTTTTTACTAACAATATTTGGTCCTGTTGACTATGGCCCCCCGTAATAGTTGAAACTTGCAACACTATCACGCCTGTACATACGGCAGCAGTTAGTTGATGTTTTTTGGTTCGTCGTTGCGTTGCGGTGCATGTCGATGTGGGATGCGCAGGCGGCTGTCTCCTCTCACGAACCTTGGCCTTGTCTCGGTCGGACCAGCAATAACAAAAAAATGGGGACCCCGAAAAGAATGGTGAAAAAAAGAAGAGAAAAAAAAAAGAGCATGGCTCGTCGCTGCTTCTCGCTCCTTGTATGGTTGTATCATACTATGAATAGGGCAAGGAATCGAACACCCTTACTGGCCAACAGCGCAAAACAACGTTGTTATTGTCGCAGCGAAAAGTCGCCGCTCTCACGTTCCAGCCTTTCAACCAACCTGCGACCCAATGGTGCGCGGGAAGTGTTAGGGTTTACCCTCGACGGCCTTCAGGACTAGCGGGCGTGATCTTCCCTCCCCCCCCCCCCCCTCCCGCCCTCCCCGCGCGGTAGCTATTCGTGTTTTCCCATTGGTGTCTTTGGAAGTGGCCACGCCGGAAAATATTTGACTCATTGGATCTATCCTCCATGTGCAAGCCCACCTCGAAGAGCGATTATCAGTAGGATGAAGCTCCCCCTCCATGCGACTCGCCAAAAACCTCACGTTTCGCTTCGCGCTTGGTGCGAACACGCCAATGTCTGCCTGGTCGGCGGAAACCCGACGTGCTCCTTGCTGGAATTATAGGGATGCGAAGGTCTATGGTCATACGACTACGGCCATGTATGGTATCGAGTACTATCCCCTCCCCCCCCCCCCCCCCCCCCCTTTTCGGTTTATTTTTATCTCCCACAAGGTCCTGGCGTGTATGGGGATCACGCACACGCATGCCCGATACCTGGTACAGTTTAGGCTCACGAACAAAAAATAGCCTTACCTGTTAGCAGGTAATTAATTCAAATACGTCGTATTAAGTACCTGGTAGGACTCACTCATTCAGAGACGATAATAAAATTGGACTATTAATATTAACGACAAGAAAATGTGCTCAGCGGCTCGGGTGCTTGGGGGGTGAAGCCAGTCTGTTCGCTAACATTTTGCATAAATAAGCAGAAACACACACGTGACGCAGATACGTAAACATGCGCGACAGAAACCGGCGCACGGGACCCCACGTTGCTTGGCCCTGCGATAGCTGTGCGTGCGCAGCGGGCTACAGCCGAAGAGACCCGCCCGCCCGCCCGCCTCCGTCCCGCTACAATTGCGGTATAGCGTCGCACTGTACTTTTGTGCCCTCCCTGCCCGTGAAGCGTGGTAGGCCGGTTAAAAGAGAGGCGGATAAATCCCGCTGTACGTGCTCCCTACGTAGGCTCTTCAGATCTGCACGTGAATCCTATGCCGTTGAGCGTACGTATAGCAGGAGTTGTTGTAGACGTGCATGGCCCGCGTAGTACCGCGCGGGATCAGGGTGTGAGGCGGGGCCTCCGGCGGCTCCTGGGGGGAGGGCTGATTGTGTTTCTGTACCGCCAAGTGGGAGGAGAGCGCCAGTTGGCATGAAAAACACGGGCTAAAAAATATGAATCTTGCACTTACTTACGGGCATTTTATCTGTCGGTGCAGTTACACACCCTCCCCCCCCTCCCCTATATGGCCATTACGACTACGGCCATGCATGAGATCAAGCACTTATCTCCTGTCGAGTACACCCCCTACCCCCTATGGCCATTACGATTAACGCCATCCATGATATCGAGTACATCTCTCCTGTCGAGTACACCCCCTCCCCCCTATAGTACTCGCTTGGTGGGGGGGGGGGGGGAGGGAGGGCGAATTTTCTAGAATGTATGTTCGTAACTAGCTCCTAACTCCGCGCTCTGATGCGGTTTACCTTCTCCTTTTTTTTTCTGCGACGCTTGTTCTCCGGTGCGCACATATGCTTGGCGTACCTGGTATGTATCATACATCATACCCAACATACCCAAGGTGTAGCATGCGACGGGATTGCTGTACGTACGTACCCAGCACGTCCGTCATTTCGTGCCTACGGCGGTGGCGAGACGTCGTCGAAAGTGAAGAACGGAACAAAACAAGAAACGACCACCATAATACGAGTGCACATCCCACCACCCACCGCGTCGTCCTCCGTCCGCGTCGCGCGTCGGCGTCGTCGTGCGGTCTGGGCTATTCACCCCGTTTTTTTGTTTTCAGCCGTGGTTGTCGACATCGCCGAGGTTTTACCCCTGGACGAAGCCTACGCCAGCGGAGAATACACTCGCATCGGCGATTTCGAGATAAAGTACCAGTTCGGCGGGGTCGATCCCATCGACGACGACTGCTCCGTGGGTAAATGCATCGGGCTTCTCACCAGGGTGAGCGCCGCATTGTTTTTTTGGCCGCCCCTCGGCATGTAGGGGGGGGGGGGGGGGGGGGTGAACGGGTTGAAATTTTGTTTTCCGCCCCCCCCCCGTACATGCCATGTCTGACATAACAACACACAGCGGGGCTACTCGTAGCTCCTCAAATATTCCATAGAATGTGTATGTAGAGGGGGGGGGGGGGGGTGAACTGCCTGTCGTATTCAGTACGATGATGGCGGGGGGGGGGGGGGTGAACGGGTTGAACTTTAGTTCCTCGCTCCCGAACGTGCCATGTCTAACATAACAACACACACAGCAGGGCTACTCGTAGCTCCTCGAAGGTTTCATAGAAATTGTATCTCGTGCCTGGCGGGGGGCCTACTGTAGCGCCCGCTTTTTATTGTTCTTATCGAAGTCGGGTTGTTGGTTGACTCACTATTAGTGTCGAGCTGTTCAGGCGAGGGACCTCAGTAAAAATAGGTGTTAATAGCACATACAGAACGCTTAGACCGTCTAGTAATAGTATTGCGGGTGACCATAGTTAATAGGACCAAATATTGTTAGTAGAACTGGTTAAATATATACCTGGTAGGTTTTTGTGTATCCCACAGGTCCCGTTAACTATGCCCCCCCCCGTAATAGCACGCATCCCGCCCCTCTCCCTCCGTCGACAGAGGGGCAGTACACCACTCCGGCATTAGCTTTTTTGGTCCATGATTTTTGGAGCGCGTACCTATCTATCTATTGGTATTAATAGCTTGTTTATTTCTCCATTTCGCCCGTGTTGCGTTGTGCGGCGCTTTCGAGCCATCGGCGGAGCGTGATGGCGCTTGCGGTCGTATTATAGTCGGTCGTGTCATGCGGTAGCTGGCGCTGCGGCAGTAGGTATTGCAGTAGCACTGGCCCTGTAGCATTGGGCCACGCAGTAGCTGGCGCTGCGGTAGTAAGTCCTTTGCAGCAGCTCTGGCAATGTAGCAGTAGTAGGCCATGCAGTAGCTGGCGCTGCGGCAGTAGATCGCGCAGTAGCTTTGGCCCTGTAGCAGTAGGCCATGCCGTAGCTGGCACTGCGGCAGTAGATCGCGCAGTAGCTATGGCCCCGCAGGAGTAGGCCACGCAGTAGCTGGCACTGCGGCAGTAGATCGCGCAGTAGCTTTGCGCTGCACTGTGTCGCAGATCACCACGCAGCAGCTGTGTCCACGGCAGCAGTGAACATTGCACTAGCCGGCGCGGCAGCAAGTAGGTCATGCGGTAGCTGGCGCCGGAGCAGAGGGGTCCGCGGAGAGTGAAAAGCAGAGCTGAAACTCGAATTCGTGAATTCACCTCTCCCACCGAGGGCGTCGAAGCCGCCTGCACTGGCGGCTTCATATCCAAGCGAACCGCCTTCCAGTCCAGTGCAAAACCAACCATTATTCCACTCTGGCCGGGAATATAAGGAACGATTACACATAAATATTCTACGTATATAAACGGTTCTCATACTAGGGGACAGCGGCGTGGTACAATAGTTGGGTTGTTATAAATTCCACTTCAACCATCCCGGCTTGCGCGTTCGCTACTATAATGGAGGGGTGCATCCGGATAGTAAGAATGGCGTTTCGGGAGTCGGGATAGTAAACGACGTTTCGGGTTTCGGGAAGAACGGCAGATGTATCCGTTAATAGGGACCGACCGACCGTTTTTTTTTTTTTTTTTTTCGATTCAAGACAAATGGGGAGATTTTTTTTTTTCGATTCTCGTGTCATATCGTCTGTTTCTGAATTCTCCCCTATTTCGAGTCCCGATCGCCTTTTTTCTTTTCTTTTCTTTCTTTTTTCTGGACCGCTTCTCGCCCGTTGAAATTCTTGCTGCTCTTCCTGGAAACTTTTGTTTTTCCTTCGTTCGAAGATCGTGCTTTTTTCTTCTTTTTTTTTTTTTCTTTTTCGACGGTCGTACGTAGGCGGCTCGTCCCAAACCTGTTGCAGCTTAGCACCGCTTCCGCTTCCGCTTCTGCTTCCGCTTCTTTTTTTTTTTTTTTTTTCAAATCCTGCGACGGATTGGTAAAAATATGGCTTAAGCTCACCACACTTCCACGTTCAATATTCGTGCCGTGCGTCAATTTTGAGTAGGTTTAGCAATCTGGGAGAAGGGATCTTTTGGGATGTTTTTGACTTTAAAAATGCGTAGCGTGGTCTGCACTTCGGAATCGTCGGCCGCAACCGAGAAATTTCCTGGTTCGATGCAAACGCGGGGCAGCCGCGTTTATGGCGAATGTTGGCCCGTTTTGGCTGCGGTTTGGGGTCAGGGTTAGGGTTATAGAGTTAGAGTCAGGGGTTGGGTTGGGTCTTAGACCCGTACCTTGATCCCGACAGGAACCCAAACATCCGAACAGCCTACCAACCTAAAGATCCCCTCTCCCAGATTGTTGAAGGTCCTCTCCATTTATCCCATGGCCCCCGTTGCAGCAGCGTCAGCACAGGCTGCTGTTGCTACTGGCGCTTGGGCACGTTGACCTGACCCGATCTGACCTGCCCCCCGAGAGGGGCGGGTGCGGTGCAGACAGCCACCCGGGAAAGAGGTCTCCGCCTTGTAGTTTGGGACTCGCGCGAGCCCACCCCACCGACAAAAACCGAGGCTAGGAGGCCTTCCCGCCGGACTTGGTCCAGTTACCGTCCCCACCCTGCCTACCCGTTGGGGCGTCGTCCCTCCGAAGACACAGCCGTTGCAAGCCGTCGTGGTTACATATATATATAGGGAGCTCTTCACTGCCTCGGTAAAACGGCTCCTCACCGTTCGTCTAACCAGTTACCCCTCTCTCCCCCCCCCCCCCCCCCCCCCCCCTCTCTCTCTCTCTCTCTTGCTTTATCGCACCTGCCATCGGGCATTTTTATGTATCAACTTTAACTGTCGCGAGCTCTCTCTCGTCCTTGATTGAGGCAGAGCGTTCGGTCCTTCCTTTTGAAAAAATAATTTGTTATTTTACCCCCCGCCCCCCTCCCCCCCCACCCCCTCTCCTGACTATGGTCATACGACTACGGCCATGCATGAGATCGAGTACATCTCTCCTATCGAGTACACCCCCCCCCGCCCCCCCCCCCCCCCCCCGCTCCCTCCTTCTCCTGACAATGGTAGTTGAACCAACATCGAATTGTTTCTTGTTCCACCAATGGCCCAGTCCGAATATGATGCGCCCGTGCCCTTCCCACAGCACAGAGCAGCCAGCACACGACAGCGAGACACACACACACACGCTTTTAGCACAGGGACTGAGAGACGCCGAAAAAAAAGTGATCGTGTGCTGAATGTATCACTGCTGTGCTACTGCTGCTGCTGCTGCGTTTTTTCTGGTGTTTTTTTGGATGTCGTTGGTGTTGGTGTCGCCCCTGTTGTATACCTCCACTGGGCCTGTGCAGGAGTTACGGTAGTTATATCTTCCTCTTTAGCACGCATGCTTCCTTCAATCAATATTAACAGCAGCCTTTCTGATCTCCCTTTTGCGCCTTTTGAATCACGTGTCACATTGATAACCGAAGCGAAGAACGTCGACAAAACCTCTTGCGCGCACGCATGCACGCACGCACGCACGCACGCACGCACCTCCTGGAATTAATCGAACAACCTCGTACGTACGTTACGTAATTATCCTTCTTTTTTTTTTTCTTCTTTTTTTTTTTTCTTCTTTTTTTTTTTCGTCAGGATGGGTTGCTGGAGGCTGACTCGCGCTACGGCTGCACCAAACAACCTCGTACGTACGTTACGTAATTATCCTTTTTTTTTCTTCTTTTTTTTTTTCGTCAGGATGGGTTGCTGGAGGCTGACTCGCGCTACGGCTGCACCAAGCCGGTGAATCTTTTCGGGTCCGACGATGACTTCAGTCAGCTCATCACATGCGGCGTTTCCTACGCTCTCTCAGATTCCTTCTTCACGAAGCGGACCCTAGCAGCGGTCAAGATTGGTGAGTGCTCTGACTGAAGCGTGCCCCCCCCCCCCCCCCCCCCCCCCGCGCGCCCCCTCTCCCCCCGCATTGCAGGGATGCGAGGGTCTACTGTAGGGTCGTACGACTGTACTGCGATGCATGATAATGAGTACATCCCCCCTCTCTCCCCCTCCGCCAAGCAGCCCTCAGCCCTATCAACACGTGTTTCAGTAGGGCTTAACCAGTAACTTACTCGAGAGAGAAATGGTTGCTCGTGTCTGACGAGGGGACTCTGGCTGAACCAATGGTGGATTGTGTCTGGCGGCCTCAGGGTCAGGGTTAGGGTTGGGGTTTACTTCGTCTCACAACAGAGGTTGGGTTTTAATCAGTGGCACCTCACAAACTTTTTTTTTTTTGTTTCTCGAACAAATTTGTGATAAAGCCGCATACATACCCTCGCTTACAGTCTTGGTAGTTTTAGCTCCGAAGCCCTTTTTTTCTCTGATCACATCGACGCGAGACAAAAAAAAAAAAAAAGTTCTGCCCTGGTGCACGATTATGTGCGTACCTGTACTGCTGTTGTTGGGTCATCCGTCATAGGCAAAGGGTCTAGGGTCTAGGGGTTTGCAGCATTTTTTACGCTTTTGGTCAACCATGTTTCTGGCTGATCGGGCTCCTTAATCCAACATGGTTGGAACACCGTACACAAGGTGCATGTGTTTGTGAGAATTTTCGTGATTCTACCCGGGCTATCCTGACCCTGTGTAGGACTCCGGTCCCGTTTTGGGGACAAATTATTTAGAATTTGAGTGGTTTGTCCCCAAAACGGGACTGCAGTCCTAGTAGGGTTAAGACGCGAGATTGTTTGTTCGTCGATGTATTGCCCCTTTACTTTTTTTTTTTACCATTGATAGATACAGCAGTCTTGGGTGTCTGTGGGTGTGAGGTTTTGTTGGAGGTCCTCAAGCCAGGAGAAGGGTCAGAGAACGAAAAAAAAAAACAGAAAATATTTAATGCAGGTGCACCCCCCATGGTAGTAGTGTCCGGTGTACGACAGGCCTACGTACTATTACGGGGGGCCATAGTTAACAGGACCAAATATTGTTAGTAAAAATTGTTAAACATATAGGTTTTTATGTATACCATAGGTCCTGTTAACTTTGACCCCCCGTAATATTACGTTGACTGCGTCTGCTAGCTATTAAAACCAGGGGTCTATTTTCGGACGATAGGTTGGCACGTGCGTACAACACTGCTGCTGTGCGTGTAGCCGCTGAGAGGTACACACTGCTTCTTTTTTTTTCGAATTGTTTTGTTGTTGTTTCTTTCGTTTTTCTTGTTTCTCTTTCTTTCATAGGATGTGCATGCCGTGCCTGTCGTATCCAGTACGATGGCACGGCGTTGGCATTGTCTACTTTGCTTGCTGCGTAGCAATGCTGCATCTCTGTGGCGTGGGTTTTGTGACCGCACAGAGCTTGTATCTCCTCTATGATCGAAGAGTCGGCACGGCTACGTGGTTGTACTGGATGCCGACGGGTTGAAGGCATGCTGACCCTCGATCTGATTGGCCAACGCCCCATCATTCCTGTGCTTAGCTGAAACTTCCAAGGTACATACTTACCTCCCTTGGGTCTATTTATAGGTTGGGCGTCGACTTTTTTTGCGTCTGCCCTACTGCTTGTGCAGACTGTGCTATGAGCTATGAGTTGTAGCCTGTATGACCATTTCTTTTTCGAAACAAAGCAACGTTATTTTCCGGTGTGGTAAGTGTTCTGTTTTTACCAGTTACAGTGGGATACCCATCGTGAGACCATCCGTTTTTTTCAAGACTCTTCGGGAGATGAGACCAGGTTAATCGGCTTGTTGTTGTCACGATAGTTAACTACCGGTACAGATCAGGTGTACGAGTACATCGACCATATGATATGTCTCTATCTGATCTATCTGGTCTGTCTGGTCTGTCTGACCAACCTATTCGATCTGATCTACCCGGTCTGTCTGATCTATATGACCTACTTGATGTATCTACATTATATCTGACTGATCTATCCGATCTAGATGATCTATCTGATCTGTCGGATCTGTCTGGTCTGTCTGATGTGTCTAGTCTTTCTAGTCTACCGGATCTGTCCGATCTATCTGGTCTTACTGGCCTATCTGATATATCTGATCTTGTCTGATCGACCTCATTTATCTGATCCGTCCCGTGTGCATGAAACCTTGCGTGACAGCTCTAAGCGCCGAGAGCGAGGTGAGCACCCTCAGGGTGCTGGTGGACGGTGAAGTTGTGGTGAGCGAGTGGGAAGGAACCCCGGGAGCTACGGAGCTGCAAGAGATTCCGGGCGTGGAAGGCTCCATAGGCGCCGCGTTTACCATCCAGGGCATCATGGAGCCCGGCGAGTACTTGGCCATCTCCGAGGTGAGTCAGTCAGCAGTGGAGTCACTCAAGGCATCGGCGTTGTTGGGAAGCTTGCACATATGTATACACTGTATGACGAGGTTCCCCTCCGGGAGGTAACCTTGGGGAGTGGCGCAAGAACGCAATAGTACTCGTATAAATGTAGAACCGCAGTCCCGTTTCGGGGGCAAGCCACTTGGAATTTTGAGTGGTTTGTCCCCCAAAACGGGACTACAGTACTAAAGGGGATAAGATACCTGCACAACTGTTTATAACTATTAATAACTGCACACACATCTTTTAGTACTATTATTGCGGTTTGTGGAAAGAGCAGTGTGGGATCATTACCGTTAATACTACAAAATGAGGCGTTCTACGGTAGAGGTTCACCCTAATTTTTCCGAGGCTCCTCACTTGAAAAGGAGTTCCATATCCCATCCGGCAAAGGAGCTCAGCAAAAATCAAACAGCTTCCCGATGGAAAATACCATGGCCCAAGTATACAAAAACGTCATTTTGCGAAACAACAAGATTGACGTTCCGACGATTTTGGGTTAAGGAGGCCCGTCAGTCAGAAAAAAACGGAAATGTGCTACCTCTATCGTAGAAAGCGTCAAATAGTGTAGAAGAGGGTATACCGGTAAGTGGATATTGATCCTGAACAGACGCGTATGACAACAGCAGTCAGTGCTGAGCTTTCGGTATGTCGTACCAGGTATTGTTTTATCGAACGTGTTTTGTCCTCTACTCCCATCCCCCTGGCAACGTAACGCCCCCCCCCCCCCCCCCCCCCCCCCCATGTTTTCAGGTGCTGACCGAGAATGTTTGATACACCAAATATCGAGAATCGTACACATCTATAATAAACGTATCGATTACTGCTGTGATTTTTTTTTTTTCTTGTGTTCCTGTTTTTGTTCGGTGTCGTATCGAGAACCCGATATCTGTTTTATCGGTCTATATCGTAATAGTGAACTCGACGATTTTTTGTCAGTGTATATCGACGCCGATCGAATCACGCACATAAATAGCAGCGCTTCGTGCTGAGAACAGGCCTCTTCTGGGCCGGGCGTTACCCACGTCATACAATATGTACGCGTGCAATACGATCAATGGTTAGTTTCACGAAATTGTGTGTGTGTGTGTGTGTTTTTTCCAGTTTTTGTTTAGAAGAACATCCGTCCTCTTATGCCCCCCCCCGCGCGTGTGTGTGTGTGTGTTTTTTTTTCTTTTTGTTTTTTTGTCTTCGCCGCAGAAATCAGTCTCGTGTGGCCTTAGCGCCTTGCGTGCATGTGTACCCTCGGTTTACTACTACTGTACAGTTCACGTTGGATGGTGCGGGTTGAGATAAAGTAGCCCTGTCTGACCCTCTTGCGATTATACGTGCGCGCTTGAGAGTCGGTGCGCTCGGGAATTGGTGCAAGCAACTTTTGGCTGGTGCAGGTTGGAGTAATAATTGTCTTTTTCGGGACCGTATTGTCCATCCATCTTCTTCTGCAGAAATGCGTCTGTTCTTCTCTTCCCCCCCCCCCCCCCCCCTCCTAGTTTTTATAGGTTGGGTTGGTGTCGATTGGCAACGACACTGTAAAACATGCCGCTCACTACGTGAGCTAGACAACCAGGGTACCGTTTTTTTTTTTTTTTTTTTGGCGGTCGCCCACAGCTGGTTGTCGAGTTAGATCAATTGTGCGAGGTAAAGAACCTTTACTCCGCACAAGGGAATTGATCGTATCACGTAGTGTTCATGGTAAGGCACCCAAGAGGCAGTTACATAGTACTCCCATTGCTGTCTCTGGAAATGCCTACACCGGAAATTAAATCAACTCATTGAAGCTGTCGTCCATATGCAAGTCCGCCTCAAAAGCGGTTCTTAGTAGGATGCAGCTCACCCTTCATGCGACTCGCCAGACACCTCACGGCGCTTCGCGCTTGGTGCAAGCAATGTCTGCCTGGTCGGTGAAAACCCGACATGCTCCGTCCCGGTATTGTAGGGATGCGAGGGTCTATGGTCATACGACTACGGCCATGCATGAGATCGAGTACATCTCTCCTATCGAGTGCACCCCCCCCCCCTCCCTGGTCAATGGTCAAATGACTTAGGCGAGCAACGAATAAGTACGCCCCCCCCCCCCCCCCTGGTGCAGGCAACATCTGCCTGGTCGGTGAAAACCCGACGTGCTCCTCCTTCCCGGCCCTGTAGGGATGCGAGGGTCTATGGTCATTCGACCACGGCCAAGGATGGCATGAGTTACACCCCTGATGCAGCGTCTGCTTTTTAACATTTGTTGGTGCCAGCAACGTGTGGTGGTGCAGGCGTTGAGACAGTAAATAAAAGTCTCTTGTGGGCCGTTTTGTTTTTGCTCCGCCCCGTTTTTTTTTCCGGCTTGTCGTTTTGTTGCCTCGTGCAGGTGGAGTTTTACGTTTCCGTCGACGACGTGGAAGCGCTCGGCGTGTCCGCGGCCACCCGGTCAACCATCGGCGCTACGGCCACCGCCGACGACGCCTCGGCCATGAACACCGTGGTGAGGCAATGGTTGGGAGAGTGCGCGGGGCTACGTAACGCGAAGCGCCTATTGCTCGCGTCTTTGAACATCATGTTTGGATGCGCGGCAAGTCGGACTTAAATTTGCCTCGCTCGTCTTGCAGTGTCGTCTCGCCTGCGATAGTGAAATTTTGGGATTGAATTTGGGACTTTGAACTTTATTTCACCGGGATTGATCTCGACATATTTAGAACTTGAAAGCGAAGTCGACCCTGAGCCTGGAGTCGCACCATAAACTGTAAGGGGAACTTGAACTTGAACGAACGTTAAAGTGAAACAGTAAATTGAGAACGAAAAATCTTGGGGTTCACTTTGCGGTAAGCAGACTTCGGAATTTGAAACTGGAAACGTGACCGTGATGTTGATCTCGAAAATATGACTCTCGAGCTTTCCTGAACTCCGAATTGAAACGGAACGTGAAATTGACCTTCAACTTCAACTTCAACTTCAACTTCAACTTCAACTTCAACTGGCGACTTGAACCTGAACATCACGCCGCACCCTCCCGTCGTGTACCCTTGACCCTCTTCCCCAACGCCTACGGTTAAAACAAAAATCCCAGGATGGAGACGCAACCGATTCATCTTCGTGGACCTGCTCGTCCGGCGAGGTGTGCGAAATCACGTACGATCTTCAGACCGTCGAGTCCCTCGAGCAGCTCCGCATCGGTGAGATCCGCTATTTTATCGGAGGGGTGTGTATACATTTGCTCGGCCTACACACGAAAAAAACTGAAGCCGATAGGCACACCTCTCTTCTTCTTTTTTATTTTTTTATTTTTTTTTATTTGTTTTCCAAAGACCCAGACGTGGGCCGCGGGGGTCTACTATTACGGGGGACCATAGTTAATAGGACCTATGGTATGCTCAAAACACCTATAATCTTACCTATTTTTTGTCACAATATTTGGTCCTATTAACTATGGTTCCCCGTAATAAATAGAACCAATTACCAAAAAAGTAACCACGAAGCTAAAAATATGTCGACACCCTTACTTTTGTTTTTCAAAGACCGAGACAGGGGTGGGGGGTGGAAGTCAAGTATGATCGAGTACGAAAATGTGATAACACACTATCAATAAGTGATTTTCACTTGTGGAACTCCTGACATGCTCCGCCGTCTTTAGCTGACGACGATGTTTTTTTTTCTTTTCTTTTCTTTTTATCGCACTTTGTTTTTTAGTGGTTCGGTCCTCCCGTTTGACTTGTCCACGACGTTGCTTTTTTTTGTCGAGCCTTTCCTACATATCTGGTACCTGGTATATGTTTTGGACACCGGCGGGCCGCTGCTCAAAATACCCTGCCCGTATCCGCCAGGACGAGTTCGGGCATCTACTGCGGCGGTAGCAGCACCCCCTCAATACACCCCCCCCCTCCCTCGCTTGCTGATCACGATGGTGATGGTGATGATGATGATGATGATGATGATGATTATGATGATGATGGTGATGATAGTGATGATGGTGTATGATGTATGATGATGATGATGATGTATGATGTATGATGATGATGTATGATGATGATGTATGATGTAGATGATGATGTATCATGGTGTATGATGTATGATGATGATGATGTATGGTGTATGATGTATGATGATGATGATGATGATGATGATGATGATGATGATGATGTATGGTGTATGATGTATGATGTATGATGATGATGATGATGTATGATGATGATGTACGATGATGATGATGATGATGTATGATGATGATGCTGTAGATGATGTATGATGATGTATGGTGGTGATGATGATGATGATATATATTTTTCATTGTTCCAGCTTTCTCGAGCGGCTCGGACGCCGACGGGCAGCTCAACATCATGGCGGCGGGGGAGTCCGGCGAGTTCTTCTCTGTCCGGGAGGGCATCACGGCGGACGACCGCCCCGTCGGCGGCGACGGCCTGCAGACCTTCGGAGGCGTGCGAGCCTTGGCCCGCTACGTGAAGATTGAGGCGGTGCCCGCGAGCGGCGGGAGCGTCGGCATTAACGAGGCGAGTAGTCTCTTGGACGCGAAGCATTGTCACACACACCGGGGAGACGGATCACTGATCCGAACTTGACGACCTACGAGCAGGTACAGGTATTTCGGTTGAGACGCAATTAACCATCTGCATGGTCCGTACGGTGTCGACTTAGTTGGCTTGACTTCGAACAAGTTGCCGGCTTAGTTTTGCTAGTTGGACAGGTGGTACAACCTGGACACGTTCTGTGTGTGTACGTAGCGAAAAAAAAATCGCGCTCGCACGGATCGGCTGATGTCTGCCTCACGTGCGTACGACTTTTTGTATAGACGACCATGACCATGTGCAATGCTTGTGGTCTTGGATATATCAGCACCCCGCTTTCACGATCTACGTAGACCTTTCGCGTCTGGCAGACCGACGGGTACCAGGGAGTACATGATCTGTACGATTGCCTTCGAGGATCTGCGTGTTTCGGCTCGTGCACTACTGTAGCCACACGTCTCATACACGTAGCGGCAACTGTGCGCACAGGATCTAGATAGTCTACGTACGGATATATAGATGGTCTACAGTAAGGTTGTGATCGATCTGATGTGTACAAACGTTTTACGCGATGATTTTAGTGCTGTGTTGCGCCACGTACGCCTTTATTTTATTTTATTTTCGCCATGGGGGCAATGTGTTTTAGCCCTTTTAAGGCCGCGCGTCCCGTTTGGGGGACAAACTACTTGACATTTGACTGGTTTGCCCCAAAACTGGGACCGCGGTCCTAAAAGGAATCATCAGCCAGGTCGGACAGACCCCCTGATATAGGCCAGTATGATCTGCATGCGCATTGCCCACAGTATGATCTGCATGCGCGTTGCCCACGTAGATCGTGCCGCCGGGCTGCGTATGATCTGCATGATGACCCGTTTTCCGAGTTGAGTCTGTCTGGTACACACCATCCACAATTGGGTATTCCTGGCCTTCTAGGTTATGTGCGCTCCTGCTCTTGGATAGCGGTAAGTGTGCGCTTGATCCAGATCGTGATCTAGACCGTCATCTATGTTGACGCGTGAAACGTCCGCGCGGGGCGCATTGTGTTGCGCTATTACATGTACACGCACGCTTTGTCTTACCACGGGGCAACGTGAATTACGCATCAGGCGTATCAGGTTCCCCCCCGCTTCACGCCTGAGATCTGCCAGAGCGGACAGGTCCCCGAGATACACCAGTATGATTGATCCATCCAACGTCATTTTGATCGTGCTGCTGCTCCCCGGCGCGCGGGGGGGGGGGGGGGGGGGGGGGGGGGAAGCTAGCCGTGTGATCTGCTTGGCCTGTTTTCCTGAGTTGAGTCTGTATGGTGGTAGAGTAGTACCAGTTTGAGTAGCGACGGCGGCCCGTTTTTGTGTCCGTGGGGTGTATAGGGCCAGTTGCCGCTACCCGCGGTTCCAGCATCGTTTGCCTAGCGCATACGGGCAGTTTGTATAGAGGGATAACTGTTTAGAAGAGCGCACCGTTTCCTGCTTCAAAAATATGCGAGAGGGGTCAAACCGGCCGCCTTGTAGTTGTAAGACCGTTTTTTTTTTTTTTTTAATTCGGCCGTTGATGGCCGTGCGGGACTGGGGGGGGGGGGGGGGGGGGGGGGGGCACACGAAAGCCTCCTCGAGTTTCCTTCCTTTCATACTACGTCCAAGGTTGTCTTGGACGGCGGCTTGCATCGGCGGAAAGCGCACCGTCTGTGGCCCGCTTTTTTCGGTTGACCCACTTTTTTATTGGCCCGCTTTCCTGATTCTTCTCCTGCTTCCGTCGATTGGTCCGCTTTCCTAATTTTCCCGTTTTTTTCTCCTGATTTATCCCGCTTTTTTATTGTCCCGCTTTCCTTATTGACCCGCTTTCCTTGTTGACCCGCGTTTCTTGATTGCCTCGGCTGGTTGATGAGCAGGTGGAGTTCCGCGTTGGCGAGGTTGCCCCCATTCGCCCGGTCGCCGAGAAGAAGTGGCTCAAGCCTACCGGGATGCTGCCGCTCGGCGCGGACACGGGGACCTCCGGCTACCCCAACTACGACGTGCGGTCGCCCAGCGATGGGGGGTGCGACCCGACGACCCACTTCGAAGGGTGCCACGTGTACTACATCAAGGTGTGTGCCAGTATTCCCGTGCTCTGTTGGCGTACCTGGTATATGCACGTTCAGGGTTCCTGGTACATGCATGTCCAGGGTTCAGTTTGGAAGGCTCAGATCCGAGTGGGGGTCGTGTTTTTTTTTTTCAGGACAGCACGAAATCGTATTAATAGTGACATCGCTGAAACGTCCTTCGAAGTGTGTCAACACGTATAGAGATCCAGAGCAAAAAACGCGCTCCTGGTGTATAAATCCCCCCGGAAGCTGTTGTTGTCATGATTCGTTTCGCGGGGAACGAATGCGGCGTTAGGAGTTTCCGCAGAGTTTTTTGTTGTTCTGTTTTCCCCCCTGACGGTATATAGGCCATTCATTAACAGGTGGCCAAAAAAGGATGAATCGAGTGCGCTATAAAAATATCCCGCTTAAAATAACTGGCACTCTCGCTTTTGGCTCAAATGTTATTCGTACCACTCTGTACCTAAATATAGGGGAATTTTGTTTACTATTAATAACAGTCAATAAAAACGTTCCTTATATTCGGAGACAAAGTGTTGTTGTTGTTGTTGTTGTTGTTGTTGTTGTTGTTGTTGTTGTTGTTGTTTTTTTTGTTTTTTTTAATCCTCCGGCGGATCGGTAAAGTAATACTTAAAGCTCACCACACTTCCATGTTTCAAAATTCGTGTCGTGTGTCAGTTTTTAACTATTACGGGGGGCCATAGTTGATAGGACCTATGGTATACATAGAAAGCTATATATTTAACCATTTTTACTCACAATATTTAGTCCTATTAACTATGCCCCCCCGTAATAGTTGATCTTCTCAGGGTTGTTACGGGTAGGGTCGAACCTCGCGGGAATACAGAGGGACCGTTGCTGCCCTGGTATATATCGTATACCATCCGCGGCGTACTGAGTGCTTACGGTGGGCTGCTCTCCCGCCGTTTTGGTTGCATTCCTCCCAGGACGGCGACATGGACTCGAGGTGGGCGTGCGGCCCGCTGGCGGCGGGTGAAGTCACCTTCAACAACGAGCTGTGCGATATCGACTTCAGCCTCAACTTCTTCCGCTACGTCAGGCAGATTCAGCTCGGTGGGTGCTTTTTTGTTTTGCCTTGTTCTCCCTCGGTTATTTTTATCTTTGCCTTGCCTTTGTCTTGGCTTGCCTTGGCTTGCCCTTGCTCTTGCCCTTGCCGTGCCTTGCCTTGCCTTGCTTCTCCTCCGTGTAGCCTTTGGCCCCTCATTCTCAGCCCTTACTCTCGGATACGGTCCATGCTTCATGTTGTGTGAATTTCAAGCGGTTCGAGCCTTCCTCCTGCTCCCTGGGACTCTCGGCCGTGCCGGCCTCGTGGCGGCAGAATCAATCTCTCCGTGTGGGCAGAGACCACGATAAGTGGGCGTTTTTTTACGACTCCTCGCCTGCTCCGACAACTGCCATTCCTTTTCCCTCCTTGAAACCGTGACTTGTTACCTGTTTTTTTTGTTTTGGTATTTCGGGGCACCAGTTCCCCACCTCGAGAATGTAGACAATGATCTACAGATAGATCGTCCAAGTTCCTTAATTGCCGTTGTCAGAAATTGTGCAAGGATCTGCCTGTCTGTGCAGCACAGATCCAACCGAGGGAACATGGTGCCGCTGCATGAAGGTCATGCAGATTGTACAGGTCCTAACCGGCGACATAAGCTGGTATCGCACAAGTTCGGAGAGTAGATCGTATTTTGTAGCGCTGGACACTGGCTGGCTCCGTCGGTGGCGACTATACTGCCGTCGAAATCAACCTGTTCGCTGGATTGCAAAGCAGCGTCCTCTCTACTCTCTCCTCCCCGAAACGTATTCTAGTTGCTTTCCGTACTATATATAATATGGCGTGTTTCTTGGACGCACGGTAATTTCAAAACTGCTGGCGAACATGCTGGCCAGGTCAGCCAGTAGATTAATACTGCCAAGAGATTGGTGTTAATACTGTCCGTACATTTCTGTGCCTGTGCCCAGCCCTGTCTACGTCTGCCTTGTGAGGTAGGACCGACGACCTCTCCGAGTTTTGGTTTTGCGCAATAATTGGTATCGCTGATTTCCTCGTCGCCAAAATCTTCTCCGCGGTCACACAAGACAGGCTTTCGAACAGACATCTATTAATATCACAGGGGACCATCCTAAAATAGAACCAAATATTGCAGGTAAAAATAGCGAATTATATAGGTTTTCGTGTGTACCGTAGGTCCCATTTAATATGGTCCCCCGTAGTAATAGTAATATTGGGGTTGACGGATCCGAACACGCCCTACGACATACTGCAGCGGAGGTCTCAATTAGAAAAAAAAACCGTGTCCGGTGTACTTCCGGTGAAAATCCCTCTTGGCACGGATGGGATTGACCCGCGTGTGGCAGCGTGCGGAAGAATTCATTCCGGTGTCTGCTATATATATACTGCCCGTGTATCGGCCAGGCGCATACCGGCTTTTTTCAGGGACCACCGCTACTGCTGCTGTATCGTCGCGTGTTTTTGTGTACTCGTCGCCACCCTCTGCATATATTTACGAACGACGCGGTGGTGTGGTTTCTGTGCTCATCCCCCCCCCCCCCCGCCCGTCTTCCGCGCGACAGCGTTCTACGTGGGCGGCGAAGAGCACCACGAGTTCAGCATCGAGGCCTTCACCATTCAGGGATGGACGGTAAGCGAGTGGGCGACGCCCCCACCCCCGCGCCACCCCCCCCCCCCCCCCTCCCCCACGCCTCTTTGGTTAGGGCTGCAGTCTCGGTTTGGTCCCCCTGCGCAACCGGCTCGCAGACTGTCCAGAAGACCGGCGCTTGCCGCTTGAGAACCTGCCTGCAGCGGCGCTCGCGTTTTTTTTTTCGGTGCCGCTTCACCGTACGGTTCGCAGCTCATTCAGAGCACCGGGTGCCGCTTGTTTCCGGAGCGCAGCTACAGTCGGCGCAGACTATTGCGCCTTTTTTTCCCCTCTTTTTTTCCGTTCTATCCTCCGCCGGATTTGGTTGCGTTTCTAGCTTAAGCTCGTCCCACACTACCGCGTTTAACACTCGTATCGGGGTGTGTCCGTTGAACCCTCGCGATGGCATCGGTGCGCGATAGGCCACCGGTGGCGGATCGATACGATACCCGAGGAAAAGAAAGGAGAGACGTTTGGCTGAGGTAACTCGATCGGGTAAATTCGCTCGCCCCATTTTTGTTTGTTGCTTCTCATTTTGCTCTACTACCGTGACGGCGCCAGACGGCGGTGGCTTCAGCGATCGCCTCCGGGACTCCGACTGAATACCTACTGTAGGACATTCGGCGCTCCATGTAGACTTGATTGTGTAAATATACGAAGTATGTATAATATGTAGACACCAGGTATATATGTGTTGCCCGTTTTGTGGGGGTTGCAGGAGAGTGGAAGGAACCTCAGAAAGTTAGGAGATGCCGTAAAGAGCTTTGGGCTCGCACGGGAGTTGGTGCGATCGTTTGTTTCAGAGCTCGTTTTTATTTTCGACAACACTAATGGTTGCTAAAAGTCCAATCTTGTATTTCCGGAAAGCTCTCTCGACCGACCGACCGACCGACCGACCGACCGACCGACCGACCGACCGACCGACCGACCGACCGAACGACTGAACGAACCACCGAACGAACGAATGACCGAGATATTTCCGAGATATTTCCGAGACATATCCGAAATCGACCTTCTTGGATGTTGGCAAAAAAAACAAAAGTTTTCCTTGTTCTGAGGAAACACAATACGATAACCGCGCCGAACAAACGATAACCGCACCCACACCGTCCCACGAAGCGAACGCTCTATGTATAGGTTCAGCAAGCTAGGTATTTGCAACCCCCTGCGTCTGTTCTCTGAAGTCGCGACAAGTCACTCGCCCCTCTCACCCTCGTTTCACTCGGCCGGGACGGCGCCAGACGGTAGTGGCTTCGGCGATCGCCTCCGGGACGACGGCCGAGTACCAGACGTTCAACGTCGGGGTCCACGCTAACAAGCTCAGGCTGGTGCCAAAGTTCCAGCGATACGGGCAGTACATGAGCGTCAGCGAGGTGTGGTCTGGCGTGGGGTGTGTGATGCTACGCACGTGCAGCAGCAGCAGCTGCAGCAGCAGCTGCTGCTGCTGCTGCTGTGCCAGCTTTTTAATTTGTTCGTATTGTTCCTACTGCTGTGTGTTTCTCGCTTTTTGTTCTCCGCCTTCTCATTGTTGGTGTTGTTGCTGTTTTTTTTTGTTTTGTCCGTTCCCTTGCCCTTTCTGCTTGTTTTTGCTCTTTTTTTTCATCCTACACATAGTTTCCAAGTACACTCACTCCCTCCCTCCCTCCCTCCCTCCCTCCCTACCCCCCCCCGCCCCCCCAAAAAAAAAACAAAAAAACGTGCAGCACAGTTTTATTTTCTTTCCTTCGGGTTAACGTACAGTAGTATTTCACAACAAAAACCTGGTTGTGTGATGCGTAAGCCGGGTTTCCAACATGCTCTTTTTTTTCTTTTTTTTTTTCGTCTTGGGTGGGCAAAAACCGGTGACATCTTGCGCAGCATCATCAGTACCGAAAAAATCGTTGGTGGGTACGACGGTGGAGGTCCTACTTATAATATGACGCTGGATGTTTTTTTTTAGTGCGCTGCATCGTTAGCCACCGAAAGGTAAGGTCGCCAAGGTGATTGTTGTCCAAGCTCAAGCAACTGGAGGATGTATCAGCGAAACAGGGACTAACTAGCGCACTGTTTTTTCAAATCAATAACGTCTTGGCTTTTTTTTTAGACGTCCAAAAGGGCACTATTTTTTGTTTTCGTTTTTTTTTTTGTTTTTCGGAGGTATCGGCCAAAACCTACATAATAGATTTAGGCCGGGTTTGTAAGAAAAAAAAACGCTCGTGATTCTCCGGAAAAAAGAAAAGAAACGAAAAGCGGTTTCCCCCTTATAAACCTCTTTCGCCGATGGATACGTAAACACCGAACGTACCTGGTACGAAGTGTCAGTTTATGTCTTGCAATCGCTGTAGTGTTGCTATAATAATCGGCCTGCAAGCTCCAAGTTGCAGGCGAGACCAGCAGACCAGCTCGTACGCGTACTGCGAGAGGTGCGTGTGCCGTCTATCAAGACGTTTTTTTTTTCTATTAATACCCGATCGCATCGAGGCGCAACCCGGTGTCCGTCTCGATTCTTCAAATTTTCTCGAGAGATACCAGGCACAAAGGACGTGGTTACAGACTGCTGATACAGAGAGAACGAAAACATGACCGCATATTCACGAGTCAAGCTAGAAAAGGTGGACTCGTGCTATTAGGATAAGAGGGACCGCAGTGAAATAGGACCAAATATGCCGGTCGCCCCGGTGGTTCAAGTGGTTAACCTCGAATTCTACTTGTTTGAGTCCTGGGTTCGAGCCCCAGGTGGGTCGGACTTTGACTTTACTTGAAAAAATAAAAAAGGATCCAATTGTTGAGAGCGCCTTGCAGCGTGGGTAGGCACAATTCGATGCGAGTCGACGAGGGAAGAAAAGGCTGAAATCTTCTCGCGATAAAAAGGAAGGCACGTACCGTAGCGGGAAGGGGGGAGAAGAGCCTGCTATGTGACCCCCGATCTGAGTTACGAGTTGGAAGGAGAGAGAGAAGAAGGTGGGCGAATATAATGAGTGGGATGAGAAAAAACAAAACAAAACAATATTGTTGGTAAAAATAGCGAAACATACAGGTTTTTGTGTGTACCGTAGGTCCTATTTAATGTGTTCCCCCCCGGAATAAGATAGGGGAAGCGCTTTCTAACTCATTATTTTTTTCGAGCGATTGAGGCTTTCTCATCGGAGCAGCTACTACTACGGGGGACCATAGTTATTAGGACCAAATATTGTTAGTAAAAATGGTTAAATGTATAGGTTTTTATGTATACCATATCTCCTACCAGGTATTAACTATGGCCCCCCGTAATAAGTAGTCGTCGGGTTCAATCAGCATTTTTTCTTTGAAGCCGGGTTCTGGGGGTGATATGGGACTAGCTAGCTCTTCAGGTGACGGTCCTCGGAGAATTGCAGGTGCACGGTCACCTCAGCATGGGACAAAGTGAAAGACCAACATATCGGGTAGGTAGAGAACCTCAACAACAAAAGAAGCCAGAGCCGAAAACGATGGCTGCCTGGTACAACAGTAAAAGGGCTACACGTGAAAAAACAAAAGGATTGTGATGTATGTATCCCGCGATAGTTACGAGTACCTGTTCTCCCCTTCCCTCCCCACCCCTCCCCTCCCCTCCCTCCGAAAAGTTGGGCAGCCCCTCCTCGATGCAGTTTCTGTGTCTGCTTCCAGTTGTCAACCATCATGTATGTGTATGTGTATGTGTATGTGTGTATTTTTATGTTCTCGTACTTGGTACGTTTTTAAAGGTCCCGGCGAAATGGTAACTAAATAACAGAAAAAAACGGGGGAGATGCTTAAGCTATCCACACACTTCCACGTTAACCTACGTGTTCATGGCTCGCGAAAACAGATGATCGTCCTGGAGAAGAGGAAAAACGCCTTCATCGAAGGGACCGTGCCGGTGTTCAGCTTCCAGCAGGACTTCGTGAGTAAAACAGTAAAACATGTCGTTCAGGGCCGGAAGGTGGGGGAGAGGGACGGGTGTATCTTTGTGTTTGTGCATTTTCATTTTTATTTTACCCATCGCATCCGGTGGATTGGTAAAAAATGTAAAGAATAAAAGATTGTCCCATTCAGGACTGCAGTGTGGTTTTGGGTCCATAGTTAATAGGACCAAATGTTGTCAGTATAAATGGTTACACGTATAGGTTTTTATGTATACCATAGGTCCTATTAACTATGGTCCCCCGTAATAGTTTCGTTGTTCTGAGGGCGCCGTGATGTTTCCGACGCCTTATTTTCCGTTCAGCTTTCGGTGTAACGCGCGGATCGTGACACGTCCCAACTACATGCATATATTGTTCCTTGCTCACTCTTTTTTATCCTTGTTTTTGTTTTTTGTTTTGTTTTTTCCCTCCCAAAAATTCCACTTTATTGGTTCGTCGCCCTCTTCGTTTCTCTCTCCGTCCTTTCATTCGCCCTTTTAGGACCGCAGTCCCGTTTTGGGGACAAACCGCTCGGAATTTGAGTGATTTGTCCCCTAAACCGAACTGCGTTTTTTTTTAAAAAGCGTCCCCGGGGTCATGTGCCGTGCGTTTTCGTCCCTCGTCGGCTCGTATCTCATTGTGCTCCTCTACTTGGTACACACCCTACTACACTACGCTCTCTCGCCAGTTCGACCTTAACTCAATCAACGCTACGCGTTCGTTCGTTCGTTCGTTCGTTCGTTCGTTCGTTCGTTCGTTCCTTCGTTCCTTCGTTCATTCGTTCGTTTTTATGCAAACTGTATACTGATATACTGGTATATAATATGTGTTGTATGTGTATTTACTTCGTGTATGTTTTTTGTTTCGTGTCGGCGAATATCGTTTCCTGTCGGCGACCGCGATGATTCTTTCTCAACTCCCAGAATTCGGACGACGACCCCAGCTTCGACACCCCCACTAGCTTCAAGTTCGACATCCCGAACGTGAGTGCGATCGAGGCTTATCTTTTCACCATCTAGGGAGTGTGCCTATTACGGGGGGGGAACATAGAAAATAGGGCCGAATATCGTGGGGTAAAAAGAGAGAAATACATACCAGGTAGGTCATTATTTGTACCCGTAGGTCCTATGTACTGTGGCCCCCCCGTAATAGCAATCAGGAACGAAGATGGCCCGTAAACATTCACTATTATTTCACGGGGGACCGTAGTGAGTAACTACTAGGACCAAATATTGTTGGTAAAAAATAGAGAAACATATGGTTTTCCCGTGTGTACCCTTGGTCCTATTTACCGAGGTTCCCTCGCGATACAGGTAGAGGGGAAACTGCGTTGCCTTCGGGGTCCAATTGTTGGATGTGATTACGATGCCCCCCCCCCCCCCCCCCCCCGCCTTCGAAATAGTCCACCTTGAAGCCCCTTTTCGGGGGGCTTCATTGATACAAAAACGCCCACACGAAGAGACACCCCGGGGCTGCTGGGGCATCGTGGGGGATATGCCCGAGGCTGCATCTGTAAGGAGCGGCGTTTTACCAAGGCCGGTACTTGGGCGATCAGTAGCCGAGTGTGCTGTTGTGGAACTTAGGGCGGGGGGGGGGGGGGCGTGTACGAATACATGTTTTTTTTTTCAGGGTCCAATCGTGGGTTCTGGTCCCACCCGACACATCGCGTTTTGAGGCTTTTCAGAGAGGGGAACAAAACAACGGCTGCGAAAAAAAATAATTTCAAGTAAACGGTTTTTGCGAAACCGCCCGCGCAAAGATGGAAAACCCGGGCGCTGCTGGCGTATGGTAGGGGGAATGCGCCCGAACTGCAGCTGTACGGAGCTGTGTCGTACCAAGGTCCGTACTCTGACGACACCGGGTTGCCCTCGCCCCCCCATCCTTCGTCTGAAACTGGATGCTGCCGCCGCCGCCGCCGCCGTCCATGGAATCGGAATCGCGTTCGCTGGTTTGGCAGGAAGACGACCAGCTGAGGTTCCGGTTGCCAGACTCTACCTTAACGGCGATAAGGATGAAGTTCCCCGCGGGCAGGGAGTTCGAGTTCAGCGTTCAGTACGGCTCGGGCACGGGTTCGGACTTCGAGTTCATTTCTGAGGTATGGTCGGTCGCGCAGTCAGCAGCAACAACGACAGCAACAGCAGCAGCAGCAGCAGCAGCAGCCTTTGGTAGAGATGACAGGCGTTTCGACTGTATATACATATCCAATCGGCCGTGCGTACAGCAGTGCTCACAGCTGACCGACCTCGGGACGAAATCAGCAACGGCGTGCCTCTCTCTCGGCCCCTCTCGGTATCATATCACAAAACAAAAAATCCTCTCGTAGGAGCCCTCCAAGCAAGAATCTCTAGTTTTCGTTCGAATTTATAGAGAGTGCTTCACGCAAACCGGAGCTACGTCATTTTCTGAGGGGGTTAATAAACCTGCCGGCAGGCATCCAATTCACATGTTGTTTGCCTACCAGGACACACTGCAACGTTCTGAGGATGGTCACTTCAGGAGCTCGGTACGTACTCCGCTGAAAAAAACAAAAAAATCTGACAAAATACCGAGAGAGGAGGTGCAAAAAGGCCAAACCCGACAAAGAGCCGTCCATGCATGCGACCTTATAGGTACATACATTGAAGCACAGAAAAAATAGTGCTTTCGGCTCCAAAACAAAAGTCGACAAATCGGGTAGTTTGCTGTTTACTATGGTCCCCCCGTAATAGTTGCCGTGGTGTCCCAAGAGGACTATTAACGTGGGGGACTACATTAAATAGGACCTGCGGCACACACAAAAACCTAATATGTTTCGCTATTTTTACTAGAACATTTTGGTCCTGTTTACTATGGACCCCCCGCATTAGTCCCGGCGAAAACCGAGAAAGGGCCCAAGAAAGTTCTCTGCTTCTCCGGTAGCACGGGTCTTCACAAACGGGTGCGCATACATTTAACCCCTTTAGGACCGCAGTCACGTTTGATGGACAAACTACTTGAAATTTGACTGGTTTGTCCCCAAAACGAGACTGCGGTTCTAAAAGAACCCTTTTAGAACCGCAGTCCCGATTTGGGGACAAACTACTTGATTTTTGAATTGATTGTCCCCAAAACGAGACTGCGGTTCTAAAAGGGTTAAGGCCCCTTGTGTATACCGTTTTGGGTTGTCGTAGGGGCCGACTAAAGATGGGGCTTTGGTCGGGGCGACTCCCGAGGAGGATGGCACCAGTCGCGGTTTTCACGGATCAACCATAAACAGCAGAAGCTACCGGCGAGGAAGCAAGCAATCACAAAAGCACCCCAAGAAAAAACTCAAGACACCACGGCGAATCGAACCACGGTGCGTGTGTGTGCTAGAGCAGTTTCTTCGATCTCTTTGAAAAACAAATTGAGCTCCTTTCGTCCGCAAACTGCCTCCGACCAGCTTCGAAGAGATATTTTGTACCAGGTATAAAATACGAGGCGTACACTTTTGCTCACGAAACAAATCAGTCCCATCGGAATTAATGCAGGGTACACTGTACACTGTCTGTCGTACCTATTTATTTGTGGCGATCGAAGTGCAACTTGATTTTTTTTTTCCGATCGGAGTTGGAATGTGCTTTTGTCCCCACTCAAACCACCCCCCCCACCCCTTCTGCCTTCCGCCTTCCGCCTTCCGCCTTCCGCCTTCCGCCTTCCGCCCCCCGCGCGCGCGCAGAATTTCCTCAGCGCCGGCGGCCCGAAGACCTGGGAGACTTTCACCCTATCGAACCCCGCTTTGATCGAGCAGAGGGTGGCGATCATCGCGGTGAACGGGCCCACGTTCGACAACAAGCCCAACTACCCGACGTTGCGGGTCGTCGACATGCAGTTTGTCGGCGAGCTTGTCGACAACGGCCCGGGCTTCTTCAGCGTAAGAAAGACGATATATATATATATGTATATATGTATATATTTTTAACGATAATGAGGCGTTTTTACTGTGAATGGTATTCCGATACGGTATGCCACGCGTGTATTGTGTAGGATAGGCGTAGAGGCTTACGTGCATTAGCTCTCCCTAGGAAATCGCGGTAGTCCAGTTTTTGAAACGGTTTCGTCATCTGTGTCGTTGGTGTTGGTGTTGTTGGTGGTGCTGTTAGTTTTGGTGCCGGTTGGTGCTGTTAGTGTTGGTGTTGGTGTTGGTGTTGGTGTTGTTGTTTTGATGTTTTCGCGGATGCTGTTGTTGTTTCGATGTTTTCGCGGATGCTGGTTGTTGTTTAGATGTTTTCGCGGATGCTGGTTGTGCTGTTGCTGCTGTTGTTGCTGCTGCTGCTGCTGCTGCTGTCGTGCCCACGTTATACCGTCGGCGTCAGTCACCTATAGCGCGGAGGCCACGCAGCGGTGCGGACTCCTCGTGGCCGGCTCACAAGACCGAACCTCATCATTGCCTTGCTCGCCGTTCCATCTGGGCCATAAAAATATTCTTACCCTCTCCCTCTTCTACTGCTGGTTTCTTTCTCTGCCGCTGCTGCTGGTCGGGTGGTGTTGTGGCTGCTCTGCTGACGACGCTTTTGCTGTGCCTGGTGTTGGCTCTTCGGCTGACGATCGCTGTCGTTTCATGCCGCAGATGGTTACCACAACCATGACCGAGTGGGCGCGTGTACCGGACATCATCGGAGACGGAGTGTCGGAGCAGGAAGAGATCATGACGGCCATCTGCGACACCAAAGGCGCCACGTATGACGGCACGGACTGCGTCGGCGAGCTCAACGACGCCACCGTATACGTTAGTACCATCTCCAGACGGCGAGGGGGGAGGGGGGGGCGTACTCATTTGTTGCTTGCCTTAGTCATTTGACCATTGGCCACGCATCCCTTTCGAGACGGACGGAGGGGGGGGGGGGGGGGGGGGGGGGGCTAAACGTAAACGCTTCTGCCACGTAACCCATGTTTTTTCCACCTCCCCCCTACATGTTATTTCCAGCCCATCCTCAACAAATACGTATTTTATTTCAGCTGCCGTAAGATGGGTAGGTCATAGCGGTTTTGCTTTTGCTTTTGCTCTTTTTTTTTTTTTTTCTTGTCGGGGTGGCCTTGGGTCCCTGGACGTTATTAGAAACCCGCGGTAGAGTAGCTTCTGTGCCTCGTTTTCGCCCTCACGTGGTGGAAGAACAGGCAGGCCTGTCGTGCACGGCCGATGCAGATATTTTGCAGTGCGTTTCACGCCCCCCCCCGTTCGCGTGGAGACTGTTTTTGTTTTTTTGGGTATCCACTTCGCTTCGATTGGTGGTCTCTCGTTTTAGGGGGTGCGTTTTTTTGGGCATTTTGGTTTTTGGTTTTATGAATAGTTTGAGGCCCTTCCGGCGGTGTGTGGATTGTTTGTTACCCCTGTATGTCTCATCTGGCGGTGATCTTCCTTCCTTCCTTCCTTTTTTTTTTTTTTTTTTTTTTCGTAGATTATCTGACGTTGCGTGTCGTCCGGTTTCCCTTGCTTGGCTTGTCTGGCGATGCATTTTGCGTTCCCTTCTCGCTTTGCTGCCTGCCAACCATTCCTCCCTCCCTCCCTCCCTCCCTCCCTCCCTCCCTCCCTCCCTCCCCCCCTCCCTCCCACATCCCTCCCTCCCTCAGATCGATCTCCAAATCGGGGACTACTTCTTGGACGGCCCCGTTTTCGTGAAAAGCGGCGTTACCCTCAACGGGGGCAAGTCCGACGATGCCCCCGGAAACACCTTCTTCAAGATCTACGACGGCGCAAACAACGGCAACTCGGGGGAAGACGCGACAGTGGTTATCGACGGCGCCACGGATGCGGCGTTGGAGTTCATCTTCTTCGAGCTGAAGTCGGAGCCCACGGGAGACATCGTCCCCGGTACGATCGGCAACCTCTGCCTGGACGTCAGGAATTCGCAGGTATGGTATATAACCGTCACCTGCGTCGATTTTGTTTTCGATTTTGTTTTTTGCTGGCTGATATCAATAACACGACCTTTTTTTTTTTCAAAAATCTTTTTTTATCTTTATTTTTTTTAGTCCTCCGGCGGATTGTAATATATTAGCTCGTTATCGGTTTATCCCTGTTAATTCCATGATTTCTGTGCGTGTATGTGTTTTTTTCCGCTGTTTTTTTATGAGTTTTGTTTCGTAAAAAAAGAGGAGATAGTGTCAAGCGTTCTTGATTCGATGGTCTGGGTTTCTTTCGTTTTGTTTTTGCTTCAATCCTCCAGCGGATGGGTACAAATGAAGTGTAAGTTCGCCACACCTCCAACTTTATAGAATGCGTGTCGTGTGTCAATTTTAACGCGCAGCTCCCGATGCAACAACAACAGCAAAACCGGCTGCTGCCACGAGCACCCAGGGCGCGTGGGCTAGTTGATCCGACCTGACCTCTGCGAGGGGCAGGTGCGGTAGAGATACCCCTCCGGGTAGGTGTGGGGCTTTGCGCGAGCTCACGCACTACATTACAAAGGCCTAGGCTATGAGGCTTGTCTGCCGGACTCGATCCAGTCACGGTCCTCTCTATACCCCGTCAGGGTCGTTGGTACTGCTATGTTTTCTGTTTTTTCCTGTTTTTAACAATAGTTTGAAGGAAAAAATGGAAAACCAGGAGAAAATATACAAAAAAAAAGCGATATTGACGGACGGCTCCGTGTGTTGTTTGTGCCCGTCGTACCCAGCTAGTACGGTAAAACGATCAGCATGGCATTGCCTCGTCTGCTCTCCGGTACGTATGCCATGTCGTGGTTTTTGTTACCACATGAGCTTGTGCCGGGCATGTCTCTTTATGCGGCGAAAGAGTCCGCACCGACACCTGCGCGTGCTGGATGTCGACGGGAAATAAAAATAAAAAACGGTTAAATTAGTGCGGATAACACAGCACGCACACACACTTTGAGGTGGGATTCAAAACAGGTACGAGCACCGTGCTTCTATTACGGGGTGGGCCACATTAAGTGGGACCAAACATTGGCTGGTAAAAATAGGTAAATGTGTAGGTTTTTGTGTGTACCACAGGCCCTATTAACTACGGTCCCCCGTAATAATGCCGTACGACGACCTACCGGTGGGCAAAAGGGCCCCTCCCGAGGTGCTGCCTGCGTGGTTTGAGAGGCGTTGTTATCGAAGAATCCTTCGTCCTACTAAACGTTCCTGAGTTTTCCGTTTTTGGTTTCTCTCTGATTTTGTTTTTCATTTCTCAACACATACTTGTACCTTTTTCTCTTTCCGTTTTTTTCTTCGTTTCCTGATTTTCCGTTTTTTTTTTTTTTCTTTTTTTTTTCTCCCTAGAAGATGAAAACGAAAGCGTTTTATGATTTTTTTTCACCCCTCTCTTTCATGAATTTCCTGATTTTGAGAAAATATTCCCCGCTCTTTCCCTCGATTTTCCTCTCATTATTTCAATAAAAATTACGAGAAAGGGAAAAAGCCAGCAGAACAAAAAAGAACAAAAAACGATAGTGGTCGTGGTCCGCAACACTCAGAGTTCCTGTCACTCTTCCACCCACTGAAGCTGTTGGCCCTCGCCGAGCGCTGGTTCGGGTCTGTGTTGTAATCTCTTTGCACCTAAAAAAAACTCTCACGCTCTGTTTTTTTTTTTCTTGGGCTTGCGCATAACGCAGGACCTGAGGTTCGAGCAACTGGAGTTCGCGGAGGCCCGCGAAGGCGCGGCCCGATTCACCGACTCCAGGAACATCAGGTGCGGCGGGGGGGTTTCGCCCGTTTTGTTCGTGCGGGGAGTTTACCGTTGGAACTGAAGGAGGGTTCCATGTGGTGTAGGGGACTCTTTTGGGGCTATCCGGCACCCACGCCGACCCTTACTTTTTTCCCAGCCATGCCCGATCGCTTCCATCGTTTTTGGCAAAGGGACCACAGTCAACAGGGACCAAACACTGTTCGTAAAAAAAAGGAAATATATACCTGGTAGCTTTTTGTGTGTACGATAGATCCTATTTATTATGGTCCCCCGTAAGAGTTGCCCCGCCATGATGGACCGTACGGGAGGGAGCGCGGCGGGTTGAATTGATGCGCGACACGCACCGTGTTTTATGTGTCGAAAGTGCGGTGAACTCTGCCCTCCTTTTACCCCGTTTCCACACACCTATATCTGACCCACACTAATTCCAAGTGTTTCGCGGTCCTCCTCGAAGGTTAGCGTTTTCTTTTTGCCAATCCACCGGAAACAACAACAACAACACCAACAACACCACCACCAACAACGACGAAATGGACGTGTTGCGATAGGTTGGGTTTTTTTCCCGATGGTGTCGCCCGCTGGTTTTTCCATCTAATGACCTCAATGCTGCCCATCTATTCCACACGATGCGAACACGGGCCGGTCTCTTTATTTATTTTCTCACGCCGCGTGCCAACCGAAGCGCTGTGCCACAAACGTAAAACAGATCGCGTCCAAAAAAACGGTGTTGTCGGGGACGATTGGAGAACAACCGCGACTAGATAATTTGTGTGCGCGTCCGGCGCTCGTGATGGTTATTTTTAGGCCTTTCCCACTGACCCAGAGGGGGAAGGCGGGAAGGAATGGGGGGGGGGGGGGGGGGGTGTACTCATTGTCATGCATGGTCGTAGTCGTATGACCATAGACCATCGCATTCATCCCTGCAATGCCGGGAGGGAGGAGGGTTGGGGGGGGGGGGCGTACTCATTTGCAGCTATGCCTCAAGTCATTGGACCATTGACCCTCTCATGACATCCCTTTCGAGACGGAGCACCGTTCCTACTCCTGGTCGAGATACACCTAAGATTCGCGCTCTCAGTACGTCGTTTCCATATGTTACATATTCCATTTTGTTCGGCTAGTTACACCCCCTTCCTGTTTGGACGCATGTTGGGGGGGGGGGGGGGGGGGGGGGGGTCGTTGGTGTATACTTATACTACAGCAGTAGTGGGTAGCAATGGTTGCCTGGATACTGTCAAGCAAGTAGCGATCCAAGCATAATTCGTGTGTATTATGCCAGTACATGTTCACTGTTACGGAGGACCATAATAAATAGGACCAAATATTGTGAGTAAACATCGGTAAATATATAGGTTTTTGTGTATAGCACATGTCCTACTAACTATGGTCCCCCGTAATACATGTATGCGAGCGATCCCTCAGTCTGCCACGCTGCTCTCCGCGATGTGTGTGTGCGTGTGTGTGTTTTTTTTCCCAGCACCTTCTTTTTCTGGGGTGGGGAATACGAGACCGGCAACTACATGGAGCTGACGCGAGTCGACGACTTCTTCGTCAGAGGATTCCCTGTAAGCAGTAGGAATAGTAGTAGTAGTAGTAGTTGTAGTAGTAGTAGTAGTAGCAGTATGCACCGCCGGTATCTTGAGCGAAGCGGGGGCCGGCGGGAGGGCTACGAGACGATCCAGCGGCGGTATCTTGAGCAAGGCGGGGGTGGTAGTAGTAGTAGTAGTAATTGTAGCAGTAGCAGTAGCAGTGGCAGTAGCAGTAGCAGTAGCAGTAGCAGCAGTAGTCGCAGTAGCAGGAGTGGCAGCAGTTCTCGAACCTAGACGAGCGTGCTCGGGGGGGAAGGGAAGGCTGGATTCGCTGCAGATGGTCCGCTTATTTCACCTCGGGGTACCTGGTATGCCTTCTGAGCTACGTACTTACGATATACGGGACACGTATTTATATGAAGCAAACGAGCAACAAAGGAATGCCGTCTGAAATTTTTCCGGAAAATATATTATGTTTGGGAAGCTGTAGAAGGCACCCATTCTCAGGATAAGAAATCCAACCTGGCCCAGCTTCCCCGTCTCTTATTGCCGTAGGTGTCCGTCAGCTGTATAAGGATAAGCTACCGTACTGATGTACCTGTCACTATATCAGCCCATACCAGGTACTGTCACGGGGGACCATAGGTAAACAGGACCAAACATTGTCAGTAAAAATAGCGGAATAGATAGGTTCTTGTGTGCACCGTAGATCCTATTTTATGCGGCTCCCCCGTAATAGCAAAGAGGAGCAGGAGTTGTCGTGTCCTGCTACGCCCGGATGTACAGCGGAGCAAAACCGCGACGTTGGCTTCGGCGCCAAGGATAACCTGCCCTGACTGACTGACTCCTAGGCTCGATCGCTTGAAGGGAGGCCTCTCTAACCCCCTCTACCGAAGCTTTAAAAAATCAAATAGGATCAACGCTTCCTCGACTCGAGGTGTGCCTTGGCCCGAGAAAACAGCCGAAAGCAACGAAAGCGTCACCCCCCCCCCCCCCCGCCCCGGCAATCGCCTTGCGTTTCGCCAAAACAATGTACCCCGTACCAGGTACGACGAAATGACGCGTGCTCTCACTTTTCTGTGAAGACGGTGGAGACCGGCCTAACTGGGTTATTTTTTTTTCCCTGTTCGTGCCGTGGAGACAAGCATCTCAAATGCTAAGCAGTGCATCCCAGAAACGGAACTGCGGGTTCTAAAAGTTTGTTCACCTTTTTTTTTGGTCCACATGGTTGATATCTCAACCAAGGGAGGTGCTGTAGTTGCTGTAACCGTTCGTAACCGCGCGCCCACTACTAATAGTGATATGAAATATTTTTTTATCCAACCTTCCCCCCCCCCTGCTCCGTCTCGAAAGGGATGCGTGGTCAATGGTCAAGTGACTAAGGCAAGCAACTAATGAGTACGCCACCCCCCCCCCCCCCCCCCCCGCCCATGCGAGGGTCTCTATGGTCATAAGGCAAAGGCCATGCATGATATCGAGTACATATCTCCTATCAAATACCCCCCCGCCCCCCTCCCCCCCCCCCCCCCGCCCCCCCCTACCCTCACCCACCCTCCCGCTCTCTCCCTGGGCGTGCGGACATTTTGTTTTTCCGGGGCTTTTGCAGGAGATGAAAGGCCTGCTCATGGACACGTGCAACAACATTGTCTGGGAGGGTTACGACGAGTTCGAAACCCCCAGCCCTCGCCTGAGCCCCCCCACGGGAGGTAGCCAAACCGCGAACGTGATCGTTACGGGCGACTCTTCCGGCATCGTGATCCAGAACACCGGCATAGCACCGGGCGCCGGTACGTTTTTTTTTTTTTTTCTTTCTTCCGGCCTTTGCTATGCGCCACTCTGCCCCAATATTAGAGCAATGTTTTGTTTAACAATTAGTCTAAGACCAGTGCTTTTATGATGGGACAGAGTCGTATATATCGATTATTTATTTATTTATTGATTGATTAATTATTTATTTCCCAAATATGGACGCACCCCCCCCCCCCCTTCAATTCTTCAGCCTCCGTTTTTTTTTGTGTTCCTCCTGTGCGGACCGCCGAGTGTTCCCGCATGAGGCCATTCGAGACCCTTTTTATTTGTAGTACGCGCGATTGAATTAGGTGTCACACGTGGCTAGCGAAGATGGGGTTCTTCGACACTATATCCTCGATCTCAAAGTTGTTGTTGTGTTGTTGTTGTTGTTGTTGTTGTTGTTGTTGTTGTTGTTGTTGTTGTTGTTGTTGTTGTTGTTGTTGTTGTTGTTGTTGTTTTTGTTGTTTTTGTTGTTGTTTTTGTTTGTTTTGTTCTTGTTTTTGTTCTTGTTCTTGTTCTTGTTCTTGTTCTCGTTCTTGTTTTTTGTTTTCTTTTTCTTTTTCTTTTTCTTTTTCTTTTTCTTCATATACGTGTGTTCGTGTTTAACGATCTTGTTGGGATGGGCCGACCCGCCGACCCCGGGCTGGACAGCATCACTACCGTCAGCAGCTACTGTAGTACTACTATTTACTGTTGCCGTTCCTTTGTCACTTTACTATCAACACTCTCACCCTGTTTTCCTGTTTCGCTATTTCTGACAGCAAGAGTACATACGTCCCCTCGGGGGTACCTGGTAAAATCATTCCGCAAACACGCGATATTCCACCTGCACCGCTCTCAACCCTTTTAGTACAGCAGTCCCGTTTTGGGGACAAACGAGTCAAACTCCAAGTAAGTTGTCCCCGAAAAGGGACTGGGGTCCTAAAAGGGTTCAAACTCGTGGTCCGGTAATAGTGCAGTACCCATTAGTCCGGTGAGAACCGTTTGTCGCGCATTTCCTTGATGGTCATTATTTACCAGGTATCTTGTATCCCCACGTTACACCAAGAGATTCCCACATTGTTGCTATTTCCCACATCAATTGCTACTATTACGGGGGACCATAGTTAATAGGACCTATGGTATACATACGAACCTATATATTTAACCATTTTTACCAACAATATTTGGTCCTATTAACTATGGTCCCCCGTGATAGTAAACGCCACATTTTGTGCTATCCCGGTTAACGAACGCTTGTCGCGCACATTATTGCTACACGTATTCCCACGATATTTCGAAGCGATTCCCACCTTATCGCTATTTCCCACACCAATTACTACTATTAGCACCACATTTTTGCTGTCCCGGTTAAAATTCGCTTGTCGCCCAAATGGTTGTTGCTATTTACGGGGGACCGTAGTAAATAGGGCCACATATTGTTGGTAAAAATAGTTAAATATATACCTGGTACCTGGTAGGTGTTTGTGTGTACCGTAGGTCCTATTTAATATGGCCCCCCTTAATATATACCCACCCTGCCCCGAAAAATAGGGAACGCTTGTACATTAACTTTGCCTCCAAACGGTTCCTGTATTTGCGGGACGAGTTGGTATTCATCCGCCCGTTGCAGATACAGTAGCCCCATGATATAGCTATTCCCGCATCATTGCTATGTCCCACGTACCATTTGCTATTTAACCACATTGTTGCTGTCTGTTCCCCACCACCATATGGCTAATTCCCATATTCTTGATTCCCCAAATCGCAGCTATTCATATCACCACGTCATAGCTACACCGTACCTGCTGCGTATGTCCAGGCAACTGCTACGGGTTGCCACGTCTTCACCCTTCGTGTTGTTTTTGTCGTGTGCTCGCTGCCGCTGCCACCCCCCCCCCCCCCCCCCCCCCCCCCCTCCCCCTCCCGCCCCCGCCCCCCCCCCGCCCTCCCGCCCCCGCCCCCCCCCCGCCCTCCCGCCCCCGCTCCCCCCCCGCCCTCAACGCTCTGGCGACGCCAGAGCCCCGCATCTTGATGGAATCGACCGAGCCGCTCACCCTGGACAACATCGTGGCGTACGAAGAGGCCGTGAGCGGAGACTGCATCGTCGAGGTCCCGGCGGTAAGACACATACGGCGGCACTCACTGCAAGGCACGCCCTGACCCCATTGGCAGACTCGGGACGGAAAAAAAACAAACGAAAACACACGGGTTGCATCGCAGTGAGATGTGCATTGCATTGCACTTTTGCCCTTATTTTATTTCCTGGGTTTTTCCTGCTTTTATCACCCGTTCCGTAATTCTCGAAAGTAAATAAACACTCTTGATCACCTGACTATCCATTTTTTTATTTTCCCTAAAAGAGGAAAGGTACCGCTCTGTCCCAAAATTTAAGGAACAGTTTGACTGAATAATAGTATACAATTTTTTTTTGAATCGTGGACAGTATTTTGCCCGCTGTGTGTGTGTTTTTATCCTCCGGCGGATTGGTAAAAATATAGCGTAAGCTCACCTCTGTGAAAGTTCTTTGATTTATTTACGTACGACGCACTCGTAGCATGTTTTGTTTTTCAATTTTGTTTTTCTTCGAGACTGGGTAATAGTGGCCCTTAACCCTTTTAGGACCGCAGTCTCGTTTCGGGGACAATTGGGGACAAATGACTTGGAATTTGAGTGGTGTGTCCCCAAAACGGGACTGGAGTTCTAAAAGCGTTGAGCTCTTTCGACTTGACAGGGAAACACTGAATAGTAACGAGAGGATTTGTAAGGATGCGAGTCATCGCCTTCCGCCGCCTGGACCGACTGCTCCACCACCCAGAGAACTGCGAAAACCGACCGACTCGTCGAAGGACTTTTCTCTCAATGGGGATATATATCCAAAGCGGCCCTTTGCTGCATTCGGCTCTAGGCTGTGGAGCAATCGAGATATAAAAAGTCGGTCGATGTTGGGAGGTGGTGCGATGATCTTGCTTGCATCCTTGCGGTGCCGCTATAATAACCCGTTTGGTCACTTTAAAAAAAAAAGATATACATATATATATATATATATATATTGTTTCCTTGCGTGTCAAGTACACGGCACGGAGCGTTGAGCTCGCACAGCAAGGAGAGGGGTCGATTTCGGCTTTTCTTACGTAGACCGAGGAGGTTTGCCGAAAATGTTGTTTTCGGAAATTTCTTTACATCCGGTCGAGAACCGTCCGCTTGAAGATATAGAATATATACATATATATATATATATGTCTATATCTATATATCTATCTATATATATGCCGCGTTCTACGATAGAGGTAGCAAATTTCCTGTAAATATTTTCTGAAGGACGTGGTTCCTTAACCCAAAATCGTCGGAATGCCAATCTTGTCGCGAAAAAATGACCTTTTCGTGTGCTTGGTTTATATATGGGATTACTCTTCGCGAGATGCAATCCGGTTTTTGTTGAAGCCAGTGTTCGGGTGAAGTGTGGAGCTCCTTAAGGTCAAGTGAGGAGCCTCAGAATATTAAGGGTGAACCTCTATCGTAGAACGCCTCATATATGTTATATGTATAAATAATATTTACCAGGTATATATACAAGGTTCGACTCTTTGACATGTATAACCCCGTAGCACCGTTGTCGGAAAGAGAAAAACGATCGCGCGCCCAGTGGCTCCCCTCTATTGAGCTACACCCACCTAATTTGCATGACCACGACTCAGGAAAGAGTTGCGAGATAATGCTTGCCGTACGGTCGGGTGCAGACAGGATTGGGTTGGACAGAGCGTGAGCCCGACCGTTCCTGCTCGTCTGTCTCGAATCTCCAGCCCAGGCGGTTGCCATCGTGGCCGTCCCTGCCGTATAGAAGCTGTGTGTGTGTGTGTTTTTTTTTTCTTGGTCAGCGTTGATGGCGATGTGAGTTTTTTTTTTTTTTTTGTTGCCTCGCATTTGTCGTGCTTTTCCTGTCGGCCTCGTTTTTGGTGGGGTGGGTGGGTGGGTGGGTCAAGCATGCTTTATCGGCATATAGTAGGCGTTTTTGCGCGCGGCTCGCGTGATCATTCCCGGGGGTTCTGGCAGCTGCGCCAAAAACATCTAAAACATATTACCAGCTGGCCTGGCCTTGCACCAACCCTGTAACCCTTGTAGCCCACCCGTGTGAATCGCACTCGCACCCACCATCCCAACCCAACCCAACTCATCCTAACCCAACCCAACGTAAGCACTACCTGGTGTGTTGTCGTGTCGCTGGTGGACCCAATCCAACCACCCGTTCACCTGCTACAGCCCACCCCAACGCCAACCGAACCCAACCAAAACCAACCCGACCCGAACCATCCCGGCCCAGCCCAACCCATCCCAACCCATCCCAACTCAACGAGTAACGCCTACTCCGTCCGGCTTGCCTTTTTTTGCATATTTCGGTCCTTTCTATTCGCAGGGGACGACGGACGACCTCATCGTCCAAGTCAACTCAGAGCAGACCTTGTCCAAGTCCGGTACCTGCTGGCTGCTGGACTAACACGGCGTCTCGGCGTTATTCCCGTGTGGCACTGTACTCCGTCGTCGGAGGCTTTCCACGAGCTGTGGATAAGAAGAGCTCTCGTTCCAGGGGAGTCCTTCTTTTACCCTTACAGGACCTCAGTCCCGTTTTGGGGCCAATCCACTCAATTATCAAGTAGTTTGTCCCCGAAACGGGACGGCGGTCCTGAAAGGGTTAAGGGTTGCGCTTCCAATGCGAGGACACAACACGTGGAACTAGTAGGGTCAGATTTAGGTCGAGAGTGCGTACGTACAGCGCAGCACCCAGACGGGGAGACACGGGGGGCACCCGGCGCATGTATGTGTGGCTCAAAAAAGGGAAAACATGGAGGACCTGCGTACCGAATAAATGCCGACTTTTTCAGACATAATAGAGTTTTTTCGTCTTTCTAAGAGATGCTCCTTCCCGAGAGAAGGGGCACTCCCAACAACGCCGCCCCAAGGGTTTCCAAGTGTCGTGGTCAACAGGGAACACGGCGCTAAGTTTCGGACCGTCTACCGAAAACGTCTCCGTTTTCTTCGGGACGGTCTCCACCGAGGATGCTATTGTTTCGGACGGCTTGCCGAAAATACGTTAGTTTGTTGCGGACCGTCTACCGAAGTTCTTCCGTGCGTGTGTTTCAATTTTCTGACCGAGTGGGGTGGGTTTTGCTTCGGTTGCCGCTTGTTTTGTTTCTGTGTGTCTGTTGCGTTATTTTTGGTGCGCGCCTTGCGCCTTGCGCCGTCTGTCGTCTCCGCTGTTTTTCGTGGGTTGTGTGCCTCTACAACAGAGAGTACACAGCAGTGGCTCTGTCTGAAATGACGTGAACATTATTGTTTACCTGAATGTTAGTCGGGCGCTGGTTTTGGGATTGGTCGCGTTGAAACAGTCGCGACTGAAAGGTATAGCCAATGGTTGTGCCCACAAGCTCGGTGTACCTTGTGTGCACCCCCGAGAGGTCTGTCCTGTTTCCATAAAAAAGCTGTGGTCGACTCGGTGTGTGCCGTCGGTGTGTGCGTTTTCCCGAGAGATCTGCTGTGTTTCCAAGCCAAGACCTGGTGAGACGCTTCGCGCGCAGAACCGCGTGTTGAGGCACAGACAGGTGCTTTCAGCTGGGAGGCTTCGTATTTATTCGAGATAGAGCCAGAGTCTGCAGAGGGATAGAGATAGATTGTTTGCCGAATGTTTTCTTGTCTTCAAAATTGTTGATTTTGTTTTTTGCCCGTCAATCCAACGTGTGTTCCGGTTGTTCGCTTTAGGGTCGAATCGTTCGGTCTACTGCTAAACCTTTCCCGATAGCGTACCGTGGGCAGGTGGCCTATTAGTTCTCTGTGAAAGAAATATCAGGTGATATGCAGCGGTCTTTAACGGTCATGATCCGACCCGCGGGACGGGTCAGTATTTTTTTTTTCATATTTCGCGGGTCTGGTCGGGTTCGATCCGGTCGGTTCGGGTCAGGAGCGTTTGAAACCCTCGCGAGGTTTGGGTCGGGTCGGGTCGGGTCACCCTTTACCCAGCTCGACTTGGCCCGACTCGCAAGTTTTGACCCGATTCGTGAACAGCCCTGATTATTTTGCGTGACGTTTGCCGGGACATCTAACCATCGTATGCTTCGCGGAGAGCAGCTGGCTGTTTGATTGTGAAGGCCCAAGCCGTGGAAGCCTGTGTCAAAAGGCCGGCCGGAGCGTGGTCCGGAGTGCATATAACCATCTATCACATCCGATGTTGTCGTTGTTGTACGCACTGTTACGGTAGCTTGTCTCATCGGGAGTGAACACGAAGCGTGTCTACTTTTTTTTGGAATGCATTCCGGGGGATAGATACGTAGAAGTTCCTTTTGTGTGTGCCCACTTCAATTTTCACCCGGAGAGATGGGGTTTGCGGTTTTGGCGTCCGTCGTCATAAGGGGAGGGAGGGCCAAGCCGCCCCTGCTCCGTCTCGACGGTTACGGGTAAGCCATCGTTGCAGTGGGGCAAGTCTTGCTCTGCTGAACAGCGCGTCATATATGCTAGGGCGGGCATATAACCAAGCAGGAAATTCGAACGTGGAAGTGTGGTGAGCTTGAGCTTTATTGTCACCAATCCGCCGGAGGATTAAAAAAAGAAAGAAAAAAAGAAGAAAAGTGCCGTGCAACAACAGTATTTTGCGGGGGGTTTTGGAGGCACAGACCGTATTACTTTTCTCTTGTCAGCGTCTAAATAACAGAGCCAAACGCTGTTGTTGTTAGGTTTTTCTTCGATCAGCTCTAAAGAGACATTTCTCGCTCTGATGCGCCCTTGTTGAACCGAGGTCAAGTCTGCATGCAGCCGGCACAGCCTCTTGCTACGCACTTTCTACTGGAGGGCGACGTCAACCTGGCCCTAGTAAATAAATGGGACCAAACATTGTCGGTAAAATTAGCGAAATATATACCAGGTAGGTTTTTGCGTGTACCGTAGGTCCTAGTTCACTATGGTCCCCTGTGATACCTGGCATATTTTTGATGATGGGGGGCCCCAAGTGACAAAAACCAGCTTCCGTCCTGTTTCTTCGATGTCCGGCCAAAATAAAGGTTTCCGTGCTTTTCCGTTTTTGAGCGAGACATACATCACACAGTTTCACCCAAGAATGAAACGTGGTACGTCTATGCATACGTATTTCTTCCCTCCTTCATTCAAGATAAGACCACTGCATGCAGCATGCGTATATATATATATATATATATATAGCGTATGTATACCTCTTTATTTACTTTTACTTCTTGTGTTTCATGGCAAAACCTCCCGCACATTCATCCACTCGAAGTGTTCAGTTTCTCGGCGGCAGCCATGCCGTACTTCGGTGCAAGCATGATAGGACCCTGAAATTCGGTACGCACCATCACGTGTTGTGTTATTCGAACACCCGCCGACCAAACACAGAATATCGTTTTCTTTGTTTCGTTTTTTTTCGGCGGCCAGATATTTTTTTCTTTTCGGTTCCAAGGCATCTTTTTCGGGTACTTCGCTCTTCTTACTAGGGCTAAAACTGTTGTGGAAAAATATGTCTGGGTTTCAGGAGCTGAACGTTTAGGCCGAATCTACGGGTGGGTTTAACTGGGCGGGTGACAGTCCAAAACACCGGTATAGACTTCCTCAGAATGTTCCTCGGAGTTTTCCGAGAGCTTTCTTGGGCACTTCTTTTTTCCCGGATTTTCCTGAGCACCAGTTTGATGTTAGGCGCAGCCGATCCGTTTTCTCTGGAGAGTGAGAAAAACTGATATTGTCAGAAACTGGGCCGGAAGTAATGGATCCTTGGAAGATTTTGAGTGAGAAAAGTCATGATGTCCTCAGAACTGGCAACGTGGACGAGCAGCAGTCGAACTACTGTGCGACTCTGGGGAAATAAATGGGAAATGAAAAGTTGCTTCAAAGAGGTCTCGGAAAGCAAAGGGGGGCGCTCTGAGGAGGTCTACCTGTGTCTTTGACAACCTCGTCGGGAAATTCGCGGGTTTTTTTCGGCAAAAAATTCACAGTTTGTTCTCGCAGAGGTCTTCGTTTTCTCTTCCGAACGGTTTGGCCTTGGGGGATCCGATTTTTCCCTCCTTGCGAGAAAAAAGGGGAAGCGCATTCGAGCTCTGCGTGTGTGACATTTTTTTCGGCTGTATATCTGCCTGAAACGGAGTGGGCGTTTGGACTTCTCTCTTTTGCGCGGTAACGTGTCAAGAACATGGCGCTGCCTCGCACTACGACTTAGTCTCAGTACTATTATACCAAGTTTTGGGCATGCATACGTATGACTCGATACCGGTCGTGCTCAAGTCAGTTCTACAGTAGTTAGTTCTTCGAACGCTTGGCGCGAAGACATGCCCCGGAGTACGCACTCGCATAAAACTATCTGGAAGTGACTCGTTCAGGAGGAAAAGCAAATAAATGAGAAAATACGAATGCCTCATCATGCGGAAACGCCCGACTACAATAATATCTGTTTACCGTTTAGCACGCCTGTGGTTGGTCTGCACACAATTATTTCGTCACCGCGTATAGCGCCATCAGTCTTACAGGGCCCTTGACAAATAAATACAAAAGGCTACGCACATATCATCCGCTTTCCCTCCGCTGATCATCCTGGTCAGTACGACACCAAATCAATATACGTACGCGACACTCGAGAATATATACATGTATGTTGCGATCGGCACTCAGGGACGACATCATTTGGGGCAATCATGTGCTCGAACCAGGCTGTACCCGTTTCGGGAGCGTAGACGGGGGTTTATTGACGACAATAATAGCCTGTAGCACGATCGCAGCATCGTCCGCGCGAGACAAGTCAGGCGCCTAAGGTAGAGGTTGGAACTTTACCGCCAGCAGCGGCGGTTAGGGGCCGGGTGGCTATCCCGGGGCACCATAGAAAATACCATGGTATGACCAAATATTGTTAGTAATAATAGCGATATACCTGGTACGAAGTATATATATACCTGGTATATATATATATATATATATATATATTCCTTCTTGTGTATCGTAGGTCCTATGGTAATAGCAAGGCTACTGTTACGTATTGCACTGTGAGGATATTATTGGGAGGGTTGGAGTTTCGTGTGTCTGCTGTGGACACTGCTGACATGCGTCGTTTCGAGGAGCTCGGGGAGGGGCAGGGCGTGGCAGGCACCTGCCAACGACGTAGTTACCGTGCTGCCGAGCTTGGAATATAGGATAGGGTGGTTCGTCAAAGTTGTAAAACAATGCGGTAATACCCTCGACGGAAGTGTAGCTTGGGGAGGGGCCGGCGGCTGTCAAATGTGGCGAAATCTTACTCGTGGACGGGGGGAGGGGGGGGGGGGGCGCGGGTGCTGCAGTCTAAACCGTTGTTAACTGGACGCGACTAAATGTCACATTCGAAACAATGTTGCCGCGTATTTTTCTGAAGACAGTTGGCGAGCAATGAGCTGTCCAAACGGCATAATAATCGTCAACACCTCAACCTGGTGGCAGTCACGAAGCGAACCAATGCACTCGGGTAAGCACTCGGGTGCCACAGACAAACGGCACCTGTCATACAGGCGATACGACCAAATCGCGACCAATGAGCCCGCTCACACGAGCAGGCCACGTCGACCTTCGATCGCTTCAGCTGCCGCCGTGTCTCACCTTGCGGTCTGAGTTCGACCGGGAATAAGTATTTCACACGAGTTCAAGCCACCAAGATCGCCCTCCCTCAGATCTCGGGCGCCCCGGGCATCGTACTGGGCAAGGGCATCGTCTAGCGAGGTGCCAAACGCCGTCAGGGAGGATTTCGCTTTGCGCGTGATGTAGCACGCGACAACACGTGAATGTGCCGGGTGTTGCACATCATGGGACCGCCCAATTTCGTTTTTTTCTTGGGCGGTGGTATTTAGAAATACCAGTTTTTTTTTTTTTTTTTTCATCCTCCGACGGATTGGTAAAAATAAAGCTTAAGCTCACCACACTTCCACGTTCCAAATCTCGTGTCGTGTGTCAATTTAACCTATAGCTCCCGTTGCAACATCAGCACAAGCTGCTGTTACCACTGGCGCTTGGGCACGTTGACCCGACCTGACCCCCGAGAGGGGCAGGTGCGGTGGAGATAGCCACCCGAGAGAGTCATCCCCCGCGGGTAGTGTGGGACTTGCGCGAGCTCACCCACTAACAAAAACCGAGGCTATGAGGCCTTCCCGCCGGACTTGGCCCAGTTACGGTCCACCCTACCTACCCGTTGGGGCGTTGGTCCTCAGAGGTGTTGTTGGTTGCCTTTGCGTCCATTTCTAGAGTCGCGCAAGCTGATGCAGGAAGAAGCGGGCCCGTCTTGAGAAGCGGCGGACCCGATGTCGGAGTTCCGATAGGTAATTGCCATCTACTTCTCGAACCCGACCAGGCGCTGAACCTCAGGAAGTTGCTCGGTTGCTCGACAGGTAATCGCCATCGAATCTGACCGGGGTTGCCTCCCAGGAAGGTCTCCGGTGGGCCGAAAGATAGTTGCCATCTACCTCTCCAGCCCGACCGGACGCCTGCTTGTACAAATTATTTCGGTGGTCCGATAGGTAGTTGCCACCTACTTCTCGAACTCGACCAGACGCTGAACCTCAGGAAGTTGCTCGGTTGCTCGACAGGTAATCGCCATCGAATCTGACCGGACGTTGCCTCCCAGGAAGTTCTCCGGTGGGCCGAAAGATAGTTGCCATCTACCTCTCCAGCCCGACCGGACGCCTGCTTGTACAAATTATTTCGGTGGTCCGATAGGTAGTTGCCACCTACTTCTCGAACCCGACCAGGCGCTGAACCTCAGGAAGTTGCTCGGTTGCTCGACAGGTAATCGCCATCGAATCTGACCGGACGTTGCCTCCCAGGAAGTTCTCCGGCGGGCCGAAAGATAGTTGCCATCTACCTCTCCAGCCCGACCGGACGCCTGCTTGTACAAATTATTTCGGTGGTCCGATAGGTAGTTGCCACCTACTTCTCGAACCCGACCAGGCGCTGAACCTCAGGAAGTTGCTGGGTTGCTCGACAGGTAATCGCCATCGAATCTGACCGGACGTTGCCTCCCAGGAAGTTCTCCGGCGGGCCGAAAGATAGTTGCCATCTACCTCTCCAGCCCGACCGGACGCCTGCTTGTACAAATTATTTCGGTGGTCCGATAGGTAGTTGCCACCTACGTCTCGAACTCGACCAGACGCTGAACCTCAGGAAGTTGCTGGGTTGCTCGACAGGTAATCGCCATCGAATCTGACCGGACGTTGCCTCCCAGGAAGTTCTCCGGTGGGCCGAAAGATAGTTGCCATCTACCTCTCCAGCCCGACCGGACGCCTGCTTGTACAAACTACTTCGGTGGTCCGATAGGTAGTTGCCATCTACTTCTCGAACCCGACCAGGCGCTGAACCTCAGGAAGTTGCTCGGTTGCTTGACAGGTAATCGCCATCGAATCTGACCGGACGTTGCCTCCCAGGAAGTTCTCCGGTGGGCCGAAAGATAGTTGCCATCTACCTCTCCAGCCCGACCGGACGCCTGCTTGTACAAATTATTTCGGTGGTCCGATAGGTAGTTGCCATCTACTTCTCGAACCCGACCAGGCGCTGAACCTCAGGAAGTTGCTCGGTTGCTTGACAGGTAATCGCCATCGAATCTGACCGGACGTTGCCTCCCAGGAAGTTCTCCGGAAGGGCCGAAAGATAGTTGCCATCTACCTCTCGAGCCCGACCGGACGCCAACTTGTACAAACTACTTCGGTGGTCCGATAGGTAGTTGCCATCTACCTCTCGAGCCCGACCAGGCGCGGAACCTCAGGAAGTTGCTCGGTTGCTTGACAGGTAATCGCCATCGCTATCTGACCGGGCGTCGCCTCCCAGGAAGTTCTCCGGAAGGGCCTAGAGGTAGTTGCCGTCTGCCTCCTGAACCCGACTGGACGCCTGTCCCCAGAAGCTTTTTTCGGTGGTCCGAAGAGGCAGTTGCCGTCTACCTCTCGAGCCCAACCAAGCGCTGCTCCCACAAGTTATTGAGGGGGTGGTCCGAATGGTGTGTGCCATCTACCTGTCGAGTAAGACCAAGCGCTGCTCCCGGAGCTTCTTCGGTAGTCCCGACAGGTAGTTGCTATCTACCTCTCGAACTCGATCGGGCGCTTCTCCCAGAAGGGCCTGTGGCGCTCGTAGATGTCGACGACCGAGTCCTGGACCTCGTTGCAGAGCTCCTTCTTCTCTTCGCTGGTCACATCATCGATCGACTTCTTTACGGCAATCGGCCTAAGACACAAAAAAACAAAAAACACGCGGCGATCGGAGAGAACGTGTTTATCTAGATGCATGTTTCGCTCTTCGTACAAAAAACAAAACAAAACTGCGCCGTTTAGCGTGGCGATTGCATGCAGGGCTAAACCTAGCATCTTGCGCCACTCAGCGAACGCAAGTTTATATGATGAGCGAGGCGTCTTAAATTATTAATGCACGTGCCGGGGGTGGGGGGGGCGAGGTCATGTTTGCTCAAGATATCTCGTCTGGTCGCCTGTTGCACTGCGCCATTGTTTGAGCGAACATCAGTTAAGCAGGCGACAGTCGAATGTTGCGGGCATCTCCCCTACGACGCTGAAAAAGTTACTCAGGATACGTGTCGACGATACAGAGTACCTGTAGTTTCTGCAGCTGGCCCGGCAGAAGGCGCACGCTAGAAGTATTACGGGGGACCATAGTAAATAGGGCCGAATGTTGTTGGTAAAAATAGGTAAATACATACCTGGTAGGTTTTCGTGTTCCCCGTAGGTCGTGTTCAATATAGTCCCCCGTAATAGTGGGCGAGCTCAAAGGGCTTCGAACACATTCGTAGGACCCCTGACCGACTATTTGAATTGCACCCCTAGTGCGATATCTGCCAGAGCACCGTGTACCGCGCTAGGCGAGCACATAAGACTCTATATCCATACAGCAATATCCGAGCATAGAGGCCCACCGGTTACAAAACACACACACACCATTACGAAACAACAACGATGTCGACCGAAAAGCATCGGTCTCCACCTCACCTGCCGACGACCATCTTCATTTGCTGCCTCCGGGGGATGAGTCCGAAGGCCCCGTAGAAGAGCATCATCGGCACCATGATCTGACTCAAACGACACCGAGGAGCAGGGTCCATGTGTGCAACGGTGGCCAAACGGAGACAGTGGGTGCTTGAACGTTTCATATGAGCCCGGTCCGTTTCCGATCAGGTGTGTGAAAGTTTCATCTGGACCCGGTCCGTTTCCGATCAATACACAACCTGTGTGTGCTGTTTTTAGACCAAGCAAAATTGTTTTATGGAGGAGCCAAAACCAACTGAGCCGGGGAACTATATTAGCGCTTCGAATTTGGGTTAATATGCCTGATTGCCGACCGGAGGGAGGCCTGTTCTACGGGTTTCACGTGCATCTCGCTCCAGTATCGGAACAATTTCCAAAATGATGAAATCGGTGCCGCGTCAAGATTTTCGTTGCCCAGAGCATGCAGGGTTTCGTGTACCTTGCGGGACAGAGCTCGGGTGAACCGGTTGTCGAACCCAGGGACCACGCTGTGCGTGCGGGAGACGCCGTACACGTAGATCGGAGTGATGGTGTATCCACCCTGCGATGGTCACGAGCGAGACGGCGGTATTGGTTCACCCGTAGAGCGAACGGGGCATCACCGGGAAAGTGGTTGGCGTACGCCGTGTGGCACCGATTGATAATTGGGGGCGGCGAACGGGGCATCACCGGGAAAGTGGTTGGCGTACGCCGTGTGGCACCGATTGATAATTGGGGGCAGGGTCAGAGTCAAGGTTAAGGCTATCTTGCTATGCGAACTCTCCTTGTCGACGTATGCTATAGACGGGATGTCGCCCGCAAACACGTCGAATACACACATGACACGTCTGGTACAACAAGGCACGCTGTAGATGACAAGGTGAATAGTGGTGAGTATTTGGCGAGCCGAGGAGTTCAAACGGCAGGCAGGCAGGCAGGCAGGCAGGCAGGCACGTCTCGCAGTCGTGTGTGGAGCATATGGTCTGCCTCACGGTGCAATAGTTCACGCTCGTACTGGGTTCTTCGCTCCTTCAGCGTACTCGTTTCTTTCCTCAAGCGAGTCCCATTGGTCTGTTTGTCCACCCGTTCCAAACCTGCTTTCCTCACCGAGATAGCGACGTGCGCAAATCCATGCCGGATGCAGGTCAGCCTTTCCTTGTCGCTCCTCACGAACATCTCTCCAATACCCCCCGTCACCACGGCTACGGCCTGCTAGCGCAAACGGGAGCCGGCAGAAGACGGTGTTAGTATTCGGCAGGGTTTTTGTTTATCTCATGCACAGTACGCTGACCTAAAAACAGTTCGGTAGGTTTTGGGGAACATCGTCACAACTCTTTGCGGTGTGTATGCGCTGTAGGAGCCAAATCATGATCGAGTTGAGCCGTGTTCGATTCTCGTGTTTACTAACTTACTTACGTACGCCAACGAAGCATCTGCTTGCATGAATACCAGCCAGTGAGAGTTGCTTCACGATTCCGTAGGGTGTGTCGGGGTTTATTATGGCACGGGAGGGGCTACGGTGCGGGGTATTCAGCCAGCAAACATGAAACCTGGTCCGAGGTAGTCGTCTCGTTTGGAAATGGGCGTGTCGTATCTCCGGGTTTTAATGGCCTCTTGTATCTGCTGTTGGACGACTCTTGGATTAAGCTTTTTGCACCGGGTGTATAAGTTACTTCCGCACTCGGTATGCGACATTTTTTGCGGGCTTCTCTTGCCTTGCCACCCTGTTAGTCGGCTTATCTCGCATTGCCACTCTGCGTTTGTGCACGCCTTCTAATTTACCTGGAAGCCGTCGGCAAACATCCGGTGGATGGCCTGCCGCCCAGCCTCGCGGACGCCAAGGCGGTTCACGAGCTCCCGGAGGACAGGCGTCTTCGTCAGCGCCGTGGCGACGACGGCGGAGACTGGCCAGACATCCGGAAGCATCCGAGGTAGCACCGACGCTCCCAAGAGAGCCCCGTAAGGCTGAATCGTTGGTGAGTCCGAAAAAAAAAAAAAACATCCGAGAAATACCGCAAGGTGAGCTTTTTGCCGTCGTCTCGCATGTAACGCCAATCGAAGCACACTTTGTATAAGTACATACTTGGAATATATATACCAGGATGTAACGCCTTCTGGGGCGAATCAATACTCACCATCTCATCTCGAGTACCCAATCCTTCCTGTGCTTCTGGAGGAGATGCCAGTTCACCGACCAGTTCCCCAAGGACCGCGGAAATGCACCCCCCTCCCGTGTATACATAGCATATCATATATTAATCAAGCTCACGCAGTCAAAAACTACGACGACTATGTGTGGCAAGCTGGCGTTCTATCGTGTGCTGAGGGAGTGGTTCTACGATAGAGGTTCACCCCAATTTTCTGAAGCTCTTCACTTGAAGAGCTCCATACCTCACCCAAAAATGGAGTTCAGCCACACTCGAATTAATTGCAAATTGATGTATAATCCCATTGCCTAAGTATGCAAGAACATCATTGTCGAAACAAGATTGCAATTCCGACGATTTTTGGCTAAGGAGCCCCGTCATTCAAAAACCATTTTAGCGGAAATGTGTCACCTCTATCGCAGAACGCATCTGCTCAGTCTCCGCCGTCGTCGCCACTGCGCTCATTACTACGCCTATGCTTCGCATTCTCGTCATCCATGTCGGCGTTCGCGAGGCCAGAAAGCAGGCCAGCCACTAGATATTTGACGACGTATTTTGAGGTATATCGGAAGGCATTCACGGAATCCGGCCACCAACCGTGTCGTCGTTCGTGAGGCAGGAAGGCAGGCCATTCACAAGAGGTTGACCGACGCCTTAGAGTCAATCGGAAGGCAGGCTATCATGCCTTCCGATATACCCGGAAGTCGTCGGCCAACATCCGGGGAATGACCGGCCTTCCTGCCTTTCGAACGACGAGATGGCCGACGAGATTCCGAGGCACAGCTGTATCAATGGACGTAGCGGCAACGACGGCGGAGACTGGGCACACGAGAGAACGCCAGCTCGCCATCCGCACGCGCCGTAGCTTTGACTTTTGAGCACTTGGGAAAAACAGATATGCATCCTATGCATACGGGCGTAGCGCATCTCTGAGGTCCCTGGAAAAAGCGTCAGTGTACTGGTATCTCCTCCAGACGCACAGGGAGGATCGGGTACTGGAGATGAGATGGTGCAATCAAATTCGCACCAGAAGGCGTTACCTTCTGGTGTATATATTCCAAGTATGTACTTATACAAAGTGTTCTTCGATTGGCGTGACATGCAAGACGACGCCAAAGCTCATCGTACGGTATCTCTCAGATGTTTTTGTTTATCTTCGAACCCTCCAACAACCCAGCCTCACGCGCCGCTGCTACCACGGATGCCCCCGGATGTCTGGCCAGTCTCCGCCATCGTCACCACCGCTCCCACAGAGACGCCCGTCCTTCGGGAGCTCGTAAAACCGCCTCGGCGTCCGCGAGGCTGGACGGCAGACCATCCACCGGATGTTTGCGGACGGCTTCCGGGTATATCGGAAGGGCATGATAGCCTGTCGATGAAAACCGTCGGCAAACATCCTGTGGTAGGCCTGCCGTCCGGCCTTGCGAAGGTCGAGAAAGACAGGCATACTCGTGAGCGCGATAGTGACCACGGCGGGGACTGGCCAGACACGAGGAAGCACCCGTGGTAGCGCCGGCGCTCCCAAGAGGGCCCCCGTAAGGCTGAGTTGTTGGCGGGTTCGAAATTACACAAACATATTTGAGAAATACCCCACGGTGAGCTTTGGCGTCTTCTCGCGTATCACGGAAACCGAAGCACATTTTGTATAAGTACACACATAAAATATGTACACCAGTAGGAAACGCCTTGGTTCGGGTTGGTAGCACCATCTCATTTCGAGTACCTGATCCATCCAGTGCGCTCGGAGGAGATGCCAGTACACTGACCTTTCCCCCAGGGACCGCAGAAATGCACTTTAACTGTACGCCCGCGCATACATCGCCTATGTTTAACTTAGAAAAATATTGTATTTACTAGGCACCCATAGTCAAACTCTACGGCGACCGCGTGTGGCAAACCTGACGTTCCATACAGTGATTCCTTCTACGAAGGCAACGATGATCCAGGTCGGCAATGGGAACGCATGAGCAGCATCTGTTGCCGCGCCAATGGTCCCATGGGACTGGACCGAGACGATAGGCACCTGGCGTTTAAGCGTAGGCCCCCCGTGCTGAGGCTAACGCCTATTACGGGGGACCATAGTTAACAGGACCTATGGTATACATACAAACCTACTTGTTTAACCATTTTTACTAACAATATTTGGTCCTGCTAACTATGGCCCCCCGTAATAGCAAGACCACATTGAGCACCAGCGAGCACGAAGCCCCATTGATACTACACGGTACTGTATTTGACAGTCCTCATATTATCCCTGCAAACGCGTCGAGTCCTGAAACAAAACCCATCATGCTTGATACACGACGTGCCACCCGACGAAAAGTAGACGGCCTCACCAGTATAGCATGAGGCACTATGGCGAGGAGGAACTTGCTGTCCTTGGTGGTCTTGTCCTTCTCCAACGCAAGGCCAGACTCGTCGACCTCTTTGAAGTCAAAGTATTCCCGCCACAGCGCGGTCACGTAGTTATCGAAAGCCTCCTTCATCGGGAATCTATCCTTAAGCGGCCTGTCGCGGCAGTGACACGCGCAAACACAAGAAACGGCGTGATGGGTGCAGCGCTGTGGTGCCTACTAGCAAGACATCGGTTTACCAGTCTGGTGTCCTCAAGAGTTTCTTGCGGAGGTACGACAGTTTCTACGATATACAGTACTGTTTTCCTCCACTGGTTCGCGCGGTATTTGAAGTGCAGCATCCACCGCGCCACTTCATTGGTGCGGACAGCTGGGTCAAGCTGGGATGCGGTTGCCCGTTGCTGTGTTGATCGTTTACACCCGTTGCCGCGGCTGTTTGTGTTTGACAGGTTTTCCCTTTTGAACGATAGGACGCACACACACCGGTCCAAATTACGTTCGGGTACGTCTCGAACGGACCGGCTGGCCGCTGCACGCGCTCTCAAAAGCCCTTCGATCAACAACACCTCCGATGACCTGCACCGCCTAGAATCCGTTGTATGCATTGCCAACAGCTTTCGCCCGCGACATTCCTCACTCGATCGTTACTGCTGTCTACGTGCCGTGGACCAGTACGTCTTGTGCTGTCTGGTCCTGGCCGTACCGTGTGACATTTTGTTTGCCAAGGATGATTATATCTTGTAGCAAATATTGTCCGGGACGTATTCATAGTATATCGCGTTCTATTTCTACCCGTGACGTATGCACACTGAATCTGCTTTTCTGCGGGGTGTTACAGCATCGTGGGTACAGAACCTTCGGCGCCCAACAAAAAATACGCGAGCAGTCACGAGGGGTCTCAGTCGAGCACGCGGCAAAAGCTTGCCGCATGGCAGCTCCGGGTTGTCTTCGACACGGCAGTTGCAACGAAACGCACCAAAAGGGCATGCCAATTAGTGGTGTTTCCTTTCTAAGAAGGCTTGGCAAAGTCTATCCGATTGCATACAGTGCCCGTTGCCAACAACTTGAGCCCCCAAGTATTCCCTTGAGTTCAATCCGAGCAAACTTGTGGTGCCCCCCTCAGCCAAGCCCGCATGGTTCTACTTCAGATATTCGGTGCAGTGTATCCCCTGCGAGCCTTGAAAGCACTCGGATAAAAAGCATCTACTTCGTATAAATATATTCGGGGGAAGATTCCTGGTTCAAAACACACGCAGCATGTACACCAGGCAAGCGTAACGTAAACCCAAGATGCGCATATATATACTGCGTGAAAATGTATCATTTCGGGTGCAGTCGCCAAAAACATGTCGCAGTCTGACAAAACTTTGAAATAGGCCCACCTAATGACGAAATACGTGAGTAGCGCAAATGTCGCTGTGAGGACGCAGCCTTCGGCAGACCCTCGGACCAACCAGATCCAGTGGAGCAAGTGGATGTTTATGGAGATATAAACGTGGCACACACCGCTGCTTAGCTGAAGGACCGAGGACGATGCGAGGGCGACATCACAGGGAGAACGATCACGTGTTACCTCAACCCAAGCGGGTATCAGGATGTCGAAGGTAGGAATGTGCACTGCTGTATGTTGTACAGCCGATGTTTCTGTGAAAACCTCACGCAACTTTTGTGAGCGAGTAAATCCGGCCTTGCAATAAGACCGTGGGGTTGCAGACGGTTTTCGATGCCGTCATTATACTGCCCTTCCACTGCTCATTGACGGGGAGTTTTTGTCACAGAATGCAAGCGTTGTATTTGCCGTCATTGGCAATGGGATATCCACAGTAGATTCCCCGAGGGAGATGACTCTTGTTCTCCGAGAGTTCCTGCCGACAAGAGGCGCTGCACAGCTACAAGACCCCCCCTTCCCCCTCCCCCGTCCCCTCGGAGCCAAAACAACTACAAACAAGCAGATATTTCTACCGTATGTAGCGTCATTTGATGTCGATGGTAAGCCCACCAAAAAACCGAAAGCCGTACTGTACACGAGCTACAGAGCCTGCACTACTAGAAGAACACCCTAACGGCAGGTCTAGCAGCCTGCGGTGCGAATAGAAAAAAGTGATCTGGATACCCACCGGAATCGCGACATCGGCACCAAATAAAGAAAAGCGTTGATTCCAACAGCCTTGTTCCTCGTCGATACCACTCCATATCTATCTAAGAAAAGGGGCCATTTCTACGCTAATATTGAATACAAACGGTTATGTACCTATGCATATAGGGTGGCATATACAATTTATGGAACATCTACCCCACTACAGCTCTCTCTCTCCCAATGGCGACGGGTAACTATTACGGGGGACCATAGTTAATAGGACCTGTGGTATACATAAACACCTATATATTTAACCATTTCTACTGACAATATTTGGACCTATGAACTATGGTCCCCCGTAACATCTCTGTCCCAATGGCGACGGAACTATCTCCCAACACCGAAGGGTAACTCCACAAAGCAGTGCCAGCCAGCCACTCCGTCCACTGCCGACGCATGCTACTGCGAGGTAGAGAGGCGCGCCATTTCGGTTTTCCGAGGTTCTTCGCTCGAGGAGCTAGCTCTACGCTGTTCGGCTAGTGAGTCATTTTGTGAAAAAAACAAATGTGTAACTCGATGAACGATCGCACGGCCTTTTAGGGGTCATTCTTATCGGAGATTTTGTTTTCTTCCAAATTTTGGACTTTTTGTTTCGCGGTATTTTTCAATCTTCCTTCTTTTCCTGATTTTTTTTTCCCCAAATGTATCAAATTTAACGAACTTGATTTTTTTTGCTTCTTCTGCAGAATTTCACGAACAGTGACAGAACGACTTCGTATATTGATACATATATCTCCAATATTTTCCACACTTTAGAATTTGTGGAAAAAACGCTCTTCGATAAGAACTAGCCTTACTTAGTAGGCGTACAAAAACACTAAATACCACCAAAAACAAAACGAGCAGCGTTCCGACGATTTTGGCGAAACGAACCCTGTCCTTCAGAAATAAAGTTGGCCGAAAAAACGCTCACCCCCCACAAGGATGCCACAGCGGCGAGACGCCGGCCGTAGGTCATGGTCTCGAATATCCGATGGCCTTCGTCGCCGTACCGCAGCGGAAGGGTTGCGGTGTAGAAAGCCATGACGAGGGTTGATCCGTACCACAGGGCTTCGGACACTAGAAACCACCACCATCGGGTGCGGCTCGGCGTGCTCGGATCGTCGTCGGCGCACCGAGGGAGGCCCACACCGCCACCCTCGACCATTTCGGCTCCGAAGCCCGCGCTGCTCCATGCGACGCCATTGCGGTCGGTGCATGGCACGTTTTCGCCGACCTGGTTCACAGGGGTGCCGGAGGGAAAAATTAAACTCCGCGCTCATAGTAGTGAGAGAGAATCGTTCGCCGTTTCCTACGGCTACAAACGTTACCGTACGGGTTGTTACACTCATGAACGTCGAGGGTGGGGAATGCGTAACGTTTTGCAGGGGACGATGCGCACATACATAGCAACTGCGGCAGTAGTCGCGAGAGAACCAATTCCTTCGAGCCCTAGTCAGCACGTTTGAAGCACGACACACAAAAACACGTCTTCGGCAGTTTGGATGACTTGCCCCCGCGACAAACCAAGCTCGTGCGGTGACACTGTCGCGAGCTGGCGCAAGCTGGCGCAAGCTGCCGCCGTGTTGTGTGTTTTGTTTTGAGGAAGGTTCAGCCCAGCTATTGCGGGAGGCGATATTAAATAGGACCAACGGTAAACACAAAAACCTATACATTTACCTACGTTTACTAACAATACGTGGTCCTATCTAATACCGTCGCCCGAAATAGTGCCCACTCCTCCGTCCCGGCGGCGGTGCTGCTTCTTTCACACAATTCTGTTTTCCATAACAATCGTCGCAAGCGAACTCAAAATCCGAGAGACAGCAAACCAAGTGGACGAAAACACACACGAAATTTTTACTTGGAGAAGCGGCACGGTTGGCGCATTTGAACGGGCCGAATGCGGGCGGCAGCTATAGCGGATACCATGGCAATTAGAGCGGATATACCATCGTGCTACACGCTCAGAATTTTGTGCATCACTCTCAAGGTCACGAGACGTCGCCAGATGACAGCCTCACGCTACAATTGTCGGGCGCATGGAGGCAAGACGGACGAGGCTTTCTCACCGAGACCGCAGGCAGTTGGACTTCCGTGTAGATGTCGAACATAGGACATGAGGCACCGTCGACCAGGCTGCTGCACAACAAGCGGGGGGGGGGGGGGTGGGGGGGGTGGGGGGGGGTAAAACGAAACCGCCAGACAAGTTAAAGGCTCAATACGCGTGTTTTAATGATTTGAGCATCGACGGAGAGGGGGCTGTGCTTCAGGAGAAGGAGCCATCTACGGGTGGAGGTTCGACAAATAAGTACTGACTGCGACTCCACACAAAAGGCTCGGCGGAATATCATGGACTACACATACGTAGCGGCTTCCATCAGTTGTTTCAATCAATAATAGCATAAGTATTCTCCACTGTGCACGCCCTTAAAGCTGCCCAAACGGGTGGCGATTCCCGTGTAATACCGACTACTTATGGGGCAAGATGGGTTTCCTCTTAGGTAAGCGCCGCAGTAGAGATCCAGAACACATTTGACCGCAGGTGTTGCGTACGCATGAAAAACACGAGGTTCAGCGTCAAACGGAGGATGGCCGGTGCATGCTTGCGGGGCAGCCAATCGTGATATACAATCGTGATATACTATTTGCTATATATACACGGTACTGGTACTGGGATACACATATATATATATACACTTCGTAATGTTTAGAACCAATGGAACACCATCACGACGCGACACATTAGATCGCGGAATCTACAGCAGAGATGAATGGAGCAGTGGGACGACGCGACAATTCCAGGGAATGCACTATCTTAGCCTTCAGATCAAAATGAACGTTTCTCTCTCACCAGCCGTCAGGAAGCTGCGTTGTCCCGTCGAAACGCCTCGTGCCCACTTCAAACTGCCGGAAGTAGTTTTGGCAACAGGGAGTGTAATTCCTCCCCCACCGCTTGACGAACTTGGAAAACAGACCCTAGACGCACAGAAAAAGGAGGGTGTGTACGGGGGAAAGAGAGCGAGTGGGCTTCGATTATCTAGAGAGTACCGCATCCTTGACGCAGCGCGAGAGGTGTGGTGCCCCCAACGACCCAACCAAGCCGCTAGCATTTAATAATTACCGGTCACAGAAACGTGCGACCTGGCCCGTGCAGTCGTACGTTTAACAGTATGGACATTATTTGATATTAAATACCGTGGTAGTACTAAAATTTGGCTACATCGTAACAGTAACAGTAACAGTAACGGTCCACACCCAGCAATCCTCCGTAGTCCAATTTATGGAGGCGTTCGAGTGGGTTGGTTTGGTTGGGGCATCAGCTGCGCACCCCGCGCGCTGACACCCCGACGTTATCGACTGCCCTTGCACTGCTATTTCGGTATCGTTACATTGGGCTAGGCATAATAATAATACACCAGGTACCAGTATTATTGTATATACCGATGTATGTGTGTTCTGCACCTGGAATGCGTTTACAACTACTAACTACTGCTGCAATAAATGTGGCTCGTAACAACAAAGGGGAGAAGTGGCTTCACATACACCAGGTAGTACCTGGTACCAGGTAGGTCGTATTTGGCTACTACTCCACAGAGTGAAATAACTAGAAAAATAGTTAGGATGGACTGCTGCTACTTACTGTCGCAATTCCTACCCCACGAGGAAACGGCAGCATACAAAGATTCATGACGCGAGGTTCATCCCGAGTAAACGCAGCAGCATAATTGGATTATGTCTGCTGCTGTGGAATATCGATACAACAACCAGAAAAATACGACGATTTTTCCTCGTTGGTTGCGGGTGCGCGATGTCACTTCAAACAAGGAACCACACCCGTATTCGCCCAGGATGTATGTGCGCTCTGAAGTCTTTTCGCTGGAGAAACCGCGGACTGGGGTAAATTGGGGAAGATCTTTTGTGACAACCCTGTGCTGAATACACATCTACAGTCCGTCGATCCTCTATATACGCATGCGATGCACTTACTTGTGTTGTTTTGTTTCACAGGAGAGAATGCCGCAAGGACGGGATGACCAAGTGGACTAGCTTCGGCGGCCACAGCCTCCGCTCTACTAAGGGCTCCCGCTACGATAGAGGTGTAGCACACTATTTCTGCTAAACATTTTTTTCTAGATGACGGGGTTTCTTAACCCCAAAACCGTCGGGAGGCCAACCTTGTTTCGAAAGAAGACATTTTTGGATACTTGAGCCATGAGATTATTCATCGGGATGCAATTTGAGTTTTGCTGAAGTCAGGTTTCGGGTGAGATATGGAGCTCCTTAAGTGAGGAGCCTCAGACAAAAATTGGGTGAACCTCTATCGTAGAACGCCTCTTGGTACCGCAGAAAACGTTAGCGCAGTTCTGTCGGCGGAGAGCCACACGACCACCCTAGCCGCCGCGGGGATGATTATACTACAGTAGAGCTTCTCGTCTTTTTGGGGCTCATGCTTGAAAAACCAACCTAAATAAAGACTAGTAATTCATCGTGTGCATACACATGGAAGGAGCGTACGCGAAGCAAGTATTTGCTTGTGGAAAGAGAATGTCGAGAATCGAGGCCAACACCTATGCACTTTCGTGTGTGCAACGGTCCATCGAAACGGCGGGGGCGGGTGAAAGGTGCCGCCCGGGCTGGAGAAAGCCTCTGAGTTGCATGGGTGTACACATACATACCTGGTATGTTCATAAGTCGGACAAATCGGTCTACTGTAGCTCGAGCTAGCTCTATTGGAAGATAGCTTGCCCTGAGCTATTTACACGTGAGCTACACGAACTGCACATGTTTTCTCGGCTTGAGCTAGAGAACAGTAGCTTATCCGCGCATGCGTTTAAAACTGGAGCTGCAGAGTCAGACAATAGGCTACCTGTAAAGCGTTTGCCCAAGTTGCGCTATAGGATCTATACGAGGTGGCCCGTCTGACCCATAATATGCGATGGGGAGATACACGAGCTACACATACATGTGTTCTCGGGCTTGCGCCAGACGCGATACCTCATCTACACACGTTTTGAAGGCTTGAGCTATCGAGGTACGATATAGCTCATCTGCGCTTATTTTTTCAGGATGAGCTGTAGGAGTTACGTGAGCTGCACATGTTTTCCTCCGCTTGTCTTGTAGGAGGCAATTCATCTGCATCTCGACATGGTTCTAAGCCTTGAGCTTTACACGACACATATATATATGAGCTAGCTCATCATGAGCTATTTGTGGTGTGCCTATATATTATGATAACACTGCACTACGATCGTGGGCCGCAGCAGAGAGAGGCTTTATTCATCCCAGACTGCACAATAAACTAAGCGACTCTTATTATTCCCCTAACGCCCCAGCACGGCTTTGCGGCCACGGTAGCGTAACCTAACAATAATTAATTACAGTACCAAGACCATCACAAAGCCGCGATATTTAGATGCTATCGACGTGCTGTGCTGTGTGTTCTAGCGAATATTGTCACTGGTTCCCATGGTTGTCCCACTCTAGGTCGTCGTAGTACCGTACGTAACATATCGTCCCAGAATAGGACGGCTTTGCGGTCACGGGACCGCAACATCAAAAAGCACTACGTACAACGTCGTAGTACCGTCACAGTAACGTAAACAAACCACCCTACCGTAAGGTCCCACTTCGGTACGACTTCACGTTCACGGGACCGCAACATCAAGGTGCTTTAATCTCACAGCACCATCATAGCACCGTAAACACTACAGTCATGGTACCATACCGTCACACCACCGTGATACGTCGATGCTATCGACGATCTAATGTCATGCTCTGGCGATTCTTCATATTATATATCGTACTGGTTAGTATATTTGCCCTGCTCTAATATTTCTGGTGTATGTTAATTCCGACAGCCGTGAGAATACCGCAAGCACCGCAACGCCCCAGTCGAACACACTCATATAGTCACGGGACCGTAGTGTCAAGGTCATGTTCCGTCATAATACCATCGCAGTACCGCAACAACCCCCCTAACAGTAGCACAAACACGGCGATATTTTGATGCTGCCGACGTGCAGTACTGACTTGACACAGCAGGTAGGTGTACTCCAGCGAAAATTGTCACTGACTGGATAATATGATCGTCCTACCGCGGGTCTGGCATGTATCCATACCGCCACAAAAACCGTGACATTTGTATGGGCACTAACAGGTTACTATGATCTTCCTACCCTGGGTCTGACATGTATCCATACCGTCACAACAACACCGTGACTTTTTTATGACGTCGACCTGGCGGGGTACTGTGTAAGTAAGTATCCTATCCATTGTTCATACCGATTATTTGTATCCTTGTCGTACTCCGTGTCTGACATGTATCCATGTCTGGCATATATGACTTGCCTAAGTCGTCAGCTGTACCCTACGTGCCGTAGCGCCCCAGGCTTGTACGGCATTGCCGTCGCGGGACCGCAACATCAGGGTACCCCAGTATATATATTATGTCGTCACAGTAGTACCATCACATATACTACAGTGACAATAACGTGGCATTTGATGCAAGGTACCACAGCTGTACTTCTGCATGCTATAGCGAATGTTGGCGCCGGTTGATATGGCCGTCCTACTCCACATACATCTGGTATATATGCATTGCCTACTGATCGTCAAAGTTTCCGAACCAACCGTAACGTCCCAGTACTGGGCGACTTTACGGTCACGGTACCGTAACACCCATACGGTATACCATCGCAGTACCGTACAATCAAAGACTATAATAATACCGTCCTGGCACCATCACAGCACCATAACCACACTGCCGTCACAGGACTATTACGGGGGGAGGGGGGCGCACGATAAATAGGACCTTTTATACTGACAATATTTGGTCCTATTTTCTATGCGCCCCCGTAGTATACATTAATGTTACGTTGATATTTGATGTTATTGACGTATCCGGTACTTAATTCTGGCGATTTTTCAGACTGGCTTGTATTTTATTAATAGTCCTATTCTATGGCTGGTATATATATATGAATTGCGTTGGTAGTCAGAGTACCGTACGTACCGCAACGCCCGAGTACTGTACGGTTCCATATTAACGGGAGTATGCCGTCAAAGTAATACCAGGTATGTTGTACCGTCATAGTACCATCACGGCACCGTAACAACTACCGCGCGTAGCAGTACCATACCTCCACCTAAACCGTAATACCAAGGGGAATAATTTGACCGTGTTCACATATTTAACACACAAGCACTTATTAACACTACGCATACCAGTTTAAGAGTTGAATACATGGGTATTTCGAGCGTTAGGGTATGTTACAACATTATTAACCATAAGGTTTGGTTTTCTTGGGATACGTCGAGCTAGGGCACCCCCGAGCTGGGGAATCCGGAGGAGATCCCTAAGGCGAGTGGGAATCCCCTAAGGCGAGAGGGGATCCCGTAAGGCAAAAGGGACCGCCTAACCCGAGGGATTCCCTAACTCGCAGCAACACTGATCATAACTACATAGGGGGTCTCTTTTGCCTTGCTGGACCCTCTAAACATATAGGGATATTCTCTCGTCTTAGGTTCATAATATTATACCAACGTGATACCAGGACCTGAGGTATCCGATATCAAATTTGGATGATATATCGGCATCTCTATCTACGCTATATTATCGGAAGAGCAAGCATAACAATAATAATAATAGTGATATCCAATATCATTGGCATGGCGTGGGGAGAGTGTGGGGGGATCCCCCAGTCAGTCCTCATTATAATTTGAACAGAAGATATGACCGGATGATATTCGACATCAATCATCGAAACATCACATACTACTCGTACATACATGGTGGGGGAACACACTACTGTAGTACGGTATTCGCGCATGGTGGGGGTCCCCTAAGGCGAGACGGTATCCCCGAATGTGAGAGGGAGCCCCCTAAGGCGAGAGGGAATCCCGTAAGGCTAAAGGGATCCCCTAACTCCTCGAGGGATCCCCTAACTCGCAACAACAGGGGTATGCACGTCGGACACGTGAGTCAGGCAAATAAATACAGGTTCATGTTTTCGACCGAACACTATAGCCACCCAACACTATTATAATAGGACGATCGGTATATATATATGTATATATATATTATATATATATATAAACAACTACGGGGGACCATAGTAAATAGGACCTACGGTGCCGACAAAAACCCATATATTATCCCATTCTTAATTGCAATGTTTGGTCCTATTTACTATGGTCCCCCCTAATATGATACGCTGTCGCCGCAAATACCTGTTCAACGTTTTATCTAAAGATACAAGTGTAAACCCACTGTTGTTATAAGGGTTACGGGTACACTTCGCTGGGTAATCGGTCGATCTCTCACCCACATAGCTCAGTAGGTAACGTCTCCACACTATAGCTCGGAGCGGCCATCAACAACTAAACTGTTAACAGGAAAGGAAGATAAAGATTTACAACGGATTTCTGTTTTACTTGACGTCGCATGGGCGCCGGTGGTCAGCTATGTCACTAAGCCTGCACTACACCAGGTACACAATGCAGCCTCATTCAAGGGAAGGAAATATGAGCAGCCGTAGAACTCCTACGGTACTACTGGAGTACCAGTGATCTATACCCAAGTACCTGTATATATATGTAGTTGTGGGTTAAGCGGAGTAATGCCAGTGATGAACTACGGCACGCGCAGAGTACGGGTACTACCCTTCTTTGTGCCGGGTACTACCCGGTATGCGAATACCCGTGACGAGCATGGGAAAACACCTCACACTCGCCGAGTATTTGGGATTCAGGCACTCAGGTGCCCGGGCGTTCAGATCGATACCCGGCTGTGAGGCGGGTACCCGGCGGTTAAATCGATACCCGGGTGCCCGCCCAAAATGGCCCTAAGTATATTTGGAGTACCCGGGTATTTCCCCCCAAAGATGGTGGGTACCCGGTACTCGTCGGGAAACATCTCGAACGTACAGAGCCCCTATTATTACGGGGAACCATAGTGAATAGGACCAAATATTGTTGGTGATAATAGAGAAATATATAGGTTTTTGTGTCAAAGGTAGGTTCTATTTAATATGGTCCCCAGTAATAATGATGAGGAACAAGAAACCTGGTCCAGGCTGTATTTGTTTTTCGGAAATTTAAATGTGGGCGTCCTATGGTATACATCATGTTCGGTATAACATCTATCTCCCGAACTTCATGGACACGAAGTACCTGGTACACATTTCCGTAGACCTCTCTTAATAATATCAATATGTGTCTTGTCCTGTACGGTAGCTTTTGAGCTCGATAGGCATGCTACAGCTAGCTGTGGTGCTTGGAATTCTGCCCGGGGCTCGAACGGACTCCTGTACGCTCTGATAATACATGCTCTGCATGCCACTTCTGTACTAAACTAACTGCAGTAGTACATACATACGGCGACGAATAATAGAGAACCAAAAACAGAGAACAACATGCCCACTTTTTGGAGAACGCCATCAAGAAATATATCGGCTGCCGATGAGAAGAACGGCTTAGTGGTGAGCAATGCACTAAATCCTCTACAATAGCCTATCTATCTATCTATCTATGCTCAAGGTTGTTCACAGATAGATCTGATGGCGTTGCAATGAGAACCTCGGACTACTAGGTGTTTCTTGTTGGTGGGCCCATACTCTATGGATGGGTACAGCATTATTACTTCCCCGCGAGAACTCCCCCAAAACGACCAGCAGCAAGCCAGCAATCTCTGCTTGCGGACCGTACCTCTGCGGCCACTGCTACCCTACATACAGCAGTGCACAAACCATGTCGTACGCACACAGTTACGACACCCATTATTATTGCTGTTAACAAGGAACTACAGAGCCGGCCCAGGCTTATTATATGAAAACGGTTGTGTTTGATGTAAACTGCCAGGAGGAATGGCATCAGATTCTGCGCTATATTGTCGGAAGGCAAGCATAATAATGACAATAATTTTTAAGACTCCCATATATCTTGTTTTCCGGTAAATTTCAGCCTCAGCCGTTCGTTGTCGTTTGTTGTTCGTTTTCATGTTATGATACTGCTGTACTGTACGAGTAGGCGCACTGTACTGTACATGGTCACGGCTTTCCGTCATTTATTTCTCGTCCTCTTTGGATTGGTGGAGTCATCCGGCGGAGTCATCGTTGTAGGAGCCGTCTGCTACGACTGTAGTAGTAGTAATATTATACTCTTAAATACAAATACTACTAATAATAGTCTACTATTAAATACTACAGTTACTGCTGTTACTACTACTACTAGTATTACGGGGGACCCTAGTTAATAGGACCAAATATTGTTAGTAAAAATGATTAAATATGTAGGTTTTTATGTATACCATGGGTCCTATTAACTATGGTCCCCCCTAATAGTACTACTACAAATATCACGGGGGACCCAATATAAATAGGACCAAATATTGTTATTACGGGGGGCCATAGTTAACAGGACCAAATATTGTTAGTAAAATGGTTAAATATATAGGTTTTTATGTACACCATAGGTCCTGTTAACTAGGGTCCCCCGTAATAGTAAAAAAAGCGAAGTACATACATATATATAGTAGTTTTTTTATGTACCGTAGATTCTATTTAGTGTGGTCCCCCGGAATACTACTACTATTAATACTATACTACCGCAGTTGAAGTCAGTGCCAATGTGCGCGCGATTGCCGACAAACACACCAGTCTCAGTCCTCATGGATTGCCATATTATCTTGCGCTTCGAAACGAGCACGGGACTTTTATGTGTGTGCGCGCGTGTTTTTCACACCGAACCGTTCTTTCTACCCGTCGATTTCCAGCACACCCGGTGTACGTACCGATTATCTCCCGATTCTTCATCCTATTAATAATAGAGAGATTCGTACAGCAGTAGTACAAGCTCTGCTATTTTTTGTCCCGTTTTTTTTTTGTCACTTACTTCGCCCCTTCTTTTCTGTGACGGAAACACCACGACGACACCGAGATACTACCGTACATACATGCAGCAGCAGTAGTACACCGAATGGCAGCAACGGGAGAGCAGACAACGCAATGCCGTGCCATTGTGCTGGATACGAAAGACACAGCGTGCGCACGCCAGCAACCCAGATACGTACGCTGGGAGGAAGAGAAACGCAAAGACGGAACCAAAGAGACCATCTTTGAGAGAACTCTGGCCTGGCCGGATCTTTTGGGCTGGCGCGTTTTTTGTTTGTGTGTTGTCTATATACTTTCGACCAGAAGATACAGGATACAAGATAATGTGCCCACCTACCTGCTTGACGGGTCGCACAGCAGAAATTTCCACGCCGCTGGGGATACCGAAGTCCGTGACGGCCACAGTAGTAGCAGTAGCACCCGAAGAGTCAACCCTGAAGTCTTGACGAAGGGTCACCATCCAGGTAGCGACCAGGTAAAAGGAGAGGTGCAGCAGGAACCTCATCATCTTCTTCATCTCGAATCACGTCGAACAAACACCTACCTGGTACATGGGTATCATCTCGAGTTAAAACGTGTCTGAGGTTGACGAGCACCACCAAACGAAAGAGGCATGGGCAGCAGCGGCAGCACCCGCACCAGAAAGAAAGCAAGTCTGCTGGAGCTTCGCGAGGCCGGGGGAGTTGTGGGACAAGGGACCGAACGTATCCATCGGGAGAACTGCATCGCCCGCAAATATTTAATGCCGATGCTACATAATGACCTGAGCGCAATATCCATCCACCACGGTTGTAGTAGGAGTCACAACGCACAGGCAGGCCGGGAGACGGGATGACAACCCGGGAAAAAACTCTTGCCCAGGAGGAGGTGCTTGGAGGCAAACTGCAACAACTACCAGCACGCCCTCGCACCAAACATACGGGAGGAACCTTTTTGAACGCGATCGGGTTGGCGTCCGCCGTCACGAAGATACCCGGTGACGCAATGCACTCGTTATCGCGACTCGATCGCGCGTCGCTATATATTGACAAACAAGGATAAGGTCGGCGGATGTAGTATAATCGTGTCGTACTGTAAAGTACACCCGACATAAATACACTCGTATATGATACGGGTACAATATATATACCGGATAACCTGGCACAAGGCATACCTGTCGCCGCAGCGTCGAGAGATGGTGCTGTCAAGCACAGCAGAGGAAGAGGCGGTACCAGCACACGGGAGAACGAAGAAGCAGCAGCGTTCCAGGTAGGTGCTGCCGAGGGCAGTGAAGCAACCGGGGGTAGTTGCAAAGGGCAGGGGGAGATGATGAGTGACGAAGGGGGGGCAGTTCGGTTATGGTGTGAGCGTGGTGCTTGTGTGACTAGATCCTGAAAGCAATCTCGTTTTATATACGGCGTGGTGGGTAAAACTGAACGGGCACTATCATAACAGTATCATAAGAGTTTAGAGCGCATGAAGATATTGCCAAACCGCCGGGGCTATTCAGACGGCACACAAGCTCGACACGTTATGCCGGGCCATTCGCCTCGATCTGTTCAATATCAGAGTCATCCATTGACCTATATCTATCTGCCGGCAACTAATGTATTTTTCAAGAGCGGAGTGTTGACCAAACGGCACCGCGGGGCTGTTTGCAGTAGAGAACTGTCTGCACGTTTTACCGGTGTTTATGCTCCTGTATTATTTCGACGGGAGACATCAGAAGAAGCGACCGCCCGCCGATTGGCCAATCACCTATTTTCCCCGCTGAAATCCCAGGCCATTCAGAAACGAGCAGATACCGGTTCGGGCAAACATGATATACTTGCCTGCATGTACCTGCATGGGTGCGCGGGCGAGAAGCCGGCTGACCGCTCTGCGCATGTATTACGAAGCATGTACGTAGCAGGTACCTAATACCACATAACAGGTACCTGGTACGGTATAATGTTGCATCGTGCACTATACTGTTGCACCTTGTTTCAAGTGCCATCATGACATCAAGTCCCGACCGTCCTCGCACGCCATTTCGGGCGGTCTAGACTACAGACGCAACTGCCGACGGTAATATACAACCAGAGCGTATTATCCATCCACCGTATGAATCACAACGCACAGGTAGGCAGGCAGATGGGGTGACAATCGGGATAAAAACTCTTTCCCGGGGGCTTGGAAGGAAGCTGCAACTACCAGCACGCCGCTCGCACCAAACATTTGGAAGAAATATTTTCCAAATGCGTGATCGGGTCGACGATCGCCGGCACGAAGATACTCGGCGACGCCACGCGCTCGTCACCGCGACTTGATCGCGTGGCAGTAGATATTGACAAACAAGGAATAGGCTGACGGATATAGTATTGCGCTACGGTAGAGTACACCAGAGATACGTATATGATACGGGTACAATATCTGTACCGGTCTATACCGGACAACGTCGCACAAGGCATACCTGTCGCCGCAGCTTCGAGAGAAGATGGCGCTGTCAAGCACAGCAGAGGAAGCGGCGGTACCAGCAGATGGGGGGAAGAAAAAGCAGCAGCGTTCCAGGTAGGTACTACTGTCGAGGGCAGTGAAGGAACCAGGGGTATCGGCAAAGGGCGGGAAGAGATGATGAGTGACGGAGGGGGGCAGCTCGGTTCCAGTGTGAGCGTGGTGCTTGTGTGACAAGATCCTGAAAGCAATCCTTTTTTTTATACAGCGCCGTGGGTAAAACTGAACGTGCACTATCATAGGAGTTTAGAGCGCATGAAGATATTGTCAAACCGCCAGGGCTATTCAGAGGGTACACAAGCTCGATACGTTATGCAGGGGTATTCGCCCCTCGATCTGTTAAATTTAATAATAGCTGTACATTGACCTATATCTTATCTGCTGGCAACTAATGTATTTTTCAAGAGTGGAGGGTTGACCAAACGGCACTGCGGGGCTGTTTGCAGTAGATCACTGTCTGAACGTTTTACCGGTATTATGTTCCTGTATTTCGACGGAAGATCCTATTGATAGTCATCAGCCCCGACCACCCGCCGATTGGCCAATCACCTATTTCCCCGCTGAAATCCCAGACCATTCAGAAACGAGAAGATACCGGTTCGGGCAAACATGACATACTTGCCTGCATGTACCTGCATGGGTGCGCGGGCGAGAAGTCGGCTGACCGCTCTGCACATGTATCACGAAGCATGTACGTAGTAGGTACCTGATACCAGATATCTGGTACCGGTACGGTATAATTTTGCATCGTGCACTATATATATACTGTTGCACCTTGTTTCAACTGCCATCATGACATCAAGTCCCGACCGTCCTCGCACGCCATTTCGGGCGGTCTAGACTACAGACGCAACTGCCGACGGTAATATACAACCAGAGCACAATATGCATCCACCGTATGAATCACAACGCACAGGTAGGCAGGTAGACGGGGTGACAATCGGGATAGAAACTCTTTCCCGGGGGCTTGGAAGGGAGCTGCAACTACCAACTCGCCGCTCGCACCAAATATTTGGAAGAAACCTTTTCTAAATGCGCGATCGGGTCGACGATCGCCGGCACGAAGATACTCGGTGACGCCACGCGCTCGTCATCGCGACTCGATCACGTGGCGGTAGATATTGACAAACAAGGAATCGGCTAACGGATGTAGTATTGCCCTACTGTAGAGTACACCAGAGATACGTATATGATACGGGTACAATATCTGTACTGGTCTACACCGGACAACGTCGCGCAAGGCATACCTTTTGCCGCAGCGTCGAAAGAAGGTAGCACTGTCAAGCACAGTAGTAGAGGAAGCGGCGGTACCAGCAGATAGATGGGGGGAAGAAAAAGCAGCAGCGTTCCAGGTAGGTACTATTGTCGAGGGCAGTGAAGGAACCAGGGGTATCGGCAAAGGGCAGGAAGATATGATGAGTGACGGAGGGGGGCAGCTTGGTTCCAGTGTGAGCGTGGTGCTTGTGTGACGAGATCCTGAAATCAATCCCATTTTATATACGTACAGCGCCCTGGGTAAAACTGAACGGTCACTATCATAATAAGAGGTCAGAGAGCATGAATATATTGTCAAACCGCCAGGGCTATTCAGAGGGTACACAAGCTCGATACGTTATGCAAGGCTATTCGCCTCGATCTGTTATAATATATAATGATAGCAGTATATTGGCTTATATATTTTCTGCTGGCAACTAATGTATTTTTTTCAAGAGCGGAGAGTAGACCAAACGGCGTTGCGGGGCTGTTTGCAGTAGATCACTGTCTGAACGTTTTACCGGTGTTATGTTCCAGTGTTTCGACGGAAGATGCTCTGATACAGCTGTCGACGAATGAATGCAGAAACGAAATGATAGATCGGGTGGCTAGGTATCGGTTCGACTAGCTCTTACAGACTTTTGCCTGTATCTCCCTCTCTTTCTTGGTGCTTCGTTCGTGCAGCAGATAGATACCTGCCATTCCTGGGTGCGTACGCTTTCCGTCTATTGATAATAATAGCAGACTTTCTGCTCTGAAGTCCTTGGGTCGTTTGTACCAGGTATTCTGTTTTTTTTTTGGTTTTTGCTTCTTTTTTTATTTCAGATATTTTTTTTGTTTTTGTTTTTATTGCCTCTTTCCTTCTCTTTTTCCGGTCTTGCTTATGTTGTTGTGTTCTCGTACCCGGTACGCTGACACTCCACGTGCTTGACACTAGAATTTGCGATCTAGTTTTATCTTTGGTCTTCCTTTGTCCCGCAGTCTGTGACCACATAATCAGTATCTCTCTAGGATAGGGAATCAGGACGGACACTGGGTGTACTGATGAAGTAGAGTAGAAAGGGCGATTTAATGTAAAGACAAAAACAACAACAACAACAACAACAACAACAACGACAACAACAACAACCCTAAGAGTAATCAGACGCGACCACCCGCCGATTGGCCAATCACCTATTTCTCCGCTGAAATCCCAGGCCATTCAGAAATGAGCAGATACCGGTTCGGGCAAACATGATATACTTGCCTGCATGTACCTGCATGGGTGCGCGGGCGAGAAGTCGGCTGACCGCTCTGCGCATGTATTACGAAGCATATACGTAGCAGGTACCTAATACCACATACCAGGTACCTGGTACGGTATAATGTTGCATCGTGCACTATACTGTTGCACCTTGTTTCAAGTGCCATCATGACATCAAGTCCCCACCGTCCTCGCACGCCATTTCGGGCGGTCTAGACTACAGACGCAACTGCCGACGGTAATATACAACCAGAGCGTATTATCCATCCACCGTATGAATCACAACGCACAGGTAGGCAGGCAGATGGGGTGACAATCGGGATAGAAACTCTTTCCCGAGGGCTTGGAAGGAAACTGCAACTACCAGCACGCCGCTCGCACCAAACATTTGGAAGAAATATTTTCCAAATGCGTGATCGGGTCGACGATCGCCGGCACGAAGATACTCGGCGACGCCACGCGCTCGTCACCGCGACTCGATCGCGTGGCGGTGGATATTGACAAACTAGGAATAGGCCGACGGATAGAGTATTGCCCCACGGTAGAGTACACCAGAGATACGTATATGATACGGGAAAAAATATCTATACCGGTCTATACCTGACAACGTCGCACAAGGCATACCTGTCGCCGCAGCGTCGAAAGAAGGTAGCACTGTCAAGCACCGTAGTAGAGGAAGCGGCGGTACCAGCAGATGGGGGGAAGAAAAAGCAGCAGCGTTCCAGGTAGGTACTACTGTCGAGGGCAGTGAAGGAACCAGGTGTATCGGCAAAGGGCAGAAAGAGATGATGAGTGACGGAGGGGGGCAGCTCGGTTCCAGTGTGATCGTGGTGCTTGTGTGACGAGATCCTCCTGAAATCAATCCCATTTTATATACGTACAGCGCCCTGGGTAAAACTGAACGTGCACTACATCATAGGAGTTTAGAGAGCATGAAGATATTGTCAAACCGCCAGGGCTATATTCAGAGGGCACACGAGCTCGATACGTTATGCAGGGCTATTCGCCTCGATCTTTCAAATGTAACTAGAGCAGTATATCGTCCTATATCTACCTGCCGGCCAACAGTGTAATTTTAAAGAGAGGAGGGTAGACCAAACGGCGTCGCGGGGTTGTTTGCAGGATTCAATAGAGCACTGTCTGAACGTTTTACCGGTATTATGTGCCTGTATTTCGACGAAAGACCCTAGTTGCCCGACTCGACCACCCGCCGACCGGCCAATCACCTATTACTTCCCCGCTGAAATATGCCAAACCATTCAGAAACGAGCAGACGCCGGTTCGGGCAAACATGACATATTTTCTCTATGTACTGTACCTGTATGGGTACGCGGGCGCGAAGCCGGCTGACCGCTCTGCGCATGTAGTAGCATGTAGCGTGTACCTGATGGTACGATATAATGTTGCATCGTGCACTACTGTCGTACCTGGTTTCAAGTACCATCATAACATCATATCCTGACAGCCGTAGCATATTATATTGTGGGCCATGTATAGACTGCAGAAAACGTGTACGTAGAAACCTTAACATTATTAGGGCTTTGTTTCTGGAGGATGTCCAAGTCAGCCGAGAGCGCTCTGCTCAATTAACGTCCACGGGATATTGCAGTGTATAATATGTCATGCTTCATAATGTAACTGGATCAGGTACCATGTGCACATGGTGTCAGGTACGTAGTGTACATTTGGTACCAAATCGTGTACTGCTGTAACGGCAGTCCGGCGGCGAAAGTGTGACGGCTATGGGCTGAAAAAATCTGCAATAATTGTAGTAATCAATACCAGGTATGTAACTCCGGGAATCTGCCACAGCAGCATTTACAGCAACAGGTATTTTTTTCAATACACTACCCCCCTCCGGGCACGGGACATTGCGGTGCAATTGACTGTAGCAACTGATACCAGGGTATGACGAGTAAGAGCAAAGCAGTAGCATGGATCATGTTCGGTGTGTTGCTGGAAAGCTGTAGTAGGAATCTTGTTATCACAGACACCAAGCCCAGTGAGACATAACTTGTTACGGTAGTCGTTGGGCGTGCAATAAGCAAGCTCTTCGGTAAGAGATGGGGGCCGGATATCGCACGTCGTTTGGAGGTCGAGCGGGAGGCCTACTCAAGCGTTGTGGGAACTTGTATCAGGCGACGGAGATATTCCCTGCATCCTCGTGATATGGCATCATCACACTATGGCGCAGTAAGCGGTAGTGCAGTTTGTCAACAGCGCTCTTTCGTTGTAGTCACCGTCACAATACACCCCTACGTCACGACCTCCAGTACGACCAACACGACCCCCCGCTCGTACAGCCATCACGATAGATGTTTCACCAGCAAAGTCTGAAACCAACCCCCCCCCCCCTCCTCCCTTAAACATTTACTAGGTTGGGTTGGCGTCGGGTGGCAACGATACTGTAAAACACGCCGCTCACTACGTCAGCTAGACAACCAGGAGACCGTTTGTTTTTTTCGGCGGTGACCCGCAGCTGGTCGCCGACTTAAATCATTTGCAAGAGGTAAATAATATTTTCTCCGCATAAGGGAGGTGATCGTATCACGTAGTGTTCATGGTAAGGCACCCAAAAAAGAGGCAGTTAGTTACTTAGTACTCCCATGGCTGTCTCCGAAAGTGGTCACACCGGAAACTAAATCAAATCATTGAGGCTGTCATCCATATGCAAGTCCGCCTCACAAGCGGTTCTTAGTAATATGCAGCTCACCCTTCATGTGACTCGCCGGACGCCTCAAGACGCTTCGCGCTTGGTGCAAGCAATGTCTGCCTGGTCGGTGAAACCCCGTCATGCTCCGCCCCGGCAAAGTAGGGATGCGAGAGACTATGGTCATATGACTACGGCCGTGCATGATATCGCGTACATTTCTCCTATCGAGTACACCCCCCCCCCTTTCTCTGCTGGCCTTTCTAGTGCCGTATCGCGATTAAGGGATCCATCGTACCCAGGATTGCACCGACCAACCAAACGAGCCACCAACCCACATAAGACAATGTTCTGTTCGGTTTGGTCATACGAGTGATAGGAAGGCACATCTTGTCAGCGAGGCCGTGAAAGTTCATTTTCAAAGCTGTATCGTTTTTACAATAGCATACCAAACACCAAACGACAAAAAAGTAAACTATACATACATGAAGAAATGGCGGCAGAACAACTATTAATAAGAGCAACACCAACCAGCTCAACCGGAGCTTTGCACGGCGTCAAACGGAACCGCTGTCCGTTTTTTTTTTCATTTCCGGAACAAGACGATGCTGTCTGGTTGCCAGTGCAGCTTGTGCTGTTTCGGGATTCCCCCAGGTTGGTTCATAGTCGTATGTATTAGTTTAGAGGATATAACCGTGCGGTTAGGTTCTTCCTACCCAAGGTGGGAAAAACATGAAATATCACAATCTGTCCCTATTGGAGAGGTATCAGGTATTATTGTGCATTAGCAATCGTACGGTCAGGAGTGGGTTCCAACCGTTCAAAACCGCAACACACTGTACTTGCATCAACGCCAACATCTTGAAGTTTAGCCCCACCTCCGCCCTACCTGGCATAGTCACGCTGTCGTTTTAGAGCAAGGGGTGACCAGTGCGGCTCGCTGTTGGTTTAGCTTGTTGGCAATCGTACGCTGCGGTTCGGTGCGGAGTTTAAATTTTGCTGTTTCGATGCGCTTAGGTTCGGTGCGCTTGAATAAAAAGTGAAATAACACGGTGCGGTGCGGTGCGGTGCGGTGCGGTGCGGTGCGGTGCGGTGCGGTGCGGTGCGGTGCGGTGCGGTGCGGTGCGGTGCGGTGCGGTGCGGTGCGGTGCGGTGCGGTGCGGTGCGGTGCGGTGCGGTGCGGTGCGGTGCGGTGCGGTGCGGTGCGGTGCGGTGCGGTGCGGTGCGGTCACACTACGCCCAGCCGCACCGTATCGTAACAACAGGAAGACGCCCGGGTAGGCAACGCGGTAGTCCAGGCCATTTATGTGGTGGTACCCAAAACTATCGTGACTTGCACGAGTGATGGAGTCCACGCCGCGCGGCGCAACCAGTAACGTAGCGAATTTCGCTGTTCGCTTGGGCGCGAATGCAAAGGAGGTAAGTAGTCAACGCACGATGCAAGACGATGGCGGTGGCGTCAAATAATGCAGGGCGCCGGTTTGCCCCCCACGTTCGGGTAAGAAGCGGGCGTTAGTACCTGGTGCGCGGTATCCAAATTTCGCTACCACCGCCTTAGATCAAGTATCGATAAATTGTGATTATGTTTGAGCTTCTACAAATCTAACTTCTTGAATCTTGCCTTGACCTTCTCTTGCTGTTTTCTCTTCCGTGGTTAAAAAGTACTGATGATATCTATACACCCAACAATTTCGCTTCCACGCTGACGCACCGTCAGGCCCGGATGTGTTGGGTAAAGTGGTGCTCCGGCGAGTACACGCAGCAAACGATTTCTCACCATTTATGAAAAAAAAAACTAGTGTCCGGGTGTTCGCGAATATTTTATTTTTATTGGCATTGAATCATCGCCATATATATCAATTAATTACATGGGTTGTAGTGTGAGCAGCATAAATCGTACCAGTTGCCAGTTCCAGTGGAACTATAATAAAATTATATACCCCGAACTTACTGTCGCGTGTTGCTTGCTGTACTATACGCAGCGATAGTCGGGGCCCAAATACTCGCGAGTACATAATCCTGCGCAGATGTTCGTTCGTGTTGGTTCAACACAAAATAGAAAATATCCGTAGTCGCCCAGCATGATGCATCGCAGATATATATGCATACTGCAGATGTTATTGAGGTCGCGCCTAATTGCCACCAACCACTAGTATATACATACTGACTCAATTTTGGCTTGGGTATGTAGCACTTTCCTTTCTTATCTGTGTCGCGTCGAGTAGACACAGCAAGGTTGTTAAAAGCATCCAGGCCTGACAGGCCGGGTGAACAGTGCGAAGTGAGGCAAGTGGGGCTGCCCTTGCCTCGCAGCCCAATGATCTTTGGTGTCGGCATTTAAATTTTGGTACTTGTGAACGGGACAACATACATACGTGGCTGGCGACCACAGACAGCAGTCTTATATTATTAAGTTGCCGACATAGGCTTCTCAACGAATGGTGCAACCGACCCAGGGCATAGCCATGCGACGGTTGGGGCGAGACATTTAAACACCCGCACATACGTGTCATACCTGGTATGCTTTTTTCCACGGGTTGGTCTATGATGCGGTCATTGATGCCTGGCTCAACAAGTACATCCACCCACCATGCTTCTACGCACACCAGTTGACGACAGACAGTTCTAAACGTTCTGCTGCGTGAGTTCCTACACACAGCTCGTCATACATTTTATGCCTGAGGTGTACGTTATACTTCGGTTATTGTGTGCATTTACGGTAGGTCCGTGTAGTTTTTCCCGGGGGCATTCATCCACTCTGAAGCGTCAATTATGCAGATTGTCCTGCAACCACGGTCTGTGCAATGGCGACTACTTCGTGTGAAGACCACACACCCAACTATAATTACTACAATTCAGGTACTATATATTTCGATGATAGGGCACTGCGATACTCGCGTTCGACAGATAAAACCGGTAGACCAGGCCCGTTACTAGACGCACACGTATTGGACTGTGGCATGGCGTTGGCCACGTTAGAGTGCCCAGCTTGTCCGACACGCAAGTTGACGCACACTACTGCTGGGGTTGACACGGACGCGTATAATATCATAGTTGCACATGGGTTGAATAGGTTCAGGTGGATGGATTTGGGCTTCCAGTTATGGCAAGCGTTTTGTCGTACACAGTGATCGCTCAACCATAGGGAGGTATACAATGTTATCTGCCCTCACCTCTGTATGTTTCAACAGCCAGGATTGGCTACACGTCTACTATGGCAGAAATCTACTACGGAGGCGTGCGCCGTGCCAGAATCAGCGGGGCGACGCCGCTATCTGGCAGGACGATGTTGGAGTGCTGATCTCAATACTCGCTGTTGTCTAAATGCGGCAAGGTGTAGGTACGCACAGGTATTCGCTTCCCTACTCCTTTCAAACTTCCCCGTCTTTCTTTCAGCCCTATGGTGGTAGACATTACACGACATTTCGTCACATACATACATGGCGATACGACTCCAGAGACACATGCATACGTAACCCACTCGTTCAGCAACAACCCTTCCTTTGAGACACATTTGTTAGTTCCCTCGAGCAAAAAGGCCAGTGGCTGTGGGTGCCACCTGAAGGCTCCAAGGTTGTTGCCGACCAACGCCAGGAGGTTAAGGAAATTGATGTATCTGGCGAGCAGACGGGGGCTCATCACTGGGGCGGCCTGCGGGATGCGATGGCCGAGCTACTCCTGTCGGTTTGGAAGAAGACACCATGGCGTGGATACGCCTCTGACCTTTTGCAGGCGCGTTGTCGTCGTTCACGGCGAACCGCGGGCCATAAAAGCTGCCGTCGTAGATGGATGCAACAACACAAGGCACCCGAAGTGCAAGGTCTACGAATGCCTATTATACCTGCAAAAAACTTGGCGGGATTAGGTGAGATACAATGACACGCGCTAGAGTCTCAACGAAAAATGGAAACCGATTTGAATGCTGCATACACTTCTGCGAAGGTGTTTGTGGTAGTATGTGCCGAACATCACCTTCCCACGAGAACATGCTATTCCATTCAAGGTCTGTTGGGTTTATTGACGGTGTTTCCACTATCAGCGGTCGATTCATGATACCCCCCCTTCTCTCGCTACGCTCATAATATGAGACGTGCATGCCCGTGTTCTGCGGACCCTCACCGTTAACTAACAGCAAGCTTAAACTGCCAAACGACATGACATGCATACTGTGAAGCCTCCGAGTGGGGCATGCACGGGGAGGATATACCAGCGCTGCCAATTGTTTTTCTCTGATCGTGAGTCCTAGCCGTCCCTACAAAACGTAGTGCTTTTTTATCAGTCGCTCAAGGCATTTACTCGATCAGCGCGGTGTGTGTTATAGTATGAAACTTGTCTCTGTGCCTTGATGCGTGCTTGTTGACAACGCTAAACGCCGGTACACCAGACGTATCAGACGTGCCGGATACTACTAGCACGGCTAAATCCACTAACAAGTACACAAGCCCGAGTCCGGCGATTGCACCCTCCACCCCACCGGCCGCCCTCGATTTCCTCGCCGTTACCTCCCACCCGTTCAACCCCCCCCCCAGTTCGTGATCGATTGCTCCTGGCGGTTCCCACAGCCGTGTTGGACTGAAGCGTAGAGCGGTTGTGCCGGTTTCGACTGGTTGAATCTCCTCAATATGCGATTCGCGGCAGTAGTTGTACCGTTGCACCAAACATCGGATTGATTTATTTGAGAACATAACTAAACAGAAATCACATGGGCGAGTAGCAGAGCACAATAAAAGGTATCCAAACGGAGCGCTTCCCATCGGCGTCACTCCGAGATAGATGCGAACAGCCCCGGCGGCGACTTTCCCGATGTGCTGATCGTCCTAGTGCCCTCTGTCTGGTCCCACGGGGATCTGCCGCAGTGCAGATAACGTATTCGATCGCTTTGATGTTTGGTGCAACGCCACTTTGAGGGTTCTCATGGCCATATGATATAGGTAGTGCGTAGATATGTGTTACGTACATCAATGCAAGGACGATTTAGGAACGAGTCACTACAAAAACTCACCTTCGAAAAAATTCAAAACAACCATTCACCCGTGTAATGATCTATTATTGTAGTCGGACCTACACAATCACAATCCATCTAAACCCCTCCCCCACTTGTTTTCAACTATGGCATTCGGTCGGATCAGGTTCTGTGCACAGCACGACGCTATGCATGATTATTACTGCGTGGTCACTTCGCCACCCTGTCAGAATTTTCATGAGTCGCACAAGTTGACCTGCGCTGCCCATATCATTCCTGGATGGAATCGCGGAGGAGATACTACAACTCTATCGGGACGTATCGAATGAAACAGCGGATGAGGGCAGCTGGAGTGGAATTCGAGGTAGACACTATTGACGTCGAGTCTTTCCCTTGGGCATTTCAATTGTTTATATCCCCCCCCACCGTGAAGACCCCCCCACCCCACGGAGAAAGTATGCTCGGAATGGATACATATCTAGTTTGTCGTTGGGTGGGCATCGGTTGGTACCGACGTATGTACATCACGGCGTGAGTTACTTTATTTTAAACAGCCCCCCAGGGCTCGCGGTCGAGTTAAAACACTTGTCCGGGGAGGAGAATCTTGACTCCGTACGATACAACAAGGTAAATGATCGTATCACGTAGTGTCTATGTGGTACGACACCCACGAGGCAGATCAACAGTATATCCCCCGCTACTCTCTCTCTCTGGAAGAAAAAACAGGAACATAAAAACAAAAACAAGCTTTGTCGCTGTCACCGACATGCCATAACCCCCCCCCCCCTCAATGCCTGCCTGGTCTACCTGGCCAATGACGACCCGACGAGCTTTATCCAGCAATACGACGCTCACTGCCCCCAACCCCCAGGCTCGCCCCCCCCTGAAATCAGATCCCTTGCTGAGTCGGCTAAATCCACTTTGTTTTCTGTAAATTTCTTCGTGTGAGCACTGTAGGTACATGCCCACCCCCGGCCTCTTACGATATATTACTTCATTCGCAAGACTGGCCCAATACGGCCACGCCCATGGGCAGTTGTTAGACTAAAACACACACAGGTATATTGACGATACATGCACGTATTTTCGGTGCCAGCACATGCTTCGGATTACCAGTGCACCTAGACTCTTCTGTCTTCTGGCCACCGCTTAGCGTGATTTACCTCAGCAATGGCTACGAACGTGTTGGGCCAATCAAAATATGGGAAAAAAGCTCTACCTTATTTAAGCGCAGCCAGTACCTTGACATGGCGCATGCCCAGACCCATGTTTGCATGATTTCGTAGTTGTAATAAACGACAATGTTTTTGTACTCAAACAGCCGCGCAAGCACAACAAGTGACATCCGATTAGATTACCCCTGTATAAAACAGCCGCTCCTAGCACACCTAAGGTCGCGCTATTGTGGTCGCCACTTGTCTGGTGCTGTCTCTACCGCCTTTTCTCCTCATCCCATGGTGATGCGCAGCCTGACGGACGACGGTTGTTAAGTATGCCGGGAGAGGCACTTCCTTCCGTTACCCCAAAATACCGCCCTGCGAGCGTGTACTCGCACGGTTGTATTGGGTATCGTGCGCTCTTCTTGAGGGTCCCACAACGAATATCCTCTCGGAAGATGGTGTTAGCCACAGGTGAATCCTGATACGTGTACAGCCAAACCGTTACCCTATATCAACACCGCCAATAATAGGTGCAACGGAAACGATCGTCGAATGCCCCCCAACCTAAAGATACGGCCGGCGAATTGTTTCGTTGCTGTTTCACGAGGAAAATAAAGGACGCTTCGTTGAGGGGTGCAGTATAGTGTTTGCTGCGCATTGTGTATTTCTCTCTAGCTCTACATCCAGGTAAAGTGTACTTGGGAGAGTGTTTGGCAAGCTTTTCCTTCACTTCTACATCAAGGCACGCGACAGCAACGCCAGCCCCGCCCGATTATGTGTACGGAAAGTAGTCATGAGATACTGTAGGAAAAGAAGGACATGGAACAACTACAGTGCACAAGTACACCGATTACATACAACCCCACCAGCTACTGTTGAACTACTTGCTGCCGATCACACCCCACCCTGTTGGCCACCCCCGCTTGTGTGAGCGGACGCCCGTAGCAATAGTTCGTCTGGGTGTACATCTGGTACGTTTCGACAAAATACACAGCAATAAACATGCTCCTCTATACTGGAGAACAGCAGTAAAATAGCGTTCTTTTTCTGCACCCAATAGACACATTAGATCGGAGGTAGAGCCTGCAGTAGAAGTGGTCGCGCAACAGGAAACCCACGAGAGATGGAAGAGTACAGCAGATGTAGCTCAGAGAGCTCAACCCCACCCGAGGCACTGGGGGCCACGGCCTCCGTGGCGGCCTCCTCGCCGCCTACTACTGGGTTAGTGTGTCCGCTGGTTCCTGCCTACGCTACTTCGATAACGACTAACCGAATGGGGGGAAAAAACATGTGGTGGTGCTGATGTAATATGTCACTCCGCCTACCGCGAAAATGGCGGACTTGAAAGCTACCTAATGTCCTTGACTCCCGAGCTACCATCAATGAAACTAGACCCCACGCGCATACTTTTTCAACAAAAGCTGTACTAGGACAACAATCAGGTTCCATTTCCGTTCCCAATCTGAGGCCGACTGCGCGGAATGCTGTTCACCTGAGGCGCGGAGCGATCCGACATTGAGGGAGGTCGACGACGACGGAGATGAAAGAATCTTTCTTGTGGAACAGTTCCATGGCGGAGAGCAACAACTCCTGGATTCACGGTACAAGTGGTCGATGTGATGCTGTCTTCAAGAAAGATTGTTTAATTTGTACTTTCATGCGATGAATAAATGGGTTCACGCAGAATGGAGACCTGAAGAGGCGTCCTACGATAGAGGTTCACCCAAACACTTCTGAGGCTCCTCACCTGAAGAGCCACACACCTCAGTCGTAAACTTACTTCGAGCAAAATATCAATTTGCATCCCGATGAATAATTAAATGCCCCGAGTATACCAAGCAATCATTTTTAGTGAAACAAGGTTGACATTCTTATGTTTTCGGGTTAGAATAGGGAGCCCTGTCATTCAGAAACGAAATCAGAAGAAACAAAGCTACTTCTTCTATCGTAGAACGTGTCTGAATGAGACGTACAACCATACTATATTATGCGATAAGCATGCAGTCTTTTTCGCCGATGCGGGTGGCTTGTAAAAACTTGTTCAAGGTGTTCTAGATGGCCACCACAGGCTTCATGCTTCGTAGCGTGGCGACGATAATTGAGTCTCCAGCAGGAAACAGACATTCAACTTTACAACGTTTCGATCAAAAGTTCCAGTAAGAACCCCTCATACATCACCTTCTGTCGTGAAATTACTACCCTCGTACCCCAGAACAGGAGTTCGTTGGCATGGGCGTATCGAGTAACGATGTTATAGTCCACTCCACGACGCTTCTTGTTTTCTGCCGGCAGGATTTCGGCACGTGGTGAAGCAGACGCCACGGGTGCTGGCCGGTTTTTTCCTGAGCCAATAGACTTTGGCCCGAAACGGGAGGTTGCTGAATAAAAACATAATTGGAGAAAAACCTACCTCCGACAGTTGCGCCTTCGGACTCCATCAAATATTTATCACCTGACGGACGTGGGTGCGTTACGGTGGACCACGCGCCCTTGGTCTTGAGGCCGGTATTCGTGTGGTCTCTTCACGACGAGGGATACGGCATGATGGCAGCTAGCAGTATGTCGAACGGCGTCTATCAGGGAGGGTTGGAGGGGGGGGGCAGACGATCGAGATGAGGGTGGGCGCGTGTGACTGTGATCGTGGAGTCTTCTGCCCTGCCTGTATTTTCTCCCGATCCGGACGTGTGTGCATCGTTGGGCCCTAACTGGAATTGGTGACGAGGTCGATATAACGTTCAACCTCTTGAATAACGTACATGTCTGCGTGTCGCGGAAGGATTTGGGCGGGGGGGGGGGGACTCATGTCATGCATGGCCTTATTCGCGTGACCAGAAACCCTTGCATCCCTACAATGCCGGGACGGGGCGCGTCGAATTTTTACCGAACAGGCAGGCCTAAATCCCACCAATCGCGAGATGCCGTGAGGTGTCGGGCGAGTCGCATCAAGGGTGAGCGGCATTTATTAAGGGGAGGGGCGTAGTAAATAGGGCCTACGGTACAAATTGAAAACCTGTATATTTACCTATTTTGGCGAACAATATATTCGTCCAGTCCCCCGAAATACTAAGGACCGCCTAAGTGGACATGTATATGGATGACGTATGCCAATGGAATATATTTGTTTTCTGTTGTAGGCACTACCGGGGACAGCAATGTGTATACTAAATGTTTCAACCAATCAGGCAGTCATTTCTTGAGCTAATCGGGGTGAATTTAGCCAATGGGGGGGGGGGGGAGGGGGAGGGGCGGATGGGAACGTGGTCGAGGGTGAAATACTATAAGCGTTTTGACACTCTACCACGTATGTGGTGTTGGTTCGGGGCGTGGAAAGAACTTACAATACTGCTGTCCCTGATTGTTTACTTGAGGTCGAAGGCGGTTTTGCAGTGTTCCGTTAGTCCCGTTTGGCGCGTGGTACACGCAGTGTTGATTAAAGTGGGAGTTTTGAAGGATCCACCGGACATACGCTGTCCCACAACGCGCTGACCCTACGCTTGCTCGATAAAGGTGAGGCAATCACAGAAGTAGCACTTTGCCCTACAAAAAAACATCACGCCGATTGGGGGATGGCACTGTGATGTCGGTCATTTATGCAGCGGGGGTGCATATAGATGAACGAAGTTGGCGTTTTGAAGGACCCCTTCATGCACACAAGTTGGACGAAAACGTGAAACACCCGCTTGTATTATGGCATGATCGATTGTTTTTACGGTTCCCAGGACCTCCTTTGCTGCGACACAGCACTAACCGTTCCCTTATACTTACGTAATTCAACAACGGCGAAGTAAAGGCGAGTTCGCAGAGATACCGTTTTCGTGCTTGGCCAGGGAATACTTGAGTGACGGACGTCATAGGGGTTCTTCATGAGTATTGCACAATTGTGTCACATACAGCCCTCGCAATCTCGAGCAAACATTCACGTGAAGCTTTAGGGGTGGCGTTGCAAGATCGACGAAGCATTCAAAGGAGAGGACTCAAGTTGAGCGACAGAACGGCGTGCACGACAGGTTCGCCGCTTTGTTCCTGTCGCCAAGTAAGTCCCAATGATGCCCGAGTTTCTGATTAAAACTTTTCGGAGGAAACCATTGTGGTACAGGAGCGATCGCAATAAAAAACATCGAAGATGTTTACAAAGCCTCACCGATACGATACCAGCAAGGGTAAGGGCACTCCGCTGAAAAGTCGACACCGCTTTCAAGCAAATAAGGCCTACTCGTTACCCAAAGTTCGTTCTATTCTGTAAGCCCCTAGCGTGTGGGAATCGACCACGTTCAGATCCTTTAATCAATGATATGGACACCAACAGGCCAATCTCCCGCGGCAATGGTATGGTTAGTGGAGCATGCTCCCAAAAAAGATGTATGGGCTTCCTCAGACGCTGTCAAGCTCACAAAAGATTCGATGGAAGTCGCGGAAGCGTCCATCACTTCCAAATATATCGTGGAAGCTAGCACTATATCCATAGAAGTGGTGGAACATGCTCTTCTAAGACCTCATGGAAGTAGTAGTTTCCACGAGCTTTAATCGAATTAGTGGAAGCTGCAATGGAAGCGGAATGTGTGGAAGCTTCCGTATAAGCATTGTAAGCTTTCACAAGCTTCTATGGAGGCAGTGACAGACACTCTCAGGTCCCACGGTTTCAATTGACGTAGGGTAATAAACGGTTCCGTTGAAAGGATGATTGAAACCTCCACGCAAGCAGCCTGAGGGGTCAAGGGAGCAGCCCGAATCTTCGAACCCTAGCCTTCCATGAACGTTGAGAAAGATTTTTCGTGGGAAGTCTGGAGAATTAGGACGAAGCTTGCACAACTTCCATGGAAGATTTTGCGGAATAGAATTGGCGGAAGCTTCCTCTACCTTCATAGAAGTAGTGAAAGCTTGCACAAGTCTCCATGAAAACTTGTGGGATGCAATGTAGGTAGTGACCGATTCCGTGGAAGTGGCTGTGGAAATGATGGGAGTTTCCACAGAAGCTTACATATGGAATCTTGTGAGATTCAATGGAAGTATTGAAACCTTCCCTGGAAGTGATGGAAGCTTCCCTCAAAATGGTGGAATCTTCCGGGAATGTGGTGGAAACTTCCGAAACTACCATATATATGGAAGCTTGTAGGATTCAATGGATGCAATGAAAGCTCTAGTGGAAGTGGCCGTAGACGTGGTAGAAGCTTCCGCCATATGGCAGCTTGCACATCTTTTCATGGACCGCCCCATGGCCTCCGAGTGGAACATTCCATCGCTTTGACTTCCAAGTAAGCTCCCACAATTTTCATGGAGGCGTCAATGGAAGCATATTCCGCGGAAGCTTCCATAGAGGCGGTGGAACCATTTGGAAGCTTCCAATTGATTCCATGAAAACATGCACGAAAACTTCTCTTACTTCCATGGAAGCTTCCACCACTTCCACGGAAGCTCCCACCACTTCCATCCAAGCGGGTGGAAGCTTCCATTAAAATGGTGGAAGCTTCCGCCATATGACAGCGTGCACGTCTTTCATGGACCGTCCCATGGCCTCCATGTGGAGACTTCCATCGGTTCGATTTCCAAGGAAGCTTCCTCAACTTCCACGGAAGCGTCCTTGGAAGCATATTCCACAGACGCTTCAATAGAGGCTCTGGAAGCGTCCATGGGAGCTTCCATTTTGGAAGATTCCAATTGATTCCATGGAAGCTTCTACTATTTCCATGGAATCTTCCACCACTCCCACGGAAGCTCCCACCACTTCCATCCAAGCGGGTGGAAGCTTCCATGGAATTGGTGGAAGCTTCCGCCATATGACAGCTTGCACGTCTTCTCATGGACCGTTCCATGGCCTCCACAGGAAAATTCCATCGCTTCGACTTCCATGGAAGCTTCCACAACATCCAGGGAAGCGTAAATGGAATCATATTCTTTCCAAATAATTCTATGGAAGCTTCCGCGGAAGCTTCTATTACTTGCATGAAAGCTTCCACCACTGCCACGGAAGCTCCCACCACTTCCATCCAAGCGGGTGGAAGCTTCCATGGAATTGGTGGAAGCTGCCGTGGAAGTGGCGGAAGCTTCCATGGAAGATTCCATCTACTCCCATGGAAGCTTCCATCTACTTCCATTATCAAAGCCATTGCTGCAGGAGACCGAAGGTACATGAGGGGCCTTCGGAGGTAAAACACTGCAGTAAATGCACGTCCAACATGTATTTCATATCGTGAAAAACAAAAATAGTGTCTATTACAATTGTTTCAAGAGGTGAAGAGGTATGGGCGCTGATGGGCCTCGTTTCTCTGAAGATCCAAATACTTCGAGTAGTACGGGGGACCATAGTAAATAGGACCTACGGTGTACACAAAACCTGTATATTTACCTCTTTTTACTAACAATATCGGGTCCTATTTACTATGGCCGCCCGTAACAGTAAGTAATCTCTATCCCCCTCCAGAAGGATAAACGCCAAACAGTCGAAGCGGACGATCCACAACTTTCCCCTCACCAGCCCCCCTGGTTTGGAGGCGGAGGGGAGGTGTAGACAAAAAACGCCAACTGGAGAGGCCCCTATCTTCCTAAACACGACTCGTATCTATTTTGAACGAGCAAGCAAGGTGCGTGCCGCCCACGCCGATCACGCACATCTGTATTATTAGAGTAAAATTGTTTCCGGCACGCAGTTTGGGCTCGAACGGCACCGCGGCGCAGGAGGTGTCGAGGGCGTTCTTCAATTAGCCTACATGTAAAAGGTGGGGGGGGGGGAAAGCGGAGTACTTCCCCCACCCCAACTGTAGGAATGAATGTACTATCGCTGGGCGTCCTCCCGTCCTGTGACCCAGTTTTCTGGTGATTTCTTCTTCGGACTGATCTCCTCGAAATTCCCCTCATCGTCGGAGCTAGCCAATATCGTTAAAATTTGATTTGCTTTTATTTTGTTGACACCCGGGGGGTTGTTCCTCGGTTGTACATCGGGTTAAGCATACACCTTTCTTCTCAGAACTGTTTTTTTTTTTCTTCCTGGTTTAGGTCGAGGTCCTGACGCGAAGAGCCTCAGAAACAAATATTAGATAGAGAGGGGAGGCCTCCGAGACGCTACGTCGTCAGAGTACCGCAACAAGGCGATACTCCTCGACGTCACGCATGCAGACCCCCAAGCGAGGGTCCACATGCGGGCTGGCAGCGCTGATCGAGACGGTTCAGCCGCTTCCTCTTCTGAGGCGCGAAAGCGCAACCACTACGCTCGTGCAGGACAAGTGTCCTTCGACGAGCGCAGCCACAAATTTGTCACCCTCGCGGTGGAAAGCTTTGGACGCCTCGGGAAGGAAGGTAGCGATTTCATCGACCAGCTGGCGGCGGGCATCGTTGGAGGAACGGACGGGGGATCTTTAGCAAGAAAAAGGGTTTGTAAGGAGCACCTTTTCCAGGTCATATCGGTGACTACCCAGGTCGCGATCTCGCGCAGAGTGCACCGATATAAGCTCGCCCTGCGAGACCGCCAGGCTGCCAGGGGGAGGAGGGAGGAGGAGGGAGGACTACTTCCCATGGCGTGGGGGTGGAATGTAGATGCGGAGTAGGAAGCGTGGCGTATAGATACATAGTAGGTAAAATATCTCGGTAAATAAATGGTTGGGGTGCAAGTGAGTACACGCAGGGAAGGAGAATTGGTTCGATGAAGTTAGTGGTATTCGATGAATTATGTCAGCTTTTTCATTTTGAATGGATAACGCCCTGCACATTGTCAGAAGGCAAATAAAATAATAAATATTACCAGGTAGGTGACAAGAAGAGGCAATCCCCAGCGTAGCATGCGGCTCGTACAAAATATAGTCATGGTGCGGGTTTTCGTTGTAGACCTACCTTTGACGCACCAGCCCATGTGTACGTAACGCGACACAATACAAATGCCTTCAGATAAAGGGGTACCGGCTGCGTGCACCTACAGGTAACTTCGAAGCGTTACGTGTTACATTGCAGTAGTACACTATTATTGTAGCTATACCAACAGCTGATGTAACATATAAGGAATTGAATACATACTGTATTATTATATAGATTGGATGGGACAAGAAGCTCTATCTATATCATAGGACTTAAACTCACATCAAATGGCACCGGGGGCCATTTCGCGACACACGGACGAGCAGCTGCGGACGAGTTATGTACTGCCGCCTTAGTTCAAGTTTGAACAGACACTCACCGAGCAACTGTGGTCTTTGATTCCGGTCCACAGCGGGTCGGGGTGTGCAGTTAGGTTCCTCCAGCGCATGCAAGTGCGGTCGTAGAACAGGATGATCGGACGGTTGGTGACGTGCGGCCAAGTTTCGTTCAGTCCCCCGTCGCCACCTCCGCGTTTACCTCCGCTCCGACAATGTGGAGCTAGTCCTGCTATTATCTCGCAGTGTCCGAAGCTCGCGAGTAGTTATCCGAAGGTTTGCTGTACCGAGAAGATGCCTCTAAGAGAACGGATGAAAGGAGTCAAGATAGTTTGTCGAATTGGCGCATCAGGTCGCCCACCGAAGTATAAACGAGAGTTCGTGCGTAACGTGTCGGCAAAGGGGTCGCGAATGAGCTACAAGACTGCGTTGTCACAGGAACAAGTTTTGTGTTATTATTACGACACTTTTTGGGGTCAACGTTTTCCGACCATCTATCTGAGCTCCTCAATTAATTGAGAAACTACTAAATTTAATGAGCTTGAAGACAAGAACAGCTCGATATCCATATTTTAATGTAGTTCCTTGCATGTATATGCCCGAGTGGTACAGGCTATTCACAGCATTATATCTGTACTGCAGCTTCATTTTGTTTTCAAGACTATATACTATTCCGGAGGGGTTTAGTAACTTGAACCAAATATTGTTATTAATATTATAGTAAAAAATAGTTTTACTTGATTGTGTAGCATGTAGGTCCTACTCCGTATTTATTTACTAGGCTCCCCCGTGATACTCGTGTATTGCAGAGAAATATTGATCGGGTTGCACGAACCAACCTTCTTCGGAGCCACGTTTCGGGTGGGTGACACATCGAGCTCCACGTCATCTTAGAATCTCTGGAAAAGAAAGTATTTTGCCGTGAAATCGCTCGATATAACGGGAATACCGGTATGTACGGAAAACTACCTGCTGCTGCTGCTGCTGTGGTGCTGCTTCCTGATTTCACTCTTCTTCTTGTTGTGCGCACGTTTCGATGGATTTTCCGTTGTATTTTCTGACATTTTGGTGGGACGGGCCTGGATTGCCAACAAACAAACTGGAATCCTGGCACCTCCCTCACGCAGCCACGGGGGAGAGAGATACACGAGTAGGACTGGCACGAGACAGACAGCAGCTATTACGGGGGACCATAGTTAATAGGACCTATGGTATACATAAAAACCTATATATTTAAGCATTTTTACTAACAATATTTGGTCCTATTAACTATGTTCCCCCGTAATAGTTGCTGCTGCCAGTGCATACTGGCCCACAGAGTACTCGTACCGAGCCCAACCAAACGAGGGCATCCCAAGGCGGAAGAAACACACCCATCACCCTGGTATATTTTTTGCTCCATGACAATGAGTGAAAAACAAGGATCTGATTGATGGTGTTCGCATCCGTACAAGGAAACAAACGGAGGTACTCGTACAAACAAAGATATCACTGACCACCGTACATACACATACATGTATGTATGTACACATTCATATTCACATAAAAAGCAGAAACAAAAAAAAATAACGAACACGAGGCAACGGTCTATTAATAGGAGGAGCACCAGCACTACTGTTATTAATGCACCATTCAGTTTCAAGGGCCACTTTCGTATTATATCGGAGATTTCTTTTTCCGTAGTTAGTTATAAGTTGGAGCCTCCGACAAGAAAGAGCCTTGCTGCTTGTTACAGTAGTAGTTGCGATAAAGGCGGCGACCAGCCTGGGAAAAATAGAGCGGAGTGCGCCCACACGCCTAGCCGATCATATCCTGCTACCGCAGTGCCACCAGTATTATTCTGAAGCGTGAGATCTGCGTTGGACAAGGTAACGGTGTGGGTGATGTTCAAACATCACCAAAAAAATTAGATCAAAGTCGGCACAACATCACTTTTGTTGTATGACACACGAATTCATAATATCAGCAGCAATCTCAATTCGATTTGGGACAGACCCATGGGCCACGTATTCCGCTGGGATGGTGTAAGTCCCATTGATGGGCATTAACGGCATGCCGTTCGAGCACCGCCTGCCCTCTAGAGCCCTGTGGCAGTCTAGTCTACGGGGCGTTCATAGCTGCGATTGTCGCCAAGGCCTCGCTTCTCGCTTGGCCGGTTCGTTGATACGTACGTACCTGGTCAATACCGGTATATGATATGGTACCTAGGGCTGGTACTGTGTGTTGTACGTTTTTTTCCGCCGTTCGAGGCCGTTTTTTTTTGTTCCGTTTCCTCAAGGAGATACTCGTAGATACGAGTACGTGTAGTGCTGTACCCAGGTATATATATATGTTCTGCAGATCTATGTGAAGAAAGATATCCCGCGCATCATTTTCTACCACAGCAGTAGTAGTAGTACGTGTGAGAGTAAAATATGTGTGATATTTGGTGGTACCAGGTACCTGGGACCAAAACAAACGCCTCTCCCTCACATTACCGCCCAGAGTGGTACGTGCACGAGTGTTGCGGGCGTGTCGCTGTGGGCATGGCACCGCCGCGTGGATGCCCGACAGATTTCTCAGACACGGAAGAAGAAGTAGTACTGCTGTAGTTAGATAGCGCGGCCAGAGGACCACACGCCGGTAGACCTGAGACCCCGTCGACACCATCTCTTTCGCATCTATCTGAGAGTCTTAAAAAACTTATTGCCATCACCCCCTTGAAGAAAAACACACGAACCAAACACGACCGAACGCAACAATATATCCTCACGGCATGGAGTGTCCCACCTCTCCTCCTCCTCGTCGTCCTCCTCCTCCTCCTGCCCTCCTCCTCCTCCCCCTTCTCCTCTTCATTTATTTTCCTCCTTCTGTCTGTAGTTTACAACAATACAGCAGTACTGTGCCAACAACTCCAAGGCGCCAAAACGGATAGCATGTACAGCAGTAGACCTATTACCTCGGTCTATGCTATGCCCCGTGCGCTCTGCTCCACAACAAACAGACAGCACAGAACAAAGTGTAAAACAGGTCGAGTTATCATCGCACAAATCATCCTCCTCGCTTTTCCCCGTCCTCCTCCTCCTATACCCTCCTCCTTTCATCCTCCCAAGTCAGTAGTTTACAACATCTTGGCAAGCCCAAGGCCCCAACCGCCCATGCCGGCCTAGCCCCACTACCGTCTGAAGCCCAGGCTCTACTATACAGCAGGCACCACTACAACGACAGCAGCAGCACAGCAAACTGTACCAGGCCGATGTTGAGTTCATGTTCATCTTCGAACAAAATCAACCGCCAAAACAACCAGGGGACACAGGACACATGAGAACCGGACTGCATTCTCGTACCAACACAGCAACATGTCAAACACCAAACCAGGTAGCTAAAACCAGGCACCACCATGGCCCATGACCCCCCACGAAATTCTCAAATAAATATCAAATTTCGGGCTATTCGGACGAAAGTCTCCAAAGGCGGGATATCTTCTGAGACGACAAACCAATCAGATTCGCTCTTTTTGGCCCAAGGGTCATGCTAAACGTAAAAAAAACAAAATCTTCTGACGCTCGTTTGAGATTCACGGGGTGAGGGGTACGCACTCGACAAATAATTCTCCCGGCGGCGAGAACGGAATAAAATAATAAAAACGCTGATTTTTTGCTAATAAGTTCTGGTACATCCTGGTACTCGCACATACATGTGGCATGTTTTGTTACCACCTGTCACCTTGGGGTCTCGCCAATGATAGCCTGATGGCTTGCCCTCACCCTCGCCCCCCCACACCATCACACTTCACCTTCTTCCTGCTCTCCGCTACCTCTTCGCTCGCGTGCCACGCCTCTTGGCGATCCTTTCGACACCAAGGGTCTCTCGCTGCCGTGCTGTGCTACGCAGGCTCGGTGTTTTTTTCGCAACCTGCTCGTGTGAAACTATTTCGGCTCTGAAGATCACGCTGAAGAAGCAACACAACAACAACAACAACAACAACAAGCTGCAGTGCGAAGAAAGACAACTGGCGGTTCGGCTTCCGCTGCTTCTGCTGCCGCTGCTGCTCGCTCGAGAAGCGAACTGAGCGCCAACCGAAGCAACTTCTACCGCGGTTAAGGTAAGCGTGGTCGGGGTGAGAAGCGAATGAAGAGGTGCTAGTTTGTTGCTGGCTACCAGAGCGACTGACTGCTGCCGTGTGTGGTGGTGCTGTTGCTGTTGCTGGGCCTGAGTCTCCTATTAAGAGTGCTACTGTACGAGTACAGTACTTCTACTGTGTGACATGAGGACCCTATTATATAGCTGCGATAGTCTCCGTCCGTCGGATGTCAATTCCAATTATTCCTGGAGAGTCATGGCCACGCCATCATCATCACGGCATCCATACTATGCGCAATGCATTTGTGGTGTGTAGTGTGCGTCGGTCGCATTGCATGACGTCGTTCTCTACTCCCATCCGTATGTCGGACCCCTATTAATAGTGTCTGTACACATGTGATGACGACTTCACAGTAGAGACCTACATGCTCATACTGGTACGTCAAGGAAGACAAAACATGAACACACAACAATAACGAACCAACATGCTTACCAGGTACCCTGGTATGTACCACAGTATACAGGTACATTTCGCATTGATTTGATCATCGACTTATGCCTTTCACCTACGGCACTTTTGTTTTGCAACACTGACACGCGGCCAGCAGGGACCGATTGGGAATACGAGCGACAACGACGACGAAGATGCCGTCCTTAGTTCTACTGGTGGGTCTATTTCTGCTAGGCTACCCCACCTCTTCTGTAAAGGCTGAGGAATACGCCGTATCCCCGGACGGGTCCCCCTACTCTATCCAAAAAGCGATGGACCTCGCCGGCCCGGGCGACACCGTCACTCTCGCCGACGGCGTGTACACCACACCGATCGTCACTGCCAGAGGCGGAGAGGAGGGGGACCCCATTACCATCAAGGGGGGGCCCGGAGCCATCATCAGCGGGGAGCAAGACGACAAGGTGGTCACGGTGCTCCATTCCTGGGTCCACCTCGAGGGCTTCACTGTCGACGGGGAGATATCCTCCTCCGACTCGAGGGATTCCTACGTCGATAAGTGTGTTTACGTCTGGGGGCAGGGGGACCCCGAGGCCGTTTCGTTCTCTGGAGGCGAGGCTCTCGCTTCGATCATCGGGTTCAGTATGCGAGGCCTCACCGTCCAGAATTGCGGGTGAGCTGTGCGTTATGTACGTATGTATGCGTATATTTGTGGTGTGTTATGTTTTTATATGCTGTACGAGTAGATCCTGTAGTCGTCGTGGCCAGCGCATCGTCTTCACTTTCGAGTCTTTCTTGACATTTTTTTTTGTTCTAGCACTCTCGCTACTATACTGTGCCATACGGTCAGTAGTGCAACACGCACTGTGCAACAGGGAATTCCGGGCACAGGTACGTACATCAGCCTAAAAAACGACGTGTTAAAGTATAGCAGAGTAGTATGCGGTATCGCCCGTTTAAAGAGAGGACGGGAGTACCATCACCATGGTGTCCCGCGCGTGTGTCGATCATCCATCTCCCTGCCCTACCCTGCAAACGAACGTACTATATAAGCTCTTGCCACAGCAACCCGGGCGGGCTCCTTCTGTGGCTGATGCTATATCATAGATAGTTTTTTTTTACGACCTTCCCCCCGGAAGCCCGAGGGGGGATTCGAGTAAAAGGGAAGGGTGCGGACCCCAGACAGATTTTTCGCCCTTTTTTTCCCCAAAGGTGTTGAGCTCACAGCTGACGTACTTCATAATTTTATAAGAAGGGGTTTTCCTCACTGCTGTAACTTCAGTAAATCCGGGCTGGAAATGATTTCGCAGTCTCCCGGAAATCTACTCATTGTACCCTTTCTACGTGTATACATGCGTGATGGTACCTATCTATACGTACGTGCGTGATGTTTTCTACAGAGTAAGGCCCGTTTTCCCGGCAGGCAGGTGTGTCGTGCACTGCGGTTGTTCGGTCGCTTGTTTTCCATCGGTTGCTTGTTTTGCTTGCCCCGCTTAGCGTTTTGGCATTGCTTTGCTTGCTTGCCTTTTGCTTTGCCTGCTTGCGTTGTTGTGCGGGGTATACTGTACACACACTGCATATATATATATATATCAATGCGTACCAGGGGGGGGGGGGGGATTTACACAACCACCCATAGATACACATACCGGCTGCGTCGTCGTTAGTTGTTGTTGTTGTTGTTGTTGTTGTTGCTGCTGGGTGTGTTGGTGCTGCTGTTGATGGTGCAGTCGCTGCTGATGGGTGTCGGTGCTGTCGTATGTGCGTGTGTGCGTTCATTCTTCTCTGCTCCGTATACACAAACAAACGCCTTACTAAGTTGCCCCGTCACGTGCTCGTTGCGGGTTTGCTTCTTCTCCGCTTCGTTTCTGTGCAGGGGAGAGTGCGTACGCCTGAGGCACTTCGTGACGAACTCTTTCGTGGAGGACAACGTGATCACCAACTGTGGCATATTCGACTACGAATACGACAACGGTGGGAAAAACGGGGAGGCCGTGTACATGGGAACTTCCAGCAAGCAGGTGCGCGACGGAAGAAGGTTAATATCTAACTCGCGCGCTCAAACCCCCCCCCGCCATTCGGGACAATCAATCCCACGATTTGTGGGAACACATTGTTTATCTGATGTATGTCCTGGGGCTGACGTACACGTTTTGGGGGATAACTGTTACGTTTTTTTGTAAATCACGGACTTTAGTTATCAACAAAATACATACTCATGTTGATTTTAGAACTACTTACTTGAGGGGAAAAGGCGGAAGGAGGACACATACATCAGTTACGTACGGGCGACCACATGGTAAATAGGACCAAATATTGTAAGTACAAAAAGGGAAGTACATAGATTTTTGCGAGTACCGGAGGTCCTTCCTACCTACTACCCTGGTACTATATTATTTTATTTTTTTTCAACATCACTTTTGTTTTCCATTTTAGCTCGTAGGATGTTTTTTACCCTCAGCGATCTTCTGGACAAGCCGTGGTCACAGGTGCCGTCCCTTCTGCCCCCCGGTACGCGCGTATATTTTTGGTCGCGCATTGGGTTCAGCATTCCCACTGCTCGTCGATCTTCATCGAATGCAGCTAACTCACCACGCTCTCTCGCTTTCCTCTAATATGCAAGAAAACGTCCTTACGAGCATGCCCTCGGTGGGACTTGAACCCACGAAATTGATCTCGATAGGCACGCGGACTATCTACCAACCCATCGGGAACGCCGCCTATTCTGTGCTCTCCCGTAATAATGCATTATTTCTAAAATATGATACCTGGTATTCCATAGTACTAAAACCAACAACGGCACGGAAGAAGCAGCAAGGCTGAACCTTGTGGGAAGCAACGAGACATTCGCGGGGACCGTGCTCTGGAATACCTCGCTGTATTATTATTCGAGGGCGAGTTTGCACATAGTTTGGGCACAAAGTATTGGCCATACTGAAGCTCTTCCCAATGTAATACATCAAGATCCCTCTGGACGCCAAAATAAGGTCTTTTGGACACTACCATATGGAGTATCGGGGGAACTGCTACTACTGTAATCAAGACCATATTATGCTGTGTAAGTATTCTGGAATGTATAGGTTTTTGTGTATAAGATGGGTCATGATCCCAGTAATATATACCAGGTACATCAGTATTAAATAGTATGAATACCAAGCGGTTCTTATACGTACCCCCCAGAGTTGTATATATAAAGGATCCGAGGTGCGTTCAAATATTATTGAAGACTTGAAGAAATTGCCATAAACATTGTCCGTTCTCACTGCCCCCCGCCAGTTTATATGTTATTTTCCTGAAAAAATATGACAAATAAAATGACATATACACTTAATAAAAAAAAACAGTGTGGAGGAAGGGGGATTTGAACCCCCGACATTTCGCATGCAAAGCGAACACTCTAACCACTGAGCTATACCCCCGTAAGAAATGACTTGGAAATCAGTTGACATTTCGAGTCATATCAACTATTGTTTAACTATATTTTTACGTCTAGAAATATTATACCAGTACCAGGTACCAGGTACCCGGTATTGTAAGAGTGAGTATATCATGTACCTGGTATACCACGGAGAGTACTTTTAACTTTTAGAACCGCAGTCCCGTTTTCGGGGACAAGATAGTGTGGCTGTCGCTGTCAATAGCTACGCTGCTGTACCGGTATGTTATATCATGCGAGGAACTCATGCAGCAGAATATTTGTAACTGTCATCAACTTATGTGCGTTGGTGAAACGGTCAGAGCTACGAAACAATACCGGGTACCAGGTATACCATTTCTCCTTTGGTTTTTGGGATGGTGGACTGCATGCTCCCCAGTCTTCTACCCTCAGACCCTTCAGATAACCGCCCCCCCGTCCCCCCGGTAGCTCAGAAGGTGGCAGCTTACCACCCACGGGTGCATGGTCGCATGCGTCTACTGTTTTCTCGCGAAAAAGTCGAAGCGAAATGCGTTTGCTCCCAATGTGATACGTCTGCCGCACACCCTGTCTGTGTAGTATGTGCCCGCTCAAGGGTCTACCGTTTACTTGGAAAAAGCTTGAACCGAAAAGGGATTGTCTTACCTTCCGACTACCGCACAATCTGGGTGTGTCTGTTCAAAATATGCAGTGGACGGACGGGCCGGACCTAACCGCCAACAACGTGGTGAGAGGCAACACCATGACGCCCAAAGGCAACGAATGCGTGGACATCAAGGAGGGGGCTTACGGCAACATCGTCGAGAACAACGAGTGCCGGGAGCAGCTTGACGAGGACTCGGGCTGCTACAGCTCCAGGGGGGACGACAACATTTTCAGGTGCGGTGGGTACATGGCACAATGTTTGGCGGAGATTATGTTTTTTAGCTGGACATGCCACAGAAGGCGGACGTTAGAACATCGCTGCCTACATCAATCAGTAGTATTAACAGGATTCCATCAAATAAATACGCACACTGTAAAAAATACGGCGGTCTAGGTCCATTTTACGAGAAACAACCACCCACTCTGCACCTAAAAAAATGGTTGTTTCGACCTTGACATTTCTACCAATAACGCCCTTATATTGAGGGCCAGGGCAGTGTCAACAATACGGCGGGGCGCCCGCAGTCGAGAAACAAACATGACGTTGGAAAGAATCGGCTCAGATCGGTTCGAACAATATGAAAATTGGGTTAAGAAACACCGCTCAACAACCGGAACCAACTCTAAACCCTATACAATAGATTTCGACCAAGGTCGGAAAAAAAAGTGAGACATTGAGTCTGGACACCAAATTGACGTTTCTTGAGACCGGGCGTCCACTGTAAGAACATGAGATTCACGTTTGTTTGGGGGAACGCAATTACGGGGGACCATATTAAATAGGACCTATGGCACACACAAAAACCAATATATTTCACTTTTTTTACCAACAATAATAGGTCTTACTTACTATTAATATCATACAATTATATGGTTCCTCCCAATCGGAAAATTATTTGGGCTTTCCCCTCGTACTACGACTATATATAAGAGAATAAAAAAAAAAAAACTACGGTGAACCCCATGTACAACTGTTACAGCAGTAATGTCGGATGGCAAAAATAAACCTGGAAAAATGAATAACAACCAAACACTGCCTCCGTTGACTGCGATTTTTCGCGTGTTGGGTTTCCACAGGTACAACGTCGGGGAGAACTGTGACGGGGCAGGCATTCGCTTGGGAGGCTGGGAGGTTGACGGAGAAACCTATGGTCAGCACTGCGATGTGAGTCCGGGGGTTGCAGCGATATTGTTTCAGTTGGAGGCGGTAGCGGCGGCCGCGGCGGTGGTGGCGGTGGCCGCGGCGGCGTTACTATTGTTGTTGTTGTTGTTGTTGGTGGTGGGTGGTGGTGGTGGTGGTGACCTGTGGTGTTGGTGTTTGGGGTGGGCTGGTGGTATGAAAGGGAAGTCATTGTTCGGTCGTTTCGGCCCAGAGCCACCCGACCGAGCGAGTGAGTACACTCTCTATTCTGTTGCTTTGAAGTTCCTCGGCTTGCTTTGCCTTATAATGTTTTCGCTTTTCGCACCGACACGGGACTGCTTGCGCCGCTGCACCAACAAAACATTATCGTCCACTAGTGAGTGAGACCTGGGCGCGGTAGCGAAAAATATGTCGCCCCGCTTCCACCGTAGCACCAGTCGGTGTCGGTATATATATATATATGTATATATACTTCGAAGCATAGTTTTTTGGACATTTTCTTCTGTTCGTCTGTTTCGCGTGTTGCTCTCGTGTTCCTTGCCTGATACCCCCCCGTTCCGCCCCATACGCACCGTGTTTCGTGGCCGGTTTTGTCCCTTGAAATAACAAATCATAGGTGTACGGGAACAAGTTTGTCAACACCGGAACTGGCGTTATTGTGGCTCGCCAGTTGCCTCAGGGTGTGATCTGCGGCAACACCTGCAGCGACGGAGTTTGTCATGTTGTGGGGTGAGTCCTTACCGCAGCTTTGATTCGTGACTGGAGTTGTCCTTCCCGGATACTCGAGAGTTAGCGTTAGGTATGCACGTTATGAGAGGGACGGGTGCGGCAAAGGTGGCGGGAGGTGAAATATATCGATGTGAACCAGGATGTAGACACAAAAAGGAGTCAGACGTCGTACATGGATATAAGAAATTCATACCAGTATACGTTAAATATATTCCCGTATTTTTCGTCCGTCTAGGGATCGGCCGTGAGGCTCATGCCACACAAGATTAGACGACAAACGCAACGATAGCAGTGTGTAACAAATTTCACGTATCTGCGTCGATCCTTCTATCGCCTTAACGCCCACCTCCCTGCTTTCGCGTGCTTGCGCTCGCTAGAGACGACGAAGTGGAAGCTACGTGGGACCAGCCGTGCTCGTCCGTGCAGGGTGGAGAAGGCCTCAACTCGGGAGACGACGAGGCCAGAGAAGGTGATACAAACATAACCATCAGTCGTGCCTTTATGGAAGCACTCACGGCCGAAGGTAGCACCATCTTTCCAGCACGTTTCCGGCGGCAGGGGGGGGATCCTTAACTGTTGAACAATACGCACTATTGATGGAGTACCGAATGTATTCCACAACAACAGTAGTTTTTGTCAAACGTTGTCGGAGGACCAAGGGGTTGTTCATCGCGTGGTATATTTGTCGGAGGACCAAGGGGTTGTTCATCGCGTGGTATATTTACACTTGTACAAAATCAAGTTTTGGACGAGGGATAGTATTTGCGCTGATGAACAAAGTTGACCAAAACAAATAGGTACACCCCTAACGTACCGTGCGTCACAAGGAAGGAGAGTCTGATGTCTGTGAAGTTATAGGTGTATGGTATGTCAGCCCGAAAGTGAAAACAAGTAAAACAGCAGTATCAAGCTTAATTATTTAGTCGAAGTTGAGACAGTCTAATCCTTAACACTACTTCTGGAAATGTACCATGGCTCTTAACCCCGCCCCGCCCGCCCTTGCGTTGACGGTGCCATTGCTAATAGGCGGAGACTCAGACGAAGAAGACAGAGACGAGGACTCACGTGAAAGCGCGGAAGAAAATGTAGTTGGCGACGGAGACGGAGATGGAAACGAAAACGAAACCGAAGACGATGATGCGGATGCGTACGGAGATGAAGACTTGGGGGGAGATGACGAGAGGGATGAGGAGGATGGAGACGGACGCGAACAAGGCGAAGCGGGGCTACTGGGCGGAGGCGGAGGAGAGGGGGAGGGAGAGGGAGAGGGAGAAGGGGGTGCGTCTTCAAGCACTGGTTGCATGCCTGTTCAGGTGAGACGGGCCTCGACCGCGTTTGCCACTACTAAACAGAGTACGCAACCCCAACAACTATGTATGCCGCAACCATAACCGCGCCAAGCTTCACGGCAACCGCAACGAATGTAAACAGTTGCTATAACCGTGACCTCAGCGGTGACATTTACCACAGCCCCAACCGCAACGACCCGCAACTACCGCAACCGCAAAGAACCGTAACCGTCAGCCCGGCTCCAACCGCCAAAATTGTCGCAACCGCGACCCTAACCGCAGCGGCGACCGTAAAGCCGTGAGAGCAACAGCAACCGTTACCGTGGCAATTCCCTGATCGCATCAGCCAATGCCGTAAATACATCAGGAACTATAAGATCAACCCTAGCATTTTGCCGCGAAACGTATCCCTAATACTACCGTTACCGCAACCGCAACCGCAACAACTGAAATTTCCAGATATTGTCAACGTACCTGACCGGCGGCCCGAGCACACAGCCCGAGAACCCGGTGGACCACCTGATCGATGGCTCGCTCGATACGCGATGGTCAGCGGAGGTGAGCCCTAACATTCGAGCATTTCGCATGCAAACATTTGTGTTTCTCCTTTCTGTGCTTTTTGGTGAACGAACCACGTTTCAAGACTACGTACTCGTAGAGCTGAACACGTCTGGGACGCACGTGGTCGAGGGCTCGGTTGAGACGCGTGATGGGGGACATCGGGGGCTCAGTGGATGAATTAAAGTGTCTGCCCTCCGAACAAAGTTGCCTTTCTGTTTCTTTTATGCAGCTGTTTTGACACTGAAATGAGATTAAAAAAACTTACAGTCTGCGTGAGGAGCGTTGTTGTTGGCCAGTAGATGCTAGTCCAAAACGTGGGTTTACTGAGTGTCTCGCAAGCGAAAAGGAAAAGGTTGGTTTCCTCCACACAATTCGTAAACATAAGCACCAATCCGTATTCACATTAATGTATAAACGGACCTTATATTTCCGATCAGATTGTCTTTTTCATTTCTGGGTGTAACTGTTCAGGGCGAGACGATGGGAAAAAAATCCGATGGCTGGTTTGACACGCGATGCGAATGGGTGAGGGAGGTAAACCCCCCATCTACCGTATGTATGCTGCGGTGTCGGGGGGTGCGCCGACTGTTGTGTTAGACTACGTGCTCGAGGACCTACTGCAGAGTGTATCATTTCTGACACAGGATACGATAGAGGTGCGCCTAACATTTTGCGAGGCCCCAGAAAACCGCTTTGAGATCAATGCGTGTCTGTATTGTTTTATTTCGGTAAATAAACAAAGAATGTTGGGGTTGTAATGCCTCAGCCGAGGAGCCCTGCCAGTCAGAAATAATCCCTCGTGAGGCCAAACAAAAGGCTGGTTGCTCTCCTTTTCTTTGTACGCGTCCTCCATAACTCACCCAAACACAGACGCGAAGGAAAATGATAGACCTCAATCGACGAACAAATAACCCCATGCGTTAATCTACATCTAATCTTTTTTTTCGTTTGGGTCCATTCTTGCCTGTCCGACAGTACGAAGCCGCCAACATGCCCACAGGTTAAACGAAAGCATCCAATGGAAGCCAAAGGAAAAAAACCCGCGAGGACGATGGGCGTCTAGCTCTCTTCTGCACCTATTGAAATGAAACTCCCTCCCTAATAACAACATCGCTGATGCCGTTGATACTGGTCCGCTGTGCGTTGCTTCCAGGGGCCTGGTTCTTGGATGGCGATCGACCTCCCCGAGGCGACCTCCTTGTCCGGCATAGAGGCGGCTTTCGAAGATGGGGACGGCCGGACGCAGAAATTTGAAATCGTGCTGCTGGGCGAAAGCGAGGTAAGAACCCTTTCATTGAACAGGACCAAGGCGGTCCGTGCCTCCACCCTCGACCACCGCCCTCCTTCACTCACACTACACACACCTTTCGTTCGATGATCATGCGGTTTGCTGCGTGTTGCCGGTAGCTCTAGCGTTGATCTCCAATACACACACATCCGAGTGAGCACGTTCCCCTTGTGATGCTTTGCAACGCCTGTTTTTTCTTCTTTTGCAATCCTCGCTGCAGGTTACGAAGACGGTGCATTCTAGCTCGGGCGAGACGAACGAAGCTCAGCTTTTCCCTTTCGAGGGCGACGTGAAGGCCAAGTCCGTCTTTATCGTGGGCTACGGCAACTCCATCACTCCATGGAACAGGTGCTTACTTTTTTCATGAAATCACTGGCGGGTTAATAGAATTTGCGGGTCAATAGCTGACAAGGACGATGTTCGCCTGTCTTCAACACCCACCACTCTGATCGGAAAAATAAGAGCTGCTTAAAGCTTGGTATGAAGGCCAAGAAGTTCTTATGTTTCTGGCCAGAGTGGTTTACAGTATGGAACCAAGTATGGATACGCCTTATCAGGGTTTCTCCCGTTATGGCCCTCACTACTACTGCAATACCAAGTATGGGATTAAGCACGGAAATAGGTGCCTGTCATCACTGCCGTAATACCAAGTATAGGATAAGGTATAGACGTCTGTGTTCGAGAAGTAGCCTGCCATACTACAGACGGTATCACCGCTCTCATTCACCGCGACTAGATAAAAAAAAAATTGGGCCTTAATGAGCTAGTCTCCACCCACGGTATCTACAGGGGTTAACGGTAGAACTTTGGCGTTTCGTTCTTACCATCTTCCCACCACCAATGTGTGATCATCTTTGAGAAGGGTATTGTTTTTCACCACTACTATTCCGTCACCGTTATGCGGAATATATCATAAACGTTGTCGATACCTTCCTGATTCCTTGGTTTTTTGTTCGCTGATGGTTCTGACAATATCATACCATAGCATATCCTTTAGGCTAGTTCAAACGTTGCAGTAACCCACCCACAAGTGTGACCATTCAAGAGCTAATTTTGAATAGCCCATCTACATCCTTACCTGCCATTACGGTAGCTTTTGCAGGGGCCCGTTTAGTACAGATAGAAGCCAGGAAACACGTGCGAGGTTTTGGCAGGATACACGGCTTCCGCCCGGCAATGTGACGAGCTGCTGCTGCAAGTCATATACGGCAGAAAAATGACTGCCCCGAAAACTCCAGAGCGTGAAGTGGAAAGCGACGTTCTCTCCGACGAGTAAAAATGTTCAAGAATACCCCACCAACCCACGTCGTGTCCCTATTGCCGTCGTGTGCTGTCGTCCTCGCTACCCTTCACTACATTCTTTTGTTTTGCGATTGAATCGCGCACAAACCAACCCAAACGTCAACAACAGCTTCACTGCGATCAGCCTGTGCGAGGGAGGAGGAGGAGGAGATGGGGGCGATCGCAGGGGGCGCCGCCGCCAACTCGCCGCCTCCACCACCCCGGAGCCACCGACGTCAACGGCGACGCCGACGGCGAGAAGAAGGACCCCCCTCAGTGTTCATTCGGCGCAACGACAACAGACGACGAAGAACACCCTGACTGTGAAAAGCAAGAACAGCAAAAACCTGCGGGGAAATAGTCGAGCATGATGTCGCGCACATACGTAGCGAACCCGCGAACAGTGTGTCATTGAGGTCGTATACATATTCCAATGCGCTTTATTTCGGCATCAATGCCAGTTTTTCAGCGCAAGTGCGTGGTGGGTGAACGCGTGGGAAGGAATACGAGTTATTTGTTCTAGTAGAAATAGACGTACTACAATGTTCGATTGGCATTGCGTATTTTCTCCGAGATGTTCTTCCCTCGAGAGTCACATCACAACCCCTCCCTTGTTTACCAGCAACAGTTTCTACATGATGCACATGATCTTGGTCTGTCGTGCTGGGTGTCAGGGCCAGTTTTGTTTTATACTTTTTGCTGCTTTCTCAGCAATGGAGCCTGCGCGTGGACACAGCGCGGGAGCTTAGTTAGACGTAGGTTGTGCTGTCACAGCGAAAACAGTTTATTTAACACGTTTTTCTTTGAACGCTTTTGGGGCGATGTTTTTACCAGGTCTGTGCTCTCGCAAGGATCGATTCTCGCTACGAAGTGAAGAAATCTTGTGCGTTTACCGAGAGGGCTTCGTTATGTGTAGACTAAGTTGTCACACCACCAAGCAGAGCCGGACAGCTATGCCTACAAAAAATATTGTGGGGCGACACTTTTACCCCTTCAGACATTTGATTTCTTCTGTCAAGAGGGATTTTTCGTTGTTCGAAGATTGTGAATGTTTTTTAGCGATAGATTGCCGGGACAACCAAGCGGCCGAACAGCTAGGAATGAGCTGGCGGGGTGATGGTTTCGGCTGTTTCCTTTATTACCTTTATTCGACGTGTCGTTTTTGGGCGTTGCTGTGGCTAGGATCCCTCCCACCAGGAGGTACATGTGTGTGAACATATTGCGGGAATTGAATAGATGTAGACTGTGCCTTGGCCGCCAAGAGGTCGTAGTTAAGGTTTTAATAGACTGTTGGGACGATGCCTTTAATGTATTTTGCCATGTCGTTCGTTGACGTACCGTAAATTGGCATAGTGATTGCTCGAATTCCTCCCACCAAGAAAACAAACCTGTGTGGAAATGGTGTGGGTGTTGGCTAGATGTAGATTGTGCCGCTGCAATCAAGCGGTCGAAGGCATTGCATAGGCTGGGGGAAGATTTTTTTTACCGTTATTTGACGAACCGTTTTTTGTCGTCATAACGGCTCGGATTCTTCCCAAGTGAGGCATATATGTGGAAACATTGTGTGAGTTGACTAGATATAGACTGGGCCGCGAAAACAAAGCGGTCGAACGGCCTTCGAACGGATGCCGGGACGATATTTTTACCGTTATTTGACGTACCGTTCATGGGCGTCCCAACGGCTCGGATCCCTCCCATCCAAGCGGAGCATGTACGTGAAAAATTGTGGGAGTTGATTATATATAGATTGTTGTGCCGTGACAACAAAGCAGTCCAACATATATATTTTTAGGCTGGTGGGATGTTATTTTCACCGTTTTTTAGCCGTACCTTTATTCCAGGTAATCGTTTCTTGGCGTCGCCACTCAACGCCTCAGACTCTTTCCGCCCAAGAGGGGTATTCCTGTCGGCGTTAGTTATATGTATATTGTACCGCGTCAGCCAAACGGTCGGAACTATATTGATAGGCCATGGGACGATGTTTGTTTACCTTGGGTTGGCATACCCTTTTTGGCGTTGCAACGGCAGAGTCCTCCGACAGGCCCAGAGCGTGAGGGAAAACACGCCTTAGGGAAGTGACATGTTCTGGATTGGGGGGTCGTTTATACGGCGGTGTGTGTGCACCGACCGGGTATTTTGTGAAGTATCTTCAACGCACCAGAGTTGTCTTTGGTTCAACCTGTCAAATAAATAGTATTTGGGGCATGTACGGTGTGGTGTGCTTTCAATGCACCACCAGGGTCATGAATCAATCTGCTGTCAGATAGTTTGTATGTGTGGCCCCTGATGTAGATATTCATTGGCATGCATATCATGAAGGGTGTGATTGGCGCGTGATCCATTCTTGGCACCTTCAAGCGGCGCGTGTGACATGCGTGGGGTCCTCAAATTTTGTGGTGTTGCCGTAGGTCTCTCGGACCTATTGGTAGTATCATGTCGGGGGCTTTTTCTTCTTCTTCTTCTTCTTCTGGGGTTGGTGCTAGATTTAGATTTTGATGGGAGGTATTTGCCAATACACAGGTTCGGGCTAGTGCCAAAGCCTTCGGATCGTTTGTTGACACTGGGTCAGTACTTCCCTTCCTTGAAGAAGAAATGGGATCAATAATCTTCACTGGTTTGAGGTTTTAGTGCCGCAGACGCAACACCTAAGAAGAGTAAAACTCGTTGGAACACGATGATCACGCCTTGAAGGACGATGGCCAGAGTTGGTACGACTCCATCATGACTGTCATTGGTTGCGGGCCTAATATTACGGAGGCAGGTGATGCTGCTCCATCGTGAACGACACGCGCCCCACTCCTCTCCGTACACAGGAGCGAGACGCATGCTGGAGTAGGAGTGCGCATTTGTTTTTCCCGGAGCTCTTGACCAGAAGCGATCTCTACCGCCAGGAAGCCATCCAATACTAGACATCGAAGAAAATACGGAAGTACAAATCGACGGCCTACTATAGTCCGCAACGATTACTAGCTAGCGTGGAAGACACAAAAGACTGTTCCAACGATAAACTGGTTGAGGTAGCAGAGTTAGCTCCCCTCATAGTCGAGGAGCCCCGCGGCACGCGGGGCTGAAATCTTTCACCCCCGAAAATCCTTCCTCAGTTAAATTGGACGCATCGTGAAAACATGGCGATGCTTGCCGCGATGCTGCACGCTCCTCTCAAGACAATCGGTTGGGGCTTGAACTCGTCGTGTGTTTGAGCGTTAAACTCCATACAGTGGGTGGTTGTTTGATAGATACATACGGCAAGCGGGCTGAAAAGCTTTCACCCCCGAAAATCCTCCCTCAGGTAAATTGAACGCATCGTGAAAACATGGCGATGCTTGCCGCGATGCTGCACGCTCCTCTCAAGACAATCGGTTGGGGCTTGAACTCGTCGTGTGTTTGAGCGTTAAACTCCATACAGTGGGTGGTTGTTTGATAGATACATACGGCAAGCGGGCTGAAAAGCTTTCACCCCCGAAAATCCTCCCTCAGTTAAATTGAACGCATCGTGAAAACATGGCGATGCTTGCCGCGATGCTGCACGCTCCTCTCAAGACAATTGGTTGGGGCTTGAACTCGTCGTGTGTTTGAGCGTTAAACTCCATACAGTTGGTGGTTGTTAGGTCGATACGGCGCTCTGGCCTTGTGAGTTTTGCGAGACTTCTGACTCTGCACGGTAGAACTCCTAAATGGTCGACCGGTATTACAGCGGGCACACACCACAAACATAAGAACGTAGATGCATGAAGCGAGGGACACTCAAGACTGGTGCTACGGAAAAGGGGGGGCACTTTCATGTCTTGCGTTTTCACTTGATGAGAGCCACCCGGACTAGTGACCATCCTATTTCTTGGGTTGTCGAGTCTTTAGGCTTGAGTTGTCGCCATGTTTCCTGGCAGGGGGAAACGCCTTTTACTCCGGGGCAAAGGATAGTCATACGTGCCTTAAACGTCTGAGTGGGATGCAGAGCCACTCTTTCGAGTGGCGTAAACGCGGTAGTAGTGAATATTGGGGACACCCCTCTTACCACAGCAATTGTCTCGAAACATCGTCAATAGATCCGTAGGGGGTTGCTACCTTATGGCTCAATATGATACACGTGCGCTGAGGTCGTTCGTGGTCGATCCTAGTTCTTCGGAAGAAGTCACCTCTCACACGAAGAACTGTCTACGTCAAGAGCAAAAACGAAAACTAGCAAGGCAACGAAAAAAAAAGAAGATGGCTAGTCCAATGTCCCACAAACGTTATGGTACCGCTTTGTGGCTATTATCCCCTTCATCTCAGCAACATGGTGCCAACAAAAATTGGTGCACACCGCGCATGGAGGCCAACCTGGGTCTACTAAGTTCCCAAGACGACAAAATCCATCCAAAAGAGGTGTCTCTTCACAGACCCACCCATACGATAATGGCGAGGAAAAGACGCCACGGTCTTGCTGCCGCGTTTCGTTGTCCCGCAAACATGGACGATAATAATATACTACGAGGCAAACGAGAACGATACTATCATAATGTGTACGCAATCCGTGTAACTGGTGCTCTATACGAGAATGACTCCTGTAATACTTGAAAACACATACCAGGTACGAGTGCTACGTATTACTTATCCTACGCTGTACTACTTATCACACGCACTGCTGTTGGACAGCGTTCTACTGTGGCTCGGGGTGGCGACATAAACACTCGGAAGAAAAAAGAGCCACAAATTGGTACCCACAACGCTCGGTCTTACTCCTGTTCATATAGTAGTAGTACGGATCTCCTCAACAAAGGAGTCTGAGAAAATTCAGGGGCTGCCCCTATCAGGCAAACCCGAGTCACTGCTGTACGTAGACTACGGCAGTACAGGGGCCGAGCTCCTCCTTTCGATCGTGGCACGCGCACGAAGCCTAAACCCGTCAGTACATAGGGAGCCCCCGTTGTTGACCTTCCGACTCCGACATCTTAATTGCCTCGCGCCGAAGTCGTACAAGTACTGGAGTCGTCAGTGTGCGAATATGCTATAAAATGCACAGGGGACTTGGGTTTGCCCCCCCCAATGACCGCAAGCTCCACCACACTAAAGCTAGTATACAAGGCCGGGAGAAGTCTCGACGAGCCAAGAAACACCGGGGTCTCAATGCCCAAGGAAGCTTTTTAGCGAATTGTATCGAAAGGTGTCCGCTACTTTAAATCTAGTCGAGCACCCAACAGTCGCCTGACTTGGACAGGGTCTGGTCATTGGGGTTCACTTCGACGATGAGATCATCCGCAGAGCCCTGCGCGGGAGGTTGGGTGGGGCACACAAAAGGGGTGGCGCGGGTGCACGGTTTCGTTGGGTTGTTGTCGGGTTTGCTATTCCAGCCCATGTTCTTCACATCTCACGGACACGTCACGATCTCCTACCGATCATTTAGCCCCTCCTCGGCCGTCATAAGAGGCTTTTGGAGGGTCCGTGCTGAGCACCTACGCAACCCAAGAAACATGCGCCACGTAGCGCAGCTCATATGCGGATTGTACGGGGTCCCACCCCTGGCAGCGTGTGCTACTGTAGGTAATGACAACATTATCTGCCATAATTGATCTAGATCATGGAGCGGGAATCGGCGGCCTATGCGAGGTGTGACCTTGGAACCCAGCGGGGGTATCGAACACAAGCATAGTGTAGGGTACAGCACATGCGCGCTTTTGACCTGTGTATATAATAGCCGGACAGCTTGCCTGCCTAGCGGCATCGCATGAGCTCCCGCAGATGCCGCGACACGAGAAAGACCCGTGTCACTGGGAATGTAGCCTTATCGATGCAGGTCGAAGGGCTTCGATCAGACGTTGTTCCGTGCACTTTTGCCTTCAACGGAGAAGATGTCGACAAATGTGCATTTCGTCTACTACAGCAGGCGCCACCAGGAACTGCAGTTGTCGTACCAATCATTGCCCCACTGCATTTGACTCCCACACGTGTCACAAGATTGTCTACCGTATACCTTCTCTCCAAGAAAACAGATGTTGGCGTGCACTATTCGCAATTACTGTGGGCAAGAAAGTTCGGGAACACGATGAAGGACGCGACATGCCACGATACCCACCTCAGGCGTGCACACGGTGACCCCAAAACAAAGGCATTTACACGCCTGAGGGAGATCATCATCCAACAACCTTTTTGTGGCTACGTAAGGGTCCTGCGTTTCCATACTTGCTCCCTGCTTTTTTTGTGTTTCCCCAAAATTTCCCATGCTCCCTTGTACGTAAAAAGAGGATGCTACGTTCGTGTATGCGTTCCTGTTTGTTCGTCTCCGCTGAACTTCCATGTTCATCGAAAATCTCTCACGCTTTTGTTGAAGCACACAGAGGCGAAATTCAAGGGAAACGCCAGTTGATCAGAACCACCCCAACCCCAACTGCAGCCTTGCCGAGGACTTACCTCGGGGACCCCCACAATGCAGTCTCCGCTAACGGCCTCCTCGTACTCCAAGATGTTTTCCAGGGTTAGTGGCATGGTCGATTCCATCAGAATCAGCGGCTCTGTGGACAAAGAAGGGTTTTCGTTCGCCAAAAACAGGAAACCGGAAAACTTGAGTCGGGATGACAGGATGCTGACACAGTGTACATTGACAACATTTAGCCACCAACCATTGCCCGACGAACGAGTTTTGAGCACTTCAATGAGATAATTCGTATTGATAAGGTTCTCGGCAGTTTCCTTCCTCGGTCGGGGGATACCCTTGACTGCGCAAGCACACGCACTCCCCGCGGAAAGTTTAAAAAGGATTATTCGCATCTGTCAGATGACGCGTGAGGTAGCACGTTCGTGGTCAAACTATGTATAACCCGACCGGATTCCCCAACCCAATATCGTCGGGGTGTAAGCTTCACGATTAGAATCGCCCACCGGGTTCCACTTTTACCTTACTCGAACGTCAGTATTTTTTGGGGTGGCTTTCATCAATGGCTTATTTCGGGGGACGGTACTCAATAGGACCTACGACGGTGCACAGAAAAAACTACGGTATACATATATATATACATGTTTTTACTAACAATATTTGGACATACTTACTATGCCCCCCCTCGCAATACTGGTAGTGTAGAGCTCCTCACGTAAGGAGCCCCAGAAGGCAAGATTAGGTGCTATTGCGGGGGGCCATAGTAAATAGAACTAAATATTGATAGTAAAAAAATGAATATATGTAAAAGGTTTTCGTGTGTACCGTAGGTCCTATTACCTATGGCCCCCCGTAACAGATGCCCCCTACCGCAGCCCTCGTCCGACATGACAAAACACCAATTCAGGACAAAACCTATCTGCCCGATAGACAGCAACCGGCACCCACCTGCGCCGGGACCCACGAAACAGTTCTGGAACACGATGCCGGAAGAGTCGCCGGTGACGACGACGCTTGCCGCCTGGCTGCCCCCGGCGGGCGGGCTGAGCCTGGGGGTAGGGACTTCGAACTCGTCGTAGCCCTCCCACACAATGTTGTTGCACGTGTCCAAAAGCAGTCCGCCCATGTCCTGAGGGGGTTCCGCCGGATGTTCGTCGCCCGTCGGGGGTATCACAAACAAAGCCGTATTAATACGGAGGACCATAGTGTATGAGACCTTTAGTACACAAAAAAAAACTATCTATTTACCTATTTATACTAACAATATTTTGTCCTATTTACTATGGCCCCCGGTAATAGTCGAAGTGCAGCCCGAGGGCAGAGCACATACTTCATGGACAATGCTGTGCAGCTACGGTTGTAAGAGGAACCGAGCTGTATTAGCCGATTTTTTTGACTGATAATTGCGTTCCCGACGAGGTTGATACTAAAAAATACAAGGTTTTGTTTCGCAATAGATGTATCTGCCTCACGTTCACGGTTACCCTGCTTGAATAGTGTTGCCATTTGTGACAGCTGTCGGTGACACGAAAGCAAACGATAAAAATCAGCATCAACAGTCTCGAGACATCAGAGGTGGAAGAAAATGCTCAAAAGGCGGTTCAAAATAGTAAACCGGCTGTTCTATGGCTGTACGTTTTTTCCACGCATCTTTGAGGACTAAAAGAGGCGAGATGGGGGCCCGTCAGCAGAAGATCTGAACAAAGTCCTTCGGCTCCGATGCTCAGTGTATTTTTTTCATGAATCTTTTCTCAGACTTCAGATACCCTATATGGGGGCGTTGATCGCGCTCGTTTAGCCTACGTACGTCGTTTTTCCAACTCCAGTGAGGAGCAAAGGAATACAGTTATTGGTGATACTTCCATCACACCCGTAGGAAAATCACACCCGTAGGAAAATACGGGACGCCATCGAGAAATAGACCGCCGCCATGGTGATCCACACAAAATAACAGTTGAATTATTTGCTTGGTTGAGATCAACCGGCATCTTTTCACGTCCACACGTTTAGGGCGGCCCCCGCGCACCAGCCAGGAGTGTGTGTGCTGCTGTAAAGCTCGCGGCGCCTAGCTCTGCGATGCCCATGCTACAATTCAAATGTGTCCCAACAAAGAAACGTGCACCTACCCTTACCGTGACTGGGTCGGTTGACTTATCGCGCTGCAGTGAAAGTATTGAAAAAATGGTGGACCAATATACTGTCGGCCGCGACGGTGTATAGGGGGGTGAATTGATTGCTTACAGGTAGCTGATGGTTGTTGTTTGCCGGGAGATTCCAGTTGGTCTGCGCGCTGATATTCACTATCGACAGAATGCCGCGGTTTGTATCATACCTGACCAGTGCGTTTGTGCCTCGAACGAGTGTTAGCTGTTGATAGATACTACCGGTGGCTGGCAAGCCCGACAGATTGATGAAGCTCCCGAGACCCAAGCATTGAATACGTAGCCGCAAAGTCTACCCTACACATAGCCCCAGCATAGGCCGTTTATCTCACGGGGAATCCCTTGATGTAGAAGTCGTCTACGCGGGTGAGCTCCATGTAGTTGCCCGTGTCGTAAATCGCGTCCCAGAAGATGAAGGTGCTGACAAGGAGAAGAGGAGACGAGCAAAATGTGACGACACATACATACATACGTATATGCCTGAAATTCACGTCGACGCAACGGCAAAATATTGCACGGACGCATGCAACGGCAGCAGGAATAGCGCCTATTGTTCCGAGTTCCTCGCCGTGATCCGAACTCTACACCTCACTCGACAACCGACTGAGAGCAAAATATAGAAATGTAAAACACAAAAATACACAAGGAAGTTGGCTGGCAGATAGCAGTATGCAATACGTACCTGGTGCACATTAAGCGCGAATTCGTGGGATTGCTCCTCGGTTGAGGACTCTCCCCGGCGGAAACATGTCTGGGCCTTCAAGCGCAACTCCAATACCAATGCTTTGTGAGAGGTTCCTGACTTACGGAGCCGTACACCTCGCCCAAACAACGTACCGGTAGAGGATTTGGCTGTTTTTTGTCGAGATCAGCCCTGAGTACCAACCCCCGTGGCCTGGGCATACCACGAATAATACTGATTGCACACTACAGTATATGTATTCCAATGATAGGGCACACGCCGAATAAGGCATGCCTTCTTCCTCAGGGCCCTCTAAGGAGCCCCGTGGCTTCTAAAAATGTGCGACCGATTTCGTAGCACACTTCTCTTGATACGTGCTAGGCTTTCCACTTGTCCTCGACGAAATTTCTTTTTTTTTCGCTCTTCTGTGAAAGATAAGCCGCTGAAACGTAGCCGATCATGCTACTAATAGAAGGGCGGTACGCGCTCAGCTCGCGCTTCCGTCAGCGCTACTCGAACGTAAATAGACTTACGTCGAACCGAGTCGTAGGAACTATTTTTCAGTAAGAACACCCTGAACCCCTTGAAAAGCATTGCCTCCATATATTCGGGGACAGACTACCCCGACAGTAGCGACGGTTAACGTTGGCAGTGGTAGAAGGGTTTCAAAGAGGAAAGGCATGCCAACCTGGAAGTCTATGCATACTCAAGCTCACGACAGCAGAGGCCCCGCCCTAGGCATCATGCAATACATTGTCAATTTCCATTCGCACCCATAGTTCGTTCGGCTTAGTACGGCGACTGAGATACCGGCGCACAACTTTACGTCAACGAACAACAGCACCGCCAAACATAAAATGATATACATTGATATACTGCGGCACTCACGTGATGTTGCTCGAGTCGGTGAAGTGGGCAGCGCCGCTCCGGCACCCTCGCGGCACTATTTCCGTGAACCTCAAGCCCTGTAAGGCGCCCCACCCCACCCCCCAAACCATCACGCGCGGGAAAACGGCAACTACGATTGATTACGGAGGGGATACGAAACGTCGACCACGGCAGAGACGGTTCCTACGATCGTGAGCCTTCTGAGGCTCCCCACTTGAGGACCTCCGTATACATCCAGCAGACGCCTCCTACGGCAAAGGTAGCACTGTCTTGGCCAACCAATTTATGATCGACATGGTTTCTCAAACGAACATTGTTGGAATCCCCCGACCGAGCGTTCTTACAATTTTTTTCTTTGAACACGTGGGATTACGTGGGATTCGGGGATTGTCGATCGGGTCGCACCACCGACTTTTCTATAAAAAACACTTTTTTTGGGGGGGATGACGTAGAGATCTTCTTTTAAGAAGGTCGAGGGAGAACCTTTATTAAATTTTCGGTGCTTCTTTTTTTCAACCGTAGCATGACTCAAGCAGCACTCAAACAAACTATCCAACAAGGGGGAAAAACACACACAAAGTTGGGCAATCCTATCACCTACAACAGTTTTTACACGAGGACAAAACAGGGAACAGCACGATTGAGGTTACGAGAACGGTGGGTATTTCAGGGGGGCATAGTTAGACCAAATGTTGCCAGCAAAAAAAGGGATATATATATAGGTTTTGTGTCTACCGTAGGTCCTACTTAATATGGCCTCCCGTAATAGTTATTTCCTCCGTCTACGAGTCCCGTCAGCCAGAAATACGGTCTGGGCGGATATCAAAGGACCGCTCCGTCGTGGCGCTAAGGTCCAAACGTTCCCCGTACTCGACGCTCAGAGCGGTAAATTTCGGTCAAAACGTGCTACGGGTACCACGACTACACCGTAACCCCGCACGGGTCACTTTTTGCGTTTTGTTACGGCAATTGCGCCTACACTTGAAAGCGCATCGAGGTCATCTCATGGATAAGCAAACGATATATAGGCGCGATGGACGAATAGCGCATACCTCTGGTCTATCTTTTATTATATTTTTTTCGAGGTGTTCTGGATTATCCGATGGTACATTTCTATTTTTTTCGGGGGCGTAGTGATCGGAACCAACAATTGGTCTAAAAAGCATCCCACGCATACGGATACATGTTCGTTGTTTGTTGCGGTTCACCACGGGTTACAAACTATGTGTATCATACTATATGAGCCACGAGTTGGAGATAACTAACAATCGAGTCCAGTGGAATTTTTACGCCGCTCGACAATGAAACACGACGACGTTTGGCTGAAAATGGTGGAGATTTATCGAAATATCAGGCTATAGGCGATTGCCGTTAGACCTAGTTTGCAAAAAGCCACCACCAAGATTGTGGTGCCGGATTCGAACACCGGATATCTCTGAGATAGCCAGTTATCCCTGTCGAAATCCTACAGTAGTCAGTTCCTGTGTGACTCCGCTAAGGACACGTTCGTATCGCCGGACGTCGAGTATACGATGTGCAATTGGGCTGTTCTGAAACGTTTGCGTGTTGGTCACCGTGGAGCTCCTGACGTCCACGCAAAGATTGCCGAGTGTGCCGGGAACGATGTCCCCCGTCGCCTCCACCACGCGCTGGATGTTGATGTATTCCACCTGCCGTTATAGCAAAAAAAAAACATGTTTCGGTACGTTTTTTATAGCTTCGTATAATAAGTTCTGGAGATCAGCTCCTACGTTTGGATATTCAGTCTTCATCCGGGCAAGCATCGACGAGTAGTCTACCCGCCAATAGTGAACGCAGTCGAAACTGTTTTTAACTGTGCTTGGGCCCCGCTAGTTAATGCTGTCGACGTTCAAGACCACATCAGTCAGGCGCATGCCACGGCAGGGTGCAAAACTTCCTGAGGCTTCTCACGACGCCTCCCACGGGCAAGGCTCGTACATTGCGACTCAGTGTTATCTGACGGGTTGAGGCCCTCCGATGAACATTCGCCCGTTGTTACGTAGTCTGTATTTGCCTCGTCGTCTGTTTTTCTTTGGTAGGACTACGAAGGCCACAAAAACGTATGGACGGGGGTTGCTTGCGCGAACAAGCTTTTTCAAGAGGTCGTGCGTGTGTCGGGTGAGATAGTTGTTGACTCCCTTGTGCGAAGAGCGCAGAAAATAACGCCACCGCCCCTACAAGGCCTTTTGCTTTCACTGAAGGATCCCATTACCCAAAAAGAAATCGACAATACGAAACAACGCCTCATTTTAACACGATGAACAATCCCATTGTCCTAGGTCTGTAACGAAACATCTGGTTTGGACAAATGTGCGAAACCAGGGTAAGGTTCCTCAATCCAGAAGTCGTTTCAGCCGGAAATCGCTCCGACAAAATATGCTACCGATGTCGTACGACGCCTCACAGCTAGTGAAAAGCAAAATCACACACCCCGAGTCCCTGTAGTCTTCCGCTAAAATCGCGGTGGCTGGCGCGAAAGAAAACAAAGGGTAACTGGGTGGGTGTCAACTCTTAATAAGCACCTGGAACTCTCCAACCCCCCCCCAGGAACACCGACAGCCAGGCTGGTGTGTTGCTGCTCCGTGTGGCAAACCAGGCGTGTTGGCATCCGCGCCATCAGGAGCACAGCACACGTCTTGGAGATGTAAGGATCACTTGGGTTTTTGTGTATGAAAGACCCGAGCGGTCCTTAAATTCCCAGTGAGTAAAGGTTTACTATATGAAAGAGGTGAAAGGGGTACCCTCTCCGTCCCACCACAAACAAATACGATAGTATCGTTCGTAGCACCGAATAGGCGAGCAAAACAGACACTCTGGCCACCTCGATGCCATCTCTAAATAAGCAGCATGTGCGGCATGCACGGGTGTCATCGTTTATGGAACTGCCTCCGGTGTATACGGCCGTGAGTTCGCTCACGCCGTAAGGTGCCAACCATGGTTGTTAGTTGTGGTGGGTGGGTATTATCATACCTGTAGGGGTAGGACGTGGGCCGCGAGAGAGGTAGATAGCACCTTTCGGGCTGAAACACACGTGACCGACGGGGTTCCTAAACGGAGCGACCGCCCACTACGGCACCCCCTTATCGCTGGGATGTCATCGCGTTTTTATGGTCTGGGTACTGGCACTGTTGTGTGCTGGCAGTAGTAACTTGCAGATTAACCTGCCCAGTATATGCGCCAGAAGTTATATATAAAGCACGTTGAAGAAACACGCATATACTGTATTACGGAAACCCGCTCACTACGATTCGGAAGGAGAGAGTAAAGACGAAATACATAAATATACTGCTGCAATCCAGTGGGCTGACTGCTTTTGACGACAGTAAATCCGCGCCCAACTGACTGCGTCAGCCAGAGCGCAGCCCTAGTGCTTTCCCTACTGCTCGATACATGCTTGTGCTTGGCCACGGTTTTGTTCGACGGGTTGCACGTTTCCTTCTCCACTTCTCAAGGCCGGGTTTAAGGTGGCGCTAAACATCTAGAGCTCGGCAAGTGGGGAGTCTTATGATATTTTTAAACTGCGCCCCCTATCCCGGCATACATCGTATGGTTTGGCTAACCCGACTGGTGCTACGGACGGTAGGGGGTACACTCGATATCATGCATAACCGTAGTCGTACGACCCTAGACCCTAGTATCCCTATCATACCGGGACGAAGCACGTCGGGTTTGTATGGGGGGGGGGTATGACGCCAGTATTTTCACTATCGCGTCTACGCCACTGGGGTCGGCGGCGCTGTACCTCGCTAATAAAATTGAGCGAAAAAGCACTTTGCTGGCACAAAGTAACGAACAAATCCCCATGGCCGGTGACGCATGCTGTGCATTGCCTGGCCGTAAGCCGCTGAGTTTTTTTCAGGTAGCTGCGTTGCGCACTGGAGTTACCACACTTCTGCATACACGTATGTATAGCTGGTGCGCGTTTCGTCTTGGGTCGATTGTACGTTCAATGCAGACAGCTATCGAATCCGTTTGATACGATGCCCGGTATACGTTTTTTTCGCAACCCAACTGATATCTAGGCAGGAAGCCATCTGAACGCGCAGCCCTACAGAATTTCCTGTTGCACCCGAGAGCCGAAAGGAGGAGGGGCGGCCGAAAACCACTTGCCGTCGCGTCCGTCACGCCGTCGATGACCACCACCGCGTCCTCCGCCGTGTTCCCGTTGTTGGCGCCCTCGTACAGCCGGAAGAAAGTCCAGCCCGGAGAGTCGTCGCTGTAATCTCCTTCAATGGTGACGCCGCTCTTCACGAACACAGGCCCATCCACGAAGTAGTCTCCTGTTCGTAGGTTGATCTGTTTTGGAAGGGTGGGGTGGGGGGCGTACTCGTTTGCTGCATGTAGTAGTCATTTGGCCATTGACCACGCACCCCTTTCGAGACGGGGGGGGTGTATATGTCGGTGTCACGCACATTGTTCGGCATGGTGAGAGGTGCTAGCTCGTACGTACGTGGGTGCGGTTTAAGGTTTTCGACTTTTTCATAACCATATCAAAAACTAAAACAAATACGGCGGGTCAGTTGGCTGGACTTCACTTCAAGGCTACCACTCTGTATATGCGTAAATGTAAGTAACGTTTGTACACAAAAATAGAATCCCATTGGTCTTTTACTTTTGCGTGCAGAGTGACGGCTATTTCTACAGGCGGGGCGTAGAACCTAAAACCAATGATGGACCAAACGCTGGGTATACCGCTCTATTCATATACAATAGAGGCGTGCTACGATATAGAGACCGGGGAATAATTTATCCGAGGAGCCCTAGTACCAAACAATATCGTCGGAACACCATTGGTGTGTTTCCGTGTGATTCGTTGTACCACTACTATCGGGGTACTACTATCGGGGCACTACTATCGGGGTACTTATAAGAACCGTTTGGTATCCCCATGACAGTTGAAGCGATCCTTACATTTCCGCCACAGAGAGGTACACCATCCTAGGCCATACATCGTGATAAAACGTTCACCACTGCGTTCGATCGACGTCGGCATTGGTGTTCGTGGGTGCGAGAGGTATAAGGGGGCTCCTCAAGTCCTGAATGGATCTCCAGAAAAGCAGCAGCAGCAGCAGCAGCAGATGATGGATATTTTGTTTTTCACACGATGTTCCACCGTGGAATGGAAGTAGTTGTAACCTGGGACGGCCCAGCACGCACGCCAACTACCGTCTATCACACGGGTGATAACATATCACCCTTCCCCTCATCCTGGCATGAATTTCAGAGCCGGATTTTCTCCGAGTCCAGGAGGGCGCACCCAACGAAGACGAAAGGGGCTTCGTGATAATATATCGTTGAGGCCTCTTTCCATAAACGCGTCGCTCGGCGCTTGAACTCAGCTTCAGGAGCGTCCTGCGACAGAGGTTCACTCTGATTTTTTTACGAGGCTCCTCACTTGACCTTCAGGAGTTCCACACCTCGCCCCAAAACAGATTTCAGCGAAAATCAAATACCATCCCGACGGATAATCCCATGGACCAAGTGAGAAAACACCTCATTTTTCGAAACAAGATTGGCATTGCGACGATTTTGGGTTAAGGGGTCCCCGTCGTTCGGAAAAAAACAGATAGCGGAAACGTGCTACCTCTACCGTAGAAAGCGACGACCGCGTTGTGGAGCTAATCTACTCTGAATTCCTCCCGAGGGTGTGTGATGTTTTCTGCTCACCCGTGTGGTAGGCGGCAAGTGACTTTTAGTCTTTCACTTGCAGCATTGGTCTTCATGTCCGAAATACCAAACGCTAGGTTTGGATCACTAACGCGCACGAGACTATTGCCAAGACGCCCGGAAGCTCCACCCATATCACTGCACGCAAACATCCACTGAACTGCTCACACCGCCAAACTGGAACTAGTCGACGACCTTAAGGTCAACCGCCCACACACAACACCAGCATGAAAAAACGCCATAACTCTACGCAAACGTAAAATAAGTCCCCAGGCGACGCCCGTGGATCCGAGCACGTTGATCTGAGTAGCGAGCAAGAAAACCGATAGACCGGAAGGCCTGGTCTCCCCGAAGCCCACACGTACCGCAGACGGGCATGCCGCCATTCGCCTCGTGCCGGGAGAGCGTGGACACGGGAGGAGTTCAATACGAACCAACCAGGTTCCAGGTGCATTGCCAAACTCCGACGTCTGTATGCCTCTGTCGAGCCTCTGCGACCATCTATCAATTGTTCAAGCTTGGCTTGACAACGGGGCATGGAAAATCTTGAGTGTCGTAAAACAGACGCTCGCACACCAGACGCATGGCTGGTTGTGCTTTTGATGGGCAAAAGTGGGGGGGGGGCGCACCGAGGCTAACCCCGAGAGATCGCACGGTGGTGGACGCGTAACTGATTAGGAAAAAGCCGATGTGGTGATATCGCCTGTTTGTGGTCACTACCGTGAGATCGATGGGTACTCACAAATACGGTAGAATCGTCGAGCTCCCCGACGCAGTCCGTGCCGTCGAAAGTGGCGCCCTTGGTCTCGCAGATGGCCGTCATTATCTCCTCTTGCTCCGACACTCCGTCTCCGATGATGTCGGGGATCATGCCCCACTCGGTCATTGTTGTCGTAACCATCTGTTTAAGGGTGCAGGCGATATCAACGCCACCGAAAAAGAACTTTGGCCGCGCCCGCATGCGCTAGATGCCGGTCAAGCCCGCCCACCGCGTTGACCAGTCGATGGTCGCGACGCGCCCACGGTCAAAGAGATTCGTGATTTGGCTCTTACTTGCTCTGACGGGTTTAGACCCTCCTGCGAGAAACCACTACCTGTTTTAGTATGATATTCTCGGTACAGTAGACCATAGTTACGTTGGTGGGGTGGCGCAAACAAACTGCTTCGCAAGGCCAACGTTTGGGTGAGATACTATTACGGGGGACCATAGTTAATAGGACCTGTGGTGTACATAAAAACCTATATATTTGACCATTTTTACTAACAATATTTGGTCCTATTAACTATGGTCCCCCGTAATACCACCTACAGCCGGGGGCGTTCAACGCAGGCGCGAGCAACGATAGCCGAACCGTCGGAAGAACGAATGCTTGAGCTACTGCTTAGCCGGAATACGTGGTATCCACTTTCTTTCTCCTTAAGGTACATATATCCTACTGCGATACTTTTCCTGTGAACAAAAACGAAGGCCGCGATGCAAACTATACAGACAGCCACCGAAGTGAAAAATGGACGGTATTCTAAACGAATGTTAGCATAAGCGAAGACCGAAATATTTACTCTACAAGCAGCCACACCGGAGGGAAAATAGGATGTTTTCATAAACAAAGGCTTCGATATTTTGCTCTACAAGCAGTCCCTAGAGGGAAAAAAACGGATGCTTTCCTCTATATACGGGCAGCGAACGAAGACAATCCAATGCCCCCGAGATACGTACTGCTGCACACAGCGCCCACGCCGCGTGTCGTCTCACGTTGAAGAAGCCTGGGCCCGTGTCGAGGCGCTCGCCGACAACCTGGAAGTCAACAATCCGCAGCGCTGGATAGTCCGGGACGTTGTCGAACGTTGGCCCCGAGATGGCGATGATCTCGAAACTGCTCCCTACGTCGACGGGCTCCGAAAGCGAGAACGTCTCCCACTCGTTCTCGCCGCCGGCGCTGGTGAACCTCTGTGCGCGGGGTAAGGGGGGTGGGGGCGGGTTGGTTGAAAACCAACAGCACGAGCGTCGTTCCCGTTCAGAGTACTGGATACACTGTAGAAGCTAAAATCTGGAATATCGACCTTGGCATCACAGAAACGCGACTTTTCTATGGCACGAAACCCCCTTTGGCGGAAGACTTAGACTTCGGGTGCTTGTGTATATATTGTTGCATGGCCGTTCAGACTATCAATAGGCTGCGAATAATCTCCCCACGACCTCGGCAGAGTCGCGTGCCAAAGCAGCCGTAATCGTACCGACTGTTGCGACAAAGGCCACCCAGGGAGCGGCCGGCGAGAAACACCAAAACACACAGAAACGTAGCAAAATGACTAGCCTGACGGCTACGGCAGTGTTGCGCCCTATGCCCTTCCAGCCTGCCATACACGCTCCAACGTGCGCTCGCGCGCCCCTTCACGACGCTCGCTCTCTGCACTGCTTACCGGGGTCTACACCTGTGTTCGCGCTTCAGAGGCTTCTGCATGCACACGCCATTTTATCTCTACCAACAAACCCATGTATACACATGTATTGTAAAAGCGTCAAGAATATCACACTTTGTTCGAGGGATGTCGCAGAAGGGGGGGGGGCATTTCTGCGAATGAATAGTGCTGTGCGACACGGGGTGTGTGATGCCATCAATTCGACAACCGCGTCTAAGTGCCACTTGGGTTAGTGGCTGGCTTTGTACCTCACCATATAAATTGGACGTAAAATAATTACGTAGTTGTCGGCGAAGAGTACAAAAGAAGAGCCCCCATGGAGGGCGGTGCATAATCGCCGAATGAAATACTTCGGGGAAAAAAAACAAAGGTACTCAACCGGCCGGATTTCCTCTGAGAGGCTAGAACCAAGTTCCTGAAACTGACCCCCCTACCCTGTAGTAGCACCAGTCGGGTGATGCTAACCAGATAGGGCAGAGTACGCCCCTCCCCCGGTCTCTCACCTCAACCGCATCCTCGTAGCCGGCAGAATCGGTAAATCTGGTGTACGCAACATCGAAGACGAACTCTCTCTCTGCGGGGAACCTCATCCGGAGAGCTGACACCATCGACTGCCGCATTCCAATCCTCACAAAGTCGTTGCTCTGTCCTCGGCAACCGAGCGGGGCCCCGGGTGGGGTGGTAACCAACCAAGGGACCCCCCACACCCCGGCAGGCAAAAAATATGAAACGTTAAATCTTTGAACTGAAGGCGGGGAGGGGAGGGTGAGGGGAGGGAGCAGGGGGGGGGGGGACGCGCAGCTACGATAGGGGTTGCAATTCTTGGCGGAGAGACCTCTGAGTGACGGGGCTGATGAACCAAGGAGCGAGCTACCATATGTCGGTACATGATTTGGGGTTTCCAATGTTATGAGCCGTGCACCTGACCGCGGAGGGTTACACTTCGGCCTGAGCGTACTATATATATATCTCTATGTATCAAATTCGGTTCGAGGGTGAGGTATGTAGAGGGCCTCTACTATAACGAAGCGAGGGGCCTCGGAAACGGTATAGGCGCTATCGCGAACGTAAGAACCATGCATTGGGGGTGTACTCCTGCCATGCTTCCTCGTAGTTGAATGACTTTGAACCCACGCACCCCCACAAGGCCCGGGGGGGGGGGGGGGGTATTCGATAGGAGAGATGTACTCGATCTTATGCGTGGCCGTAGTCGTATGACCACAGGGGGGGGGAGGGGGTACTCATTGGTTGCTTTCCTTGGTCATTTCAACATTTCCCCCGCACCCCTTTCGAGACGGAGAGGGGGTACATATCCTCGGGTACCATTCGAGTTGTCTCCGCGGGGGCCTCTCTGGTACGTGGTTTACCCTCGTATCTCAACGGCATCAGGGGCAGAATCGTCAGCCTAGGGCAGTCACGACCGTCGGTAGCGTGGGCACTCACGGCGGGAACCTCCAGCCTAAATCTCGTCGGAACTTCGGAAGCATCATCGCCGTTTTCCCCCTCGTCCTCGTTTTCCTGCGCGAGAGGCACGCATGCGGGGAGCGCGAGCGAGACAGGTGAGCACAAACCATCGCCGGCGGTTCTGGATTCAAAGGTACTGATTCCCGCACCGCGGCGGTAGACGAAGCCCAGGGGTAGTAGGGGGGGCGCCAATATCGCAGGGAAAAGGCGTACCTTCTTTAGAACTGAAGTCCCATTTTGCGGACCAAACCGCTCAAAGTCTATGGAGCTTGTGCTAAAAACGGGATTGCATCCCGAAACGGTTTAATACAAGGACCGCGCGGACAAAATATTTATACACGATCTATCCTATAGTTTCATGACAGAGTGGTACAAAAAACCCTGCAGGTTCTTTGGGAGGGGGTGGGGGAGGGGGGGGGGGGGGGTCAACACGATAGAGGTAGTTAACAGATTGAGTTTATGAGTGCATGATTCTGGACCCCAACCGATCAAGCAAGGCACTCGGCAACCGTTCTATACGCCCCGCCCCTATGCAAAACACGCCGTGGATCGGACAAGCGCCACTCCACTCACGAATCGTTCCTGAACACTATACACCGGCATGGTTCCCGCGATGAAGTCGTTCTTTCTCTGTTCCAGGATGATCATCTGCATGGAAATGAGTCACGCGGAAACAAGCGGGAAGGGGCGAAAATAGACTGAGTCCCTTTTGTCCTCTGGGGTAGCTAACAGCCACCTACACTCTCTGAGGCTCTTCTGCGCTCGAGGAAGCTCCATACCTCAAAACCTGCAGGGTGGCCCAGCACTGGCTTTCGACGAAACCAATGTTGGCTTAACTACCCCGGCGAACAGTCAATCTTATGGCCAAGGGTATAAAACGAAGAATTGCACAACAAGTGGGATATCGTGAGGCGCATGCCACATTTTGTGGTTGTCCAGCTGAGACGCTCTCCGTAAAATCTGAAGATATTCGATCAAACAGTGCTCCAGCAATAGATGCATCCAAAAGTAGAGGTGATCCATTTTCTTTCTGAGGCTGCCCGCTAGAGGAGTTGTTATGCTTTTAGTATGTGACACAAGCACTGACTTGGAAAAACTCAAACCGCAAGTGGATGAATACTCCTATATGGCCTAGACACAAGAAATGAATATAATGTAGCGAAACAAAAAAAAAGGAGTTCCGACGATTTTGGGTTATGGAACCCCGTCATTCAGAAAATATTAGAGCCAAAACGTGCGACCTCTATCGGAGTATCCGTCTCTATCTACGTATTGTACCTCTCCTCCTTCGGCTTTAGAGAGTCTTCAGCGACCATGCAGATGGACGCGCACGAGGCAGACGAATGCACCGATGAAGCCCTGAACGCTACAACCATCCCTTCTATAGCATACCTGGTACGCGTTTCGGTGTCGGTCTACCCTACTGTTTGGATTCACCCGCTAAGCTGCGTCCAGGCTCCAAGCGGACGCCATGGGAGACAGCTCGTCACTACTGGGTACTTTGCTTTGCTCCGCAAGTCGCCATGCCCAGCTATGCCCCAACGCACCGTTCAACACAACGTGTTCTACTGTTTCAGTTTAGGCCATTTTGGGGTATAGCTGCTGTGTCTCCTCGCGTTCGCCCACACCCAACCAAGACAGGAAGCAGTCGCTTGTAACGATGCTGCTCCGTACAATGTCTTTTGCTAGCGCTACTTGGTGCACATCTAGATATGCTGCAGTAGAGCTACCTACGTTCTGGTACTGGATATGCTTACGGTTATGTACCCTTCACCCATACAATAACGCCGCAAAAAAAAAAACAATTCGGCACGAGCGAGGGGGGCGACGTTCGCCGGTCATGCTCAAGCTGGTTTCAAACCCATAGATGAGTCTTCCGAAGACCCTCCTCCCCGCACAAAAACAGTCGCCGCTGCAGCGCGTACTTACGACAGGATGAGCACCTGTGTGCAGAGTACTGTCGTTATTCTTAGGCTCCTGGCACGAGGGGCTATACGCCCGTAAGGTAGGCAGAAACCGACGTTTACAGAAAGCATAACAAGCGCAACCCGATGCCCTACCGCGGTATCATAGATATACAACCAATGCACAAAGAAAAGCACACACGATAGTGTTCCGAGCATTGCCCTTGTTGGGGCGGTTGGCATACGGTTTGGAGGTCCCCGTATGAGGAGCTCAACATCTCTCACCACAAAAACACGACCTTCCAACAAGTTCGTTCGCGCAACACGACCTCTGCCCTTTGTATGCGCCTGCCGTGAAACGAAACTGTTACTGTGGGTTAACGTAAAATGCTTAGGGTTACAAATCACATGAGGTGGAGCTCAACCGGGGTCAGAAAACAGAGAGCCGAAACGCGCAACCTCTCCACCGTGGTACAAGTGTTCCGTCGATATCGGGTACAGCAGTTCCGCGCTCGAGGAACAACGGCGGTCAGGAATGTTGTTGGCCGAAACATGGGCTACCCATATCGCCAGCGCGTGCCCACGCTGAAGAACGGGGACACGTACAGGCGAGAGCGGGAGGGGCCACGCGCCGTGCATCCCCTCTCGCACTGGTCTGGCCATGCTCTCTTAAGCCTGTGCGCTTAATCGACCATCATAAAAGCCACAACGTGACGCTTGGGAGCATTCGCTACGTAGCGTTGCTTTCTTTCGTGACGCAAAAACCGACGGCACCTCACGTTGTTCCGCGACAAGTGAGCTTACACCAAAATTATCTAGGCAAACACGCAGCTGAAAAGACTATTGATGTTCTCGTCTCGATCTGTAGATCGAAAACCCGACTAATCCGCCTTGTCGGTGGGGTATATACTCGCCAACACCGAAGTGTTGGACTTACACGTATGCCTGGGAGAAAGCTGTGTGAGGCTACGAACCCAGACGATGGACTACTGACCTCTTTGGCGCTGAACCATTGGTTGAATCGCTGGAACTTGGGCACGAGCTTGAGCGTTACGGCGTGAACGCCGACGTTGAACGTTTGATAGTCACTGGTATCTCCGGATGATATTGCTGAAGGCACCACCGTCTGGCGCAACCGAAGGCATTTTTGGAACAGAGCACGGTGTATGGACATGAACGTACTGGTACAAGAGAACCACTACGTTGACTACAAAAAACAATGTGCAACACGTAGCGGGCCTGTGCTGTCAAGCGGCGCGTGCGCCTTAATACAAATGTCAGGTGTGATCAATAATGTTTACTACCGGAAGGGATTTCTCACAAACAATACAAGTACTTTGCCCCCGAAAACCCAGGGTGCAGTTCTGTACGCGTCAAGCCTGTTTCGTATTCGTCATCCAGAGTATTCGGTAGCTTGACCCGTTGGCTGAAGCGAGCCCCAGAGGGCCCGGGCAGGCTCTACGTTCAAGTGGTAATTCTCGGAAGGTTCTTCTGCACGGGTGACGAATATCTCAGATTGGTGAATAGCAGCCGTTTCGTTGATCGCTGCAAGAAGTACTCACTGAAAGGTTCAGTGCTTTTCGGGAGGCCTGGGCTCAAGTGTACGTCGCTGTCCGCTTGTACGTTCAGTGCGTTGCGGAGTTACGCCCTGGTCGAGGGCTAGGATCAACGTCGCAAAGAAGGGTTTATTTTCGGCCCAGGTAGACTTCCATCAAATATAATACGACTATGCCGGGCTAAGCATTCTCTTGCGGCTACGTTAACGTCCGTCAAGATACTTCGTGCTTCTGCTTTTAGCAAGCATGTATCGCGTAGCCCGTTCGACGCAGTTAGGACTGATAAAAATAAACGTCATCTAACGAGGGAGAGCAAGGAGGGGTGTATGTGCGGCAGTGGTGTAGTATCACTACACAAACGTAGGACGGCACACAAGCTCACCATCCAGCCCTTGGCCGTGTACGCCTGGATGCTGAACTCGCCGTGCTGCTCATCACCCATGTGGAACGCTGCGTGGGTAAGATAACGTCAGTGGTAGCTGCATTAAACGCGGCGGAGAATAAATTAGTTTTTTTTTTTTTCGGAGGATACTGCTGAACGTTTGCGGCAACGAATGGCCGATCGCACGACCTTCCCGCCGCGAGATGTGCGGGGGTTTGGCAGGATGGAAAACTCACCGATCTGGATTTGACGAATGTAGCGGAAGTAGTTCAAGCTGATGTCGACGTCGCACGATTCGAAACGGAAAAACCTTGACCCCATCGCGAGCGGGCCACACGTCCATCGAGAGTCCATGTCCCCGTCCTGCCCCAAAATGTTGCGTAACATCATGTTCCAGTCTGCTTGTCAATACGACTGATTATGGATAAAATTCACGAAGTTCCGAATGCACCCTACATTTCTGGTCAAACTTATAAACATATATCTTTGTTATTTGAGGGCCGTCCTATGGTAGAGGTCGCCCCTATTGTACCGTGGGTAGGCACAATTCGACGCGAGGCCACGAGCAAAAGAAGGAAAGTGCTGAACTCTGCTCGCGATTAAACATTGGAAGGCACGTGTAAAAGTGGGGAGGGGGGAGACAAGCCTACGTACTTCAGTAACCCCGGAGCTGACACAAGACTGAGAGAGGGAACAGGAACAACAAGGGCGGATATTGATTTACGGGGTGAAAAAGTAAATCGTGTATGAAATAAACGGTTACGTACGCCCCTTAGATATTGTTTGCGATCGAAACAGCATCAACACATTTACCGGGCATCACTGACGGCGGCTGGTCAACCGTTGCAATCGAGGACCTGCAGTACCCCAACCACTTTATCGTTGGATCCGATACCTACTTCAAAGTTATGATTCGTGAGAGATTTAACCCACAGCCGTGGTCCGTGGGGTTGAGTATCGGGATTACCTCAGGAGGCGTTCTACGTTAGAGGTTTGCCCTGTAAAATTGTAAGGCTTCTGTGGATACGACTGACGCCACACGCATCTCGTACGTCTACGGACGCATTATGACCAACAACGCAGAGAACACGTTACACGCTCATCCTTCAACTGGGGCCTGGTAACGACGCTGTGGTGGCTCAGAGCGTTTATTTTCCCGATAGTGATCCCGCTATTGCAGAACGCCTCTCACAACTGACCGGTTCTACGATAGAGGTAGCACGTTCCCGCTATTTTGTTTCTGAAAGGCGGGGTTCCTTGATCCCAACTCGTCGGAATGTCAATCTTGATTTCATTTAAAAAACAAAAAATGGTTTGTAGACTTGGACCATGGGATTAATCGCCGCGATGCATCATGAGTTTTGCTTCAAGTCAGTGTTCGGGTGAAGTAGGGAGCTCCTTAAGGTCAAGTGAGGAGCCTCAGGAAATTTAGGGTGAACCTCTATCGTAGAACGCCTCAACTCTGCTCCGTTTGTGGCTTGGTAAATTATCATTTGGGCGGGCCACGGTTTTGGGGAGGGGGGTGCAGTACGAGCATAGTTAGTTCGACCAACCCATGACTGAATTGACCGGGACCCTTGAAGGAATACTTACTATTGTTGGAATACACCATTAGTGCTTCCAAAATATATGAGTCGTGATGTACCTGTACAAAAACATCGGCTCGTACACGTTTTGGGTCGTTCATGGCGCTGCACATTTACATTTTACCAAAACTTGGAGGTTTTCGGGGAGGTGTTGGTACGTAAAGCTCTTTACGTGAGGACCCTCAAATCGCTTAGCTATGTCTTTCCACCGGAAAACGCATCGTACATGCTCCCCAAGACGCGTGCTACGATATAAAGTCTTTTTTTTTGTGCCGACGTATTCATGCCACTGGCGGTGTTCCTTGAGGTCACTGAGGAACTACAGCAACCATTATCGTGATTCTCGTTTTTGTTAACATGCTAGGTACGTTTTTCGAGCAACGCCTACCACGATAGACCCAGGTTGACACGTTGAGGACTCCAGTCCCGTTTCCTTCGGGGACAAATCACTTGAACTCTCAAGTAGCCTGTTCGCTAAACCGGACTGCAGTCCTAAACGAGTTGAGCGTCTGTTGTTTCTTTTTCTCGAATTCAGTATTCGGGAGAGAGATACAGAGTGCACCAAGTTAAGACCCCCAGGAGAAACAGGTGTTCATGTATCTTTACCGCAGCGCACGCCCCAAGTGAGGACGAGTCTCCACCAATTCAGGCCCTACACCTACCGTGGCAGATAGTATGCATGAGGTATGCATTTCGTGCCAGTGTGAAGAGACCGTGTCAGCCGTGTGCGGCGCATACAATCGGCATCTAATGTCCACGCCACACCAGGGATGTAAGATGTGTACGCAATGAAGGAACAACGTGTATACCACGGCAGAGAGGGGCCAGCCACGACGAACAAAGCAGGAGTCGCTTGTCTCTGGGTGTCGTGGCTTTATGTTGACCACACATGCACCCGTGATATGTGCCGATAGGGTAGGCGTACCGGTGCTTTCATGTGTACAAACATAGCCATAACACAAGGTACGGAGTGTGCCAATAATTTCCGGGTCAAAGCCTCCGGGAGACACACTACTTTCCCGTACCATTCGGTAGATGGCATACGCTCGAACACCTTCATGTAGTAGACGTGACATCCCTCAAAGTGAGCGGGTGAGTCGCAGCCTCCGTCGCTAGCCCCCCTGATGTCGTAGTTAGGGTCACGGGATGTGCTCGGGTCAGCTCCGAGCGGCAGGGGCCCGGTAGACTTCAGCCACTTCTTCTCCGCCACGGGACGCAGAGGAGCAACGTCTCCCACGCGGAATTCCACCTGAGTGAGGCACGCAGCGAACGCACATCACGTGAAAAACATGTATGGTATTGTACAGCTTTGATTCGGCACGACTCAAGGCACCAGCTACTGTAATTATTTTTGCTATCAGTGTTTGATCCTATTTACTATTGTCCCCCGTAATAGTACCTGGACTAATAGTTAGTCATTTCCCTTAGGTGTCGACTGCCCGACTTTCTAGGGTTGTTGAATGCGGGTTACACCTTTCCTGTTTTCTGGCTGGGCTCCCTAGGCGGGGGAAGGCTGATTTGGATCGGTTCGCTTGCCCCGACAAATTTCAACAGGTCGGCTCTGGCCATCTTGTGACTTCGCCAGCCGATTCGCCGACTTTAAAGTCAGTTAGCCGGCAAACATCCCCTACGGATTAGTTATTTCTCGCTAAATCCTGCCGCATCATCTCTCCCTGAAATACCCCGCACGGATGCAGCCAAGGCTACAGTTCGTCCAGTCATCTGCATGAGACACCTCTGCGCCACGACCAAAAACAAAGAGATCTCATTCAATCCCGCAACCCGAAAACGTAATTCGCGGGTGAAGCCACTACGCATTCGGTCACCTCTGTGACACCCATTCCAATAGCACGGTGGGAATGATGGGCGTGGTAGATGCATGCCCCGATGAGGTGAAGCTGCAGACTATTACCCCGCATGCTTCAAGGACAGTAGCGGGCCCCTCTACAGCCGCGACTGAGTAGGGCCGGTTGGTCGCTGTACAGTGCATGTGGAACCGCTCGATACACATGGGATTGACCAGTGTGCGGAATAGTGCCCGCAGCTTGCGGCGGTTGATGACGGAGAACGCAGGAACAACATTATTCGCCAGATACACTATTCCGGGGGGCCATAGTGAATAGGGCCTGCCTGGTATGGTATACACAAAAACCTACCAGGTATATATTTACATATTTGTACTCACAATATTTGGTCCTATTATCTATCTATGGTCCCCCGCAATACCATACGTGGGCGGAAACTGTGAAATCGAGATCTCGAGCCCGTGTGAACTAAAATTTGGACGAGGCAGCGTCGATGATGTGTGCGGCAACCTGCGCCAAAGGCAATTCCGCCAAACGAAGGGTAACCACAACAGCTTGACGATGTGCATGCCCCAGCCCAGAGATATGTGCGGCGACGGCACCCAAAGCCCTGACTACGACACTTGCCTCGTTGATGACGATGCTTCCGCCACTGGAAGGCACCGCTTCCACCTTCACGTAGCGTGCTAGGGCGCGCACACCGCCGAAGGTCTGCAAGCCGTCCGCGCCGAGGGGGCGGCCACCCGCCTCGACCCCCGAGCGCACTGGGGAATAAATGCCGGACTCGCCGGCTGCCATGATGTTGAGCACACCCCCAGCATCCGATGTGTCGGAGAACGCTGCAAAGGCAAGAAACTAATTGGGTTTTAAAAATGTGGCGTTGGTGGGAGCGAAGCGAAAGCACTAGGATACTGTAGACGAACTATTTCACGTAGCACATCGCGATTGAGAAAGAAAAGAATACTCGCCCATGTAGCCCCCGTTTATACGTTAGGTACGAACATGATGCCCGGCAAGGGGGAGTCTCATGGTGGTTGCACAGGCCCCTCATAGACGCGAGTACAAGACTGGACAAACGGTCTACCGCCCGTTGCTGCTCCGCCCCGTGTGGCGATGCTGTCGGGAAACCACAAGGTAGCACATCTCACCTATGCGAAGCTGCTCGAGGGACTCCGTGGCCTGCAGATCGTATGTGATTTCGCACACCTCCCCCGATGAGCAGGTCCAAGAAGACGAATCAGTTGCATCACCATCCTGCACAACCAAACGCATTGTTTGAGCAGCCCGGGTATGTTTAGCTGCCGCTAACGAAGAAACAAAAACCATGCAATCGATTGTTTTTATACCCTACCAGGGTATTAGGGTTCCAAAGGCGGATGAGAAAAAAAAGAGGAACGTACAAACCTCTCATGTTCGTGCCGTCACAGCCGAGGGGGCTCCACCGAACAAATCCATGCTGATTCGGCGCTTGTTGTGGATGGTCTGCACGGACCGCAGCCTGAATCGTGTGTTGCCATATTTTGCCCGCGGATATCCCCCACATTCTCCGGGAAAAGACCCGAACAGTTCGATATTTGCCCGAATGAACCCCTATCCCATCCGCACTTCTCACATGGTTTAGCGTTCGTTTAATGGTCCAAGACAAACTTACGGGGGAATATCTATAGCCCATGGTGATTGTATCGCAAAAGTCTTACACGAAGGAACGTCCTGTATTACGGCATCCGAAGGCAAGCAGCGCTGCGTCTGATATTACATATTCCGGGTGCAGGGTGTGTTCTTAAGTGAAAATTGGTACATAGAGGTTAAACAGAGATGGCGTTATGGTGCATGCTCTGCCTCACCAGGGTGTTCATGGCTGACGAAGCGTCAGTGGTGGCCGTAGCAGCGATGGAGGCTCGTGTGCTAGCGGATGTTCCCACGACCGGCACCTCATCCACGGTGACGTAGATTTCGACCTGTTCAGACAGAAAGCGGCGGTGTTGTTGAGCCGAACGTCTAGACTGGGCTGGGTTCGAACCACCTGTGTTTTCTCCGGGTTCCACCGCGCCCACTGGGTAAGCTGAGGTGCCCAACTGACTTCCGCCGACCGAAACAAAGCTACCTTTCACGATATTTGGTGAAACGCATCAAAGCCACCACTCTGTACTTGCAAACGAGCCTAAGTGTTGCGCGCTCGGCACAACCCAGGCTAATTGGCTTGCGTTGCAGTAGGCGCCGTCTAGTGACAAACTAGCGCCACTGAAATTGTGGTTTAGCGCCTACCTCCAATATGGCGAAGTACTCTCCCTCTTCCATGACGCCAATAATCTTGACGTCCGAGCCTCGGAGACCCTCAAGACCAGGGATTTCTTGCAGTTCGGTAGCTCCGGGGGCTGCTTCCCACTCCTCCACAGCAGTTTCTCCATTTACTTCCACCTTGACGGTGGTGATGCTGTCAGGGTGAAGCGCTGTGAAGAGAGTGTTGGTTTCGGCCGACGAAAAACGTGTCCCGCCCGTGTCATTCCAGCCATGGAGATCCCCACCCATTTTACAATGTCTATTTTCTACACTTCAAACGTGCGCATTACCAAAAAAAATACATGTGACAACCCAGAGAATATCCGCAATAGATCAACTAGCTCCCAACCAGCAGACTTTTAACCCTGAGCGATACGAGGTAGTCCAAAAAGAGGAATCGCTGGCCGACCAGGTGGCGGTCGACAAGACAAAATGCGTCAAGTTATACCGAGTTTGTTTCGCACTGTTTTCTTTTCCTCTCCAATTCACGATACGATCGATTTGAAACACTGGTCAAGCTGTCAAGCTACATCAGGCACGAGCCGTCTGAACCTGCTCGAACATGAGCTAAAAAAATCCGTGGCGTCAGATTTTGGGCGTTTCAACGATGTATGCAAGGCCATTATATTATTGCGGCAGGGCTTGCCCACCTATTTTGACCGACGCGATAGACGACTGCGTCTCAAACGAAGAAAGTCCGTAGCGAACGCCGCAGGTATTCCTTGCAGCTCGAGAATCGTCGGAAGATAACCCGAACGGTTCAGTGCACCCGTACCGGGAGTCCAGCTCTAAAGATCCATCCTGCATATCGTGAGCGAATATGAGGACAGGCGAGAAGCGGAAGGGATGGGTGCTACCAGCAGCAACATAGGCTGATTTGTACAGAACGTGAGTCGAATCCCTTTTGTACAAGACCGGAACAAGAGAAATGCGACGCGAAAGCAGATATATATATGCGGTTCATGGATTAGGTTTCGGTGGCAATCGCATGAAATAACACATCGCTACGACGCGTGAGTTCGTTGTCGAACGTTCCGTGTCTGCTATAAAATACAGGAAATATCACAGAGACGTCGCGAGGCCAGCGCGCTGAGATGCACGAGTCAGCCCACGCGGGACAGCGAGCGGAGAAAACGCTGAACGCGCGAGGCCTTATAGTCGTACAGTTTCGAGATAGAGAGCTTTGGCTAAAATCGATCAGGTATTTACCCGCCATCCTTGGCTGGTGTATTCACGAATGGACAAAATACAACATCCGATTAAGACGATGACGGTTCTCATTGCGGGGGTGCAGGCCACCTGGTATGGAACATCTACCTACGGGCCTCAGCGGTCGGCCATGGGCACAAGCAACATGTACTGCCAGCCCCGCATTTCATGTACCAGGGGTACACGTTCCGGCCTACAACAGCCTTTTTCGCGAACGATGGCGGGAACGCAAACCATGCGCGAGGGGGAACGCCAGAAGACATGCAAGCACAACTCAAGACCAAACGAGAGTTCACCCTCGTGAGCAACCCGATGCATTTGCCCGCGGCAGGGCAGTCCGCGTCAATTGGGTCCACGCCATTAAATTCCCTCTCGAGTGTGCTGGCGGTTTGCGTCTCCTCGTACTCTCCATCAGCAAAGTCGTCCCCAACCTGCAGAATTTCTGACAATTCAACGGTGATACCTGTCTCGAAATGAAGGCGGGAAGGAGAGGGGGAGGGGGCGAGGTCAGCATCGATGCAACGCGTCAGCCACAGAAGTACAGCAGTACGCGCATGCAGTAAGAGTCCCGGTGGTCGTTCCCGCATGGTGGGATTGTTCCTCTGTTTTCTGTAGCCAAAAAGGGAACTCTGTACAATGCCACGTACGTACGCTGTAGTGCACTCGCCGATTCAACTTGTCTTTCGGATACTCCAGAAACATCCGTATAGCGTCGTGCCTTCAACTGACAATAGGCGGGCTCTCGCTACTAGATACGTACGAATAAGTAAGAATTTGAAAGCTTGTAGTATTGTTTTCGTCAACTGCGTGTCATCGCAAGGTTCACAACAGTAGTGCAGCCTGGCACAGCAGTTGTGCCATGCCAGACACCAGTACACTTTTCTCGCGAATACGACGCATACGTACAGGTACACAGCAGTGTCTTCTTTCTTTTTTCCCTTAATCTTTTTCGATTTGTGTTCTCTGTTTTGGTTTGTCGTTTCTTTTCGCTCTTTCATCGGCGTCGCGGTTGGCTTGGTACATAATAAGTCGTCCGCGTGCCTATTGACGTCAATTTCGTGGAATCGAGTCTCACCAAGTACATTCTCGCAAGGACTTTTTCTTGCATGATACTTACTTAGCGGAGGCCGCGAAAGCGTGAGATAACAAACATTCGATTCACGTCGAAGAGCAGCGGGAATGCTGAATCCTACGCGCGACAAAAAAGAATGAAGGCACGTACCGGGAGGGGAAAGGGACGACACCTGTGACCACGGCTTATACAGACGAACCCCCCCTGAGGGGAAAGCCTCCCACAAGTTGAAGCTAGAAAGTGAAAGTGATGATTAATACCTGGTATACACATATATATCAGGATATATACAGATATATTGTTGGTGAGAGGTTAACCGATCGCCCACTACCCGATCTAAGCCTCACAACACACTCTCCCCTCCCTAAAATGGACCGGATATATATACCGGTCGACGCGCCACAACAGGTACGTATCAATCTTCCATCTGGAACGCGGCCTTGGCATCGTAAACTGCCGCTAGCAGCCTCGGGGCCTTGGCGTCGACCCATGGCATCGCCAACTGCCGTTTGCAGCCCGCGGGTCTTCGCTTAGACCGTTGGCATCGCGCACTGCCGTTTGTTTTGACTTGTTCGTTGGGTGCGGGCCTCAGCCTCGCCGTTGCGTCCGGGCATTGGCTTCGTCAGCGGCCCTTTGATCGACCCTTGGCATCGTAAACTGCCGTTTGCATGTATTTGTTCAATGCGTGCGGGCCTTAGTTTCGTCGGCGGGCCCTTCGCTAGGCCTTAGCTTCGACACTTGGCCTCGAAAACTGCCGTTCGCAGTTGTTCGCTGCGTGCGTGCCTTAGCTCCGTCGCTGCGTGCGGGCAATGACTACGTGGCGGCCCTTTTCTAGGCCGCCGGCGAAGCCCCGTTGGATATTTTATACCAGGTATATATATAAATATACATCGATATATAGAAAGGGCACATCGTGCCTGTCATATCCAGTATGACGACATGGCGTTGGCATTTTGCCTATACTCTGCTTACTTCTTATTAACCATGTACCAGGTAGTATGTCCGTGGTGCAGTTTTGTGATCACGATCACGGAACTTGTACTTGTATCTCTCTAGGATTGAAGAATTATGCCGGACATTGGTTGTGCTGGATGTCGACGGGTAGAAAGAAGGGTGAAGAACACACACGTACATAGGTTCTTTTTCACAGTAAGTAAATATAGGAGTAGGGCTGCACTCCTCTCGTAATTACTGCTGTTGGGGATTCAGGTCTTTCACCTGTCGGTACAGCACTGCCGGAAGCCGGTAGTGTACCCCACATCTCCTAAGGGGAGGCACGACGGATTTTTCTTCGAGTAGGTTTCTTATTCTTTTTTTTTCTTGGATTTGTTTCTTTGCTTTCTGTTTTTTTTTGTGTTTTTGTTTGTTTGTTCCCCTTGGATATCTCTCTTTTATAGGATGCGTACGTCGTGCCTGTCGTATGATTTGCCAGATGCAGTATAATGGCGTGGCCTTGCATTGTCTTCCTTGCTTGCTGCAAATAATAACAATGTGGCATCTCTGCATGGTAGTTTTGTGACCACATACGTAATAACTTGTAAGTCTCTATTAATACGTCGGATAGCGGGAAGGGGGTAGAAGAGCCTGCTATGTGACCCCGGATCTGAGTTACGAGTCGGAAGGAGAGAGAGCAGAAGAAGATAATATTTGGGATAGGCAAAAAAAACAAAGAAAAAAAAGTGAAAAATCGGCAATGCCACTATCAATATACCTGGTAGTTGGTAGATGTGTTTGTTGTTCACATTAAACCGTTCTTTCTACCCGTCGACATCCAGGACAACCAGTGTCCGTGCCGATTCTTCAATCCTTTTAGTAGAAGAGATACAAGTTATGTGGTCACAAAGCTACGCCATAGAGATACTACGTTGCCACGTATGCAGTAAGCACTGCAGTGGGCAACGCAATGCCATGTCATCATACTCGATACGACAGGCACGACGTACACATTCTATGAAATATAGAAACGAAAGGAAACAGTCACAGAGAAAACAAAAATAAAGTAGACAAATCGAAAGAGAAAAAGAAAAAAAATGAAAGCAAAAACTAGAAGAAACTATCTGTCGCGCCCCCCCCCGCAGGCGAGGTGGCCAACACTTGAAAAAGAACAAGTTGGAAAAAAGAAAAGAAGAAATAACAAAAACACCATTGCTTGTAAACAGAGTAACACAAAGAACCAAGGAAAAAAATAACAAAGCAAGGGGAAATAACCGGAAGACCAAAGCCCAAAGCATTCTCCAGGTGGCGGCGGCAGTTTGTGGTACGAGTAGTATAGCCAGGTTCCCCCTGCTTATCCGCCTGGTACCTTGCTACCCAGACTGCCGTCTCCGCCCAGCGTTCGTCAACTATGCCCAGCCCCTTGGCGTCAGACAATACGAAATGAGCAGAGCAAGTTCGTCATCCAACCACGCCACACGACTCCTTCGGTATGGCTTATCAATCAGAAAAGGAAGAGAGAAAAAAAATGAAAATCACGGAGAGTCAGCGCAAGAAAGAAAAAAACAAAAACAAAAAGAGAAGATAAGGGAAGACCACGTTCGAAACAGCCGCACCACCAGTTGGTGGCACTAGTAGTATGGTCATGTTCTACTTCCTATTAATAGTCGGCCTGGTGCCTTGCTACCCTGTCTGCCACCTCCTTCCTACTTTCGTCTACCGCGGTTTCCCTTCTACTCCTGTCCACCCCCCTCCCCGTATTTCCTTGGTCGGGCTTTCTGCCACTTCTCCTGTTGTCCCCTCCACCCCCATTTCCTTGGACACCATCCACGGCGGATGCGCGGCGCTGCCTACTCATCTCGTGCCTCCTCACCATGAACCGTTCGGCTGCTTCAAGGATCACCCGGTACCACTTCCCCGCCTTTTTGGCTGCAGTGGACTACAACGCGTCGGGTGTATATATGCGTGCGGCTGGATGACGGCGAGTGCTCAGATATGTTCGACGTGAAACAGGGCCTACGGCAAGGGTGTGTGCTCGCGCCATTGTTGTTCAACATTTTTTTTACAGCGGTGCTGCGTGTGGCGGAGAAACGTTTCGCTGCTGATGAAGCCATCACGGACAGCTTGGTGCAACTCCAACAAAAGCAGGAGAAGAAGAAAAAGAAGAGGGGGAAGGCACGGGTCGGGCACGCCGACGGACAGGGGAATGATAAAGAGGCCCAGACACTGTGGGCTATGCTCTATGCTGACGATGCAGGCATAGTATCGAGATCACCCAACGGCCTGGAGAGGATGATGACGGTAATCGTGTCTGCATGTGCCGCTTTCGGCCTGACGGTCTCGGAGGCCAAGACGGAGATAATGTGTCTGCAAACGAAAGATGGGGGGAACGTGCTGTTCACCGTCACCGCCGCCGGCCAAGTGTACAAACAAACGACCGAGTTTGTGTATCTGGGCGGGGCTATCAGCGCAGATTGGACGGACAGAAGTGTCGAGGTAACGCGTCGACTCCAGAGGGCATGGGCATGCTTCGGACGGTATAAGATGGCAATTTATGACCGCCCGGGTGTGCGCCTACGCCTGAAGGTCCGAATGCTGAGAGCCGAGGTGATCGAAACGTTGCTCTACGGTTGCGTTACTTGGAGCCCGAGCAAGACTGATTACGGTAGGCTACGGGAGGTCCACCACAAGATTCTCCTCCGATGCATCGGGTGGCGAAAACGAAAGCGCGAAGACCACATTCTATCCTATGCTAGCGCGCTTCTCAGGACAAAATCTGAAAACGTTGAGACGACGGTACGCAGACGTAGGCTCTTGTTTGCGGGCTTTGTGACACGAATGGGAGAGGAGCGTCTGCCGAAGAGGGTGATGTTTGGGGAGATGGTTGGGGGTAAGGGTTACTCCGGAGGACAGGAGTGGGACTGGATGAGGTACCTTGAGGAGGACCTCAAGGAGTTCGGCATCAAGCTCGAAGGGTGGCGCGAGGCAGCACAGAAAGCCGGCAGATGGTGACGGGCGGAGGCCTTCATGCGGAAATGGCATACAGATGAGAAGGAGGCATCGGCAGAACGGCAAAGAATAGCTGCAACAACGACCACAGCCGTTGACGCCAACGCGAGTGTGCAGAATGGCAGGGAAGAGGGGGGGGGCGAAAGGGGGACGAGGGGGAATGGCGGGGGGGGGGGGGGGAGGCGGTCTGCCCAACAGACTGAAGCCTGGTTATGGCCATCATCGTCATGATGCACTCCTTTCTTTGGGACCCAAGTAACTAGCATGGTGCCATCTGGGCAACTTTGCGTGTCTGTATGCTCCAGTGCCTGCCTTTCGTATTTTCTTTCCCCCCCGCCCGTGATTATCGCTTTTTTGTCCCTTTTTTTTCATTTTTCTTTCATTCCCGTTTGTACCTCTTTGTGTCTTTATTAGTATGGTCCGTTTTGCCTTTTTTTTGCGTTTTGCTATCTGCGTCTGTTTTTTGTTTTGTTTTGTTTTTTTTGCTTAGCTTCATCTTCTTTTTTTAGGTTTTTGTCTGCTATTAATAGTCTCCTTTTTGCTTCCCTGGTGTCCGCAGTGGTGGAGTGCGTATGCTTGTTTTTTGTTCTTGCCTCTGTTTTTACTTGAGGTACTTCTTCCACTCCAGAGTTATTGGAGCCCGTCCTGCGCCCACGGACTGCATTGAATTGTGAGTTAATGTGAGAACAACAACAACAACAATACAGTAGAAAGAACGGTTTCATGTGAGGAACAAACACACTCAACAACTATTTAAGACGTATTCCTATGAATAGTCAACATTCGAAAGGTTGCTCGCACGCCTCAAACACTAAAGCCAAAATTATTATCATGAATAATTACGGCCATACGACAGCCACAGCGATCCTCCTACGATATACCAGGTATATACGTACGTGTGGCACGAGCAGAAGATCGGGGTACTTGAAAGTCCATAGAGATTGAACATATATATATATATATACCTGACTGACTGCTGGGGTCCTCTGTACGTTCGAACTATTTTATTTTTACAGGGTTCATTCAGCACATACATCCACTGCTCGTCGATATTTACCTAATGCTGCTACAACTTACCTGGTACGTACAATCTCGCAATTCTCGCCACCGCCATTGCTAGGTCGACGGCAACTGCATAAAAAGTGAGGGCATGGCGATGAGAAACTCCAACTTGGCGTCCAGGCTTGAAAGTGTTTTTTCGGCGTGACGGCACCAGGTATTTCCCTGTATTATTGCTGATTCTTCCATTTATGTATTGCCCTGAATTCGAACATTATCTGTTTACGAAGCGTTTCCTTTCTTGTTTTTTTTTTTTCATCGCGTACCTCGAGACCAAATCTCACGTTTACTACCTCGGGTAAGGTTTTACAGGTCAACCGCAACGGGAGAGTTCTTGATACCAGGTACCATGTACGACTGCTCGCACTTTATATCCTGTGAGGTTACTAACAATATACCAGGTAAATACCATGACTTTCCCAATCAAAAATAATGTGCGGGACGTTGTAGGCCTAGTAGCCAAAGTCGCTGCAGCCACATATGAATACATATAATAACCAGGTAATCATCCCCATGAGGTATTATACGAAGCCAACTGCAAGAACAAATTAACCCATTTAGGATTGCAGTCCCGTTCTTGGGGCAAACTCAAATTCCACGTAGTATGTAAGACGGATGTATATATATATATAAAAAATCAGCTATGTATGTACCTGGTATGAGTTTAACTATTAATAGTGAACCGAATGGTCGATACTCATAGTGAATTTGAAACAGCTCTTCTGATCGGTAACACTGCTGCTGGCAGGTAGGTGGCGACTGTGGCCGTTTCTTATGATGTTCCACTGCCTGGAACGGCCTCCTTTCCTGTTTCTTGTATTGAATGACCATCAAAATCGGGTCTTTCTTATATAAATAAATGTGTATTATCTTGTTGCCTATTATAGTTTCAGCCGCTTTCCTTCATGCACCTAATTAAAATTGCTTTTTTTATCCGAAAGCCCGAGCCTGTCCTTTTCTAGTATTCATAGGGTCTTTCTTCAATCAGGGCCCCCACTATCATTATTATTGCTGTCCGGCAGTACTACTGCTGAAAAAGAAGCGGCGGGGAGCAAAACGATTTTGTGCAAGACTCTTTTTTTTTTCGTCATCACTTTTGCTTTTCAGCCTACATCATACCATGGTAGGAGGTTTCACCCTCGACGACCTTCTGGACAAGCAGTGGTCAAAGGTGTCTACCCTTTTCCCCCCCGGTGCGTGCCTTCGTGTTTTTGTCGCGCATAGGGTTCATTCAGCATTCCCACTGCTCGTCGATTTTCATCGAAAGTAGCTAAAACTCACGCTCTTGTGCTTTCCGCTGTCATTTTTTTTATGCAAGAAAAAGCCCGTACGAGCATATACTCGGTGGGACTTGAACCCACCAAACTGATCTTGATAGGCACGCGGACCACCTACTACCAAGCCATCGGGGACGCCGGCCTTACATTCTTTGGTTTATTCTTGTTTATTTTTCAACATGACTTTTACTTTCCAGCCTGGTCACCCCAGCCTAGTCATTTTTATCGGAGAGCTTTTTTTTTCCAAATTTTCGACATGTTTTTCGCGCAATTTTTCAATCTTCCAAATTTTACTGTTTTTTTTCCACGTATTGGAATGTTAACGAACTTGATATTTTTGCTTCTGGAGAATTTCACGAATAATAGTGACAGAACGCCTCCGTATATCGATACATATCTCCAATTATTTCCAAACTTTTGAAATTTAGGAAAAAACGCTCTCCGATATATGAATGAACCGTGGGAGGTTTTACCCTCAACGAGCTTCTGGACAACAAGCCGTGGTCACAGGTGTCCACCCTTCTCCCCCCCGGTACGTGCCTTTATTTTTTGTTGCGCATAGGGTTCAGCATTCCCACTGCTCGTCGATTTTCATAGAAAGTAGCTAACTCAAGCTCTCGCGCTTTCCGCTAATCATTTTTTTTTGAAGAAAAAGCCCGTACGAGCACATACTCGGTGGGACTTGCACCCACGAAATTGATCTTGACATGCACGCGGACCACCTACTACCAAGCCACCGGGGACGCCGGCATTGCATTGTTTCACATAAATACATAACGCGATCACGAGTATAAAGCAACAACAAAGACGACGACAACAACACCACCACCAACAACAACAAGAAAAATCAACAACAACAACAACAACAGCAGCACAACATACTCAGTAAAATACACTCGTACGAGTTAATATACCTGGTTGGTAGAGAAAAAGGAAAAGGAAAAAGTATTTTCATGCACCCGAGCCTACAACACACACACCAACCAACCTGCTGCGCTTTGGAGCCGGAGTAGCAGTAGGCCGACCGACAGGACCGATGACGGGCGAATCATTTCCGCTCTTTTCAAGCAAATGCACCCTCCCTCGAACAACGAGAAAGCAACGAAGAGTGCAAAGAAAGGTTGCGGTCGGATGTGCGACGTCGATAAAAAGAGGGAGACAACGATTGCGCCATCGATCGGTGTACCAGGTATATATTTATATGTAGGGAGTGCGCGACAGAAACATCGCTCGCTATGTTTTGCAGTTGTTTGTGTGTGTGTTTTTTTCTTCCGCCCCCGGAGAGCGAGAGGAAACCCCTGCCCACACTTGACACTAATTTCTCAAGTTTTCGTGTACCGGTTCGAACCCGGTTCGTTTCTTCCACCTTGGTCGGGCCTGTCTGTGACCGTCATTAAAGTAACAAAGAATTATCGGACTTCCTGCTCGATAACGACATCAGGCTCATTTTTTCTATGAAACCGTCAAAACGAACGCCTCGCAACTCTGTAAGCGGAATCAAAAGAGGTGTTTTTCATAGCTAAAAACACAAAAGTCTCTCACAACAACACCGCCAGCTTGGTCTCCAAACAGCCACAGGTGAGCCCCTACAGCCGTGTGCGGGTGTCCCGACACAAGGTAGAAGTAAAACTGTAGCTGTCTTGCCCAGCGAGGCTCTGGTCCGCTTTCAGTACGTAGTGCAAATAAAAAGTTGGTGTGCTTTTTTTTCTGTTTTCGGCTCCCTTCTTTCTTCTCGTGGTGTGTCCCTTGCTAATGATCAAGAAGCAAAATCGATCGCGCGGGACCATTGGAACGCACGAAGGCAGTCAGGGCATCGACACCCCGAAGCCAGGGCAGCACACTCAGCCCCTTGCCCAGCTTCGTATTGGATCTGTTTAACCTCTATATATATCTCATTGCAGTTGTCCTCAGCCCTGATCATCACCAGACGATGACGACTTGTCCAAGTATTTTTATAAAAACAAAATTCGTCACAGCTGCTGTGAGTACTACCGATTTGTTTTGCCGCCCGCGCTGTCTTTTTGTTGTTGTTTCCCCTCTTTACCCAGGCGGACTAATTATCGAGTAAGTCATGTACGTCGTGGGATCGTCCGTATGATACCGATCCTATATATATATACCAAAACCTTGCGTGTGCTACACGCTGCCAGGGAGAGTGCCATAGATGTCGAGTCGAACCGGGGAACCTACCCTCACAGATACCAATATCATGTACATAGTACACTGCTGTACATCGTACAGCAGTGGTGCACCGACATACGGGTACAACAGAGGGGTGTGTCACTCTACTTCCACCTTTCTGTTATACTCGCATATATGTACCCTGTTCCTCTATTAATAGTTGGATGACCGACGTAAGAGATATGCCTCTTACATCGGCAGAAAACCATTACACACGGTGTCCACCAGGATAGAAATGGCGGCAGTGACAACTTTGAAGTTTGTTGTTGGCGTCATTTGGCCGCGGTGCAGGACGTCCAAGAAGTGCATGAATGTGACGCCTTCCCTTGTTTCGTGAATGCGGCGGTAGCGTGTCTACGACAAAAATTTTTCATTGACTCTTGTCGTCCTGATCCCACAGCATTATTGAATTGTACACCCATCACAGGCTCTGTTTGCGTGCATGTATATATTTCTCGTACAGCCCTTTTCTTGCTTCAAATAAGTACCAGGTGCCATTCACATTCCAAGAACGTAGTGTGTCCCCAAAATGTATGTCCCCGAAAAAATTGTTCAGCTCCGTGCAGTTATCAAGGCTTTGCAGCCACCAGCCTTGTTATCGTTTGAAGAGTGTTTGCACGTATATGTTTTTTTGAACAAAACAGCACCCCAATTCTCCGTCAGGATAAATACTACCTATTAATAGTACTGCTGTAGTTTGCCCATCATTAGCTGGTTGCTACTTGCTCCCGCTACATTTCTATCTATTTACATTGCACCTGGTATGAACAAAATAATAAAGCATCAGCTGTTAGATCTAAATGATCCTGATGCTCATCTTTGCAAGCTGTGTGTGACACATAGTATGTCCTGATGGTAACCCGTTCAACTTGTGTTTGCTGTCTCTCTGTCGTTCTTTCTCTCTAAGGTGCTCAATAGAAGAAGCATTTTCCATCGGTTGTAAAACTCCATTTTTCTTCTACCGCAACGCATCAAGCGCCAAACACAACAAACTACAGGCGATCGGTGCGGTAGCATTGATGCTGCAGACGAAATGGCGTCTGCCGCCCGGATACAACAGGAGGGGGATAATGCTTTGCTGCACTTTACCTTTCGTGAACGGGGTGTGAGATGCATCGATGTAGTCGCGCGTCCACTGGAGGGCATCAACAGCGCCAAAGGCAAGGTAGTAGTACCTTACGACACGGATGGGGTGAAGTGGAGAAGGTTGAGGGAAAAGGACGGACGCGTCACCATACGACACCAAGGGCATGACGGCGGTGAACACGATGTACTGCAGTGGACTAATTATCCTTGGTACGACGAGTCAAAGATGGTCACCACGTCCTGCCCAAATAGCAAGCGGGGTGTACCCATCTCCGATATCACCCCGCCGATCATTCTTTTGAAGTACAGCGTGCACCGGAAGTACCGCGCAATTTCAGACGATCCCCAACCTCGGGGATCTGCAGCTTTAAGGGTCGCGAAAGACTTCGCGCGTGACATCGGGTACGCCATCGACCGTCTACAGGTGCAGCTGATCAACGTGTTTGGTTTTTTAGTAGTAGCACACTGTATGGTAGGCTGACGAATGGACCCGAAACGTATCATTGCAGTAATTTGAGGTGAGTTGGGTACATGACCATGTATGTGATGACCATATAAAGAATACAATAGCTGCAAGTAAGTGGTGCAAAATGTACTCTACATGGCATATCTCTGCTGGTAGGTATAGATCGTCTGTCTTTACCAGGTATCTATTTATGTATTGGCACTTAGTATGTGCGTTTAACTGTTTTTGTAATGTCTGCAGTGCGGCTTCGGTCTCCACTGTTGTAAGTATACTGATGCAGGAAGCCATTCATAACTACGACCACTCCGTTATGTTTCGCACCACCGATTATTCTGCAGGGTCAAAGCTGCGACACACTGCGCACGATGAAGGGTCAGGCGTCGAGCCCTGGCGTTGTCCCAATTTAGGGTTCGCTGCTCGTGTTCAACAGCCGCGAAGAAGCGACAGCAAGCGATGCGGCACGCGCCTACAGGGGCTATCTTGACAGTGTGGGTAAAGGTCATGCCGCGGAGTTCGTTCGACTCCTTCGTTTTGCGAGTACTCAACAGTTGAAGCTTTTGTGTGGAGAATCAGAGAGAAACGTAGGCGAAACCGCAGAGCTTTACCAGAGCCGTCCTTCGAAGCGCAAACGGGAAGACGGGAACTGCGATTAGATGGGCCTCGACTCTGTGGGTTGAAAAGTGAGCCAAGACCCCCCTTGCTCCCCTGCTTTTGTTTTCTGTCCTATTTTCGATCGGGGTGAGCGCGTGCGTGGTTTAATTCCGTGTCTGGACTGAGGTTTTTTATTGTTAGAGGGTACTCGTGGGTTCGAATCCCATTTTTTCTCTGTAGTCTTTTTTTGTTGTTTTTTTGTTTCCTTTTTGGGTGGTGTAAGTGGGTGGCTCGTTGATAGTTGGTGTGACACGTACAGTCTGGCTCCTGGGTGGGTGGATTGGGAGTGGGTCCGTGTGTGTTCCAAGCCCCCTTCCTTTCATATTTTGTTTCGTTATTTTTATTTTTTTATTTTTTTCGGTGGCGTCAGTGGGTGGGTTGGGGTTCGTTAAGGTGGTAGAGAATGAGTGGTTGGTCGTGTGTGGGGATTTAGGGGAAACATTACGTATCAATTTTGTTTGAGTGTAGTTGGAACTGTAGTGGGTCAGCGTGGGTTCAAGTCCCCCTTCCTTCCTTTTTTTCCCGAGGGCTTGTCGGCTGGGTGGGGGGGTAGGTTGATCGGTAGTGGGTCAGCGTGAGGTCAACCCCCGCTTCCTGTCGTTTTTCGTGCTTTTGATTTTTTGTTAGTGTAGTGTGTGTTAATGGGTAGGTGGGTAGGAAGTGGATTGGTAGTGGCAGAGTAGTTGGGTGTTTGAGTGAACGTTCCCTTGGCTTACGTTATTCCACAGTTAAGAGTGACCTTTGGTTCGAACCCCGCTCCCTCTAATTTATTTTTGTTGCATCGGGTGGCTACGTGGATTATTCGTAGTGGGGGAGTGGTTTCGTGTGTGCAGCACCTGGTGGTGTAGGGTTATAAAACGCTTTGTTTTTCGCCGATTGTTGGTGAATTGGTGGTGGATCAGCATGATTGAGCGGCTTGGTGTTGGTGCTACGTTGCGTATTTCCTATAATTACTGTTTCGTTTAGGCCGCGGGTGCTGTTGCGTATGGCTAGTATGCACTACAGCAAGTTTGAGGATTGTTGTGACTGGCGTGCCCCTTTCTTTGTTGTCGTGTTGGCTTTCACTTTTGTTTTTTTGTTGAATTAATAGTAGAGTTCGTGACCGATTTGCGACTTGAAGAATATATTGAACACCGAATGGCCTTAAAGTTGCAGACTCTAAATACCACATAAAACAACTCGACAAGCGAATAGCAGCAACATACCGTATGTACTATGCTCAGAGCCTTGCTTCCGGTGTACTCGTATCGTAATGTTCGCAGTAGAACCTGGTTTTCTACGCGCTTAGTACAGAAGTAAATGTAAGGATCGGTTGGGCTTCCTCGTGGTATATGTTGAACTCTAAAAATGAAGCAGTACACTGGGCTACATCATGGCGACTATTGTCGCTGTCGCTGCTCAACAGTACATAATATATTTATATAACGTGCTGTTGGAGCTGGAAGTTGCGCGTAAGACTACCTTGACGACCGAAAAAGAACAAGGATATTTCATTCACATGCATGTATGTATTGATTTTTTAAAAAACCCACCATTGATGTATGTATGTATTAAGAAAGGCCGTGGTCCTCAAAGTTTGTCGCGTCACCCAAAAGACGGGCAAGTGCTGCGAGAGAGATGACTGGCGTGCGACACAACCCTAGTCGTTCAGGCGCGACAAACCCTGCAGTTTCCTCGACGAACTACCCCCCTCGATGATGCCTCAGATCACACACGGGACCTTGTTGTGTTGGTGCCCTCGCCCGTTGGCACGACTCTCTCAGGCAACGCATGTCGTTAACAGCCCCCCCCACACACACACCGCACCTTTTCGATCGGGTGTTTCTCGCTCCCGCGCTTCCTCCCCTGACATCCTCCTCCACCTTGTATTGTTCATTATTTAATAACCTATCGCCTACCACGGCAAACAAACGTACACGGCGGTACCAAGACCAAATAAAGCAGCACTTTGCTGCTGTTTGCTATTATTCCTCCAGAAACAAGACGACGTAATGCGAAGCGAAACAGTAGGTTGTCCCTTCAAATTAGCTGTCACGTGTTGCATTCACATACATGTACGAGTATGACTTACAAGTAAAAGCTTACGTTCAGGAGGGCACTCCGCTAAATATGTTTCTCACAACAGTGTTATTTCTACGCCAACTAATCGAGAAGCCATTTTCGGATCAAATAAAGTTTACACCTACATGAATCGCTCCTGATGTGCACGCAACATCAAATCAAGCATGCACACCCGTTGTGTCTTCACAAATTCATCGTCCAAGAAGTCTCAATAGGAAACTAAAAATTAATCAAAGAACACGGACACACGGATCTGTCGTGTATGTAATCTATGTGAAAAGGGGACAAGGTACTACTTACGGTTGTCCATCAGCGCCACCTCCCCATCACCGCATTACCCCCCGCGCGCTTATTCCGCCGCCGAGACGTTATCCACGGCGCCCTCATGTTATCCTCCCCCCGCCCCCAGCACTTTAGGGTGCCGGCGTCGGCGTGGTCACACCCCCACGGTGGTCGCCACTCACGCCAGGGTTGACCTTGACCACTGCACCATATTCGCTTCGCTTGAATAATGTTTATTGCAGACGTCCAGCTTCACGGGAGCCGGTTTCCCCACAGGCCACGTCGCTGATGGAGCTGACCAGTTTGTCGACCCACAGCCCCTCCCGCGCTTATTCCACCGCCGAGACAGCGCCCTCCGGGATATCCACTTGTTGGGCTCCCCCAGTCCCCACACCTTCAAGCAGAGCGCCGGCGCCGCCTTCAACGCACCACCCACTACGGACGACACTCACACCAGGCCTGACCTTGACCGGTGTTCCATTCTCACATATTTGAATGGTGTTGCAGACCTTGAGCTTAACGGGAGCTGGTGTCTTCCCAGATGAGTCGTTGAAGGAGTCCATCCACGCGGCGCGTTTCTCGCTTCGCCCGAGATAGCTGGCAACCTCGTGTGATGTTTTTTCTGTCGAGTCGTCCCACATGGCGTAGTACGCCGGGCAGGTCGGCGACACTTTAATGTAGAGCCCGGCTTCGGTGGACCGCACACCTTCCTTGCCGTGGACGCACAAACTCTGCAGTAGATGGTAGTCTGCGACCAGTACGAGCCGCACGAACTGAAGGGACAAGTCGTCCTTGTCGGGGTCAAGTGACTGGAGGGCATCCTGGGGTGTGTTAAAGATGACCGTGCTACCCCAAATGGGAATATCCATGCTGCCAATCTTGTAGTGGACGCCGTCGGCTGTGTGCAGGCAGACCAAGTTGTCATCGGCGCTCGTCTGTCCCACAGTTCCGAGAACGGCAAAAGGGAGGGAGTTTCGGAGAGTGACCAATGCGTCGCCGAAGTGGTACACCATCACTATAACGTCAGGGAGCCTACAGCATCTGGCGTTGAAGAACTAATAATAAATAATCCCGTCAGCGTTTTTAATAACGCCTGGTGCTTCGCGTACTATTATGACGGTGGCCCATTGTTAATAAGCCCTGATACGTGAATTTATTGGCGTCGGGATCGTTATTTTTGTCCTACTATGTCCACTATGTTTTTTTCAGGAACGTACTTGCAGCTGAGCGGATAAATCGCCACACCTACACATTTGGGGATACGAAAACCAGGTGGGCAGGTTCGATAACAGCAACCTAACGACTTTAGCTTTGAAACGATCCCGCGTATTGCCGAAATAATGAGGTTGTAAGAGAGGACTAGGTGGGTAAACTCTTTTCCTTAAAAACATTCCATTGAGCACGGGGGAGCGCGTTCCGACCCACAACCTGCTAGGAAATATGCGTATTTGGCATCACTGGGAAGCTCACCTTTCGGGCTGTGAAAGTCTGATTTAACTTTTGCGACAATTAATATACTTTGTTCATGAAATACCAGCGCCCCCAAGAGCGGTACACCAACCCCCCGCGTTAATCTGGTACCTCGTTTGCAACCCCATACTTCCGGCTTCATGTGGCATCGTTGGACAGATGGAGTGGACAGCTATCCGTGGAACCCAACCGAGGGTTTTTGGGCACCTGTTTGCGTCTGTTTGCTTATTCGTCCAGATTATGATGATGTACTTGTGGTTTATTTCATTAAAAAACGAAAGAAATAGCCACAAAAAAGCAAATGGGACGATATAAATAAAAGCAAATTCGCCGGGCCTATTAACAATGGGACACGGTTCAAGGGATCATGCCGATCGAACTCAGGCTGGTATATAACTGCCAATTATTTTTATTTTGCACACAAACAGATTCCGATATGATGGGTCGTATTTTCGCGTCAAGCCTCAGAAACAGCGATAAACCGCAGTCTGCGCTATTATCCACCGGTGAACACACCTTGATTTCCCATCCAAAGGAAGAAGCAAGCTCTTTGGCATATTCCAGCAGATGTTCGGGGGACTTATCAGCGCCAGCACCGGAGGCAACTCGTCTTGGCGTCGTGTCAAGCGGGATACCCTCCGGGAGAGAGCCAGGGGCGATGTATTTGAAACTGCTGTTCGACGCGTTCCGCTGCGCGCGTCAAGACGAATGGGAATACATATGGTAAGAAAATATTCACACGCAACTGCCTCTCGAGCATATATATGCTACTTTAATATTCACGTACAATTTCGTCGCTAGGGTGTACTCGAAACTCACACAAAACACCCCCCCCCCCTCACCCATACGTATGGTTAACTTGGGCGAGGAGCTAGATATCAGATAAGAAAAGGCATTACGTAGACAGAAGAACCTTGCATTTAAATACCATGAAAAACAATGTATCTATTCAGTCGTACTCACAGTAAACTTCCCCTCCCTCCATGGCGCTTCCCATGCTTCCTCCATCCTGTTTGCCACCTCTTCCACTTTGTCGCCAACTGCAACGAAAACCTCTAACTTCCTCCCGTAGTGCAGCGCACATTCGATCACGCCATCCGTTTCCGCGCTGAACGTCACGACGGTATCCCCCTGAGAAGTGAAACTAAAGGTTGCGAGGAGAACACACGACGGTGCGACGGGGGCTCGAACGGTATAGGTTCGCACGGATACTACATGCAAATATTGACCTGAGTCCTTATCAGCCGGACCGGTTGACAAATAATGGCTAATATTCAACCCCGACCTGTAACTACAAAAGTGTATGAGAGGTACGCCGGGTCAGAGTTGCCACGACGCGCTCCTGTCACACAGAACTTCACCATTAATACAACCCTCCCCCCGCGTCACGGGGTATTGCGTTTGTAGTATTGCTAACATACCGCTGTATTCCGAAGCTTGCCACGTTGTTGTGGAAAGCGCGTGTTGACCCCCGGTATGGCACATCATACATCAACGCCTGTGTAGAACGTGGTGTACCAGACGCTGAACTCCCAGGCTGTGTTGCAGTCGCTCTGCCAGGGAAGTTCTGCGGCGTCACCTGCGTGTTGCACTTGAATTCCGATTGACCGTCCTTGTTCGTGGTACTGTGGTGAGCGACGAGGTAGAAGTCGAGGGAACCAGCGAGGTGCTTCTTCTTGTATTCAGCGGTGAGCCCCCCTCCCCTCGAACCGTACTCCACCACCAACCCGTTGTCCTCTACCACAAGCCCGAGTCCGGACTGCTTGAGATACTCTGCACGCGGGAAATATACAAGAACCACATAAAATCGGTGAGTGTACCGCGGGCCGCAATATCAGGGGGATACGTAACCCACGCCGAAGTAAATCGGCATCCCTCTCGGTGGAACTACGAACAGCGAAAGCAATAACCAACCAAAACAATGATGCTAACGCATACAGAAAAAAACAGGCAACCGTCTCAGGCAATTAGCAACCATCATAGTGTACAGATCACGCGAGCTCACCGGCAATGCGGCCTACGTGCTTGTAGTACGGGACGGGCAAAGACACGATGACGGTCCCCTTGGGGTGCAAGAGCTCCTTGCAGACGTGGTACAGAAGCCTCTTCAGGTGGCTTGAGGAGGCAGTGTTGTCCTGAAGAAGATGTTCCTGGTTGTTGTGGCTGAGGGAGACGAACATCAACATGGCATGCCTCCGGACCTTGATGTTGAACATGTCTTTTTCCGGGAAGTCCGCACTCAGCGGCGTGAGCTCGTGTAGGCACGTGTTCTCCGACCTGTGCAAACCAAGGGCGTAGTTGGGACGCACGTCTATATATATACAATCACTACCACAACAAAACAATGTCTGTTTCAGTCAGTAAGTAATGGCTAGCAAAGGAAACACGTTGTTGTTCTGTACATAGAACAGATACTGTACACAACGAACACAAGGGGAAACTAGAAACAACAGTTGTTTCACGCAAACGCAAGGTTTACTACGCCGCACTCATAGCGGCCAGGACGTATATACCTGGTACGGCGTAAGCAGCGCACTACCACTACCTCCTGTTTGTAGTATTCACGTACCTGCGCTCGATTTTGAGGTCGCCCTCCAATCCAGTTGCCGACGGCAGTTTGGGAATCTTTTTCGGAGACCCGGGTGTAGCGCCAGTCTTGCTCCGCTTCCCCCTCTCCTTTCCCGCCCCCTTCCCCGAAGAACTGGACAGTCCAGCTTCGTCGTCATCGCCCGTACTTTTACCTTTTCGTTTGTTGGAAGTTTTGCCCCTGGTCTTACTGCAGTCAATGCATTGCCGTCTAGGATCTCGTTCATCTTCACCGACGATAGTGGCGCCCTTGCAATCGCCGGCGTGGTGTGCGTTGCAATTCACGCATTTATACCTGTACGTCCACGAGTGCGGGTCAAGCACATAATCCAGGGATATGACGTACACTCATTCATGTATTTTTGTTGCCGATATTACGCGCTGCCCACGTTGTGTGCGTCTGTTTGAGAGGCTCGGGGATAGCGGAGGGGGTGTAAGGTCGTTCGGAGGGGGCAACCATACAAACGTGAAGAAGGCTACACAGAAAAAAACTGGGATGTTGGTTGGTATCGTTTCGGGTCCATTACGTCGGTAAGACAATAATCGAACGAACATTCTCGTTATAGCTTGGATTCGCAAATAAATCTGTCTCCTTGTTTATGACCACGAAGCTCGTGTTTCTCTATCGTAGTAGGAGACAAGCGCAGCACGAACACCGGAGGTGCTGTAGACCGAAGGGTGCATGTACCTGTTTTACGTAAATCAGACGATAAACAAGCTTAAGAGTAAGCCTCAGGTGTTGTTGGCACTAATGTACAGCTAGGTTGCGAAAGTACCTCCAGTTCGGACGTTTCGTGTTACCTCGTAGTATCGGGCACTCGGCAAAAAGCACACGGAACATAGGTGTCGTCGTCATCATCGTCGCTATTGTGGTCGTCCTTGTCGTCGCCCTTGTCGTCGTCGCCCACGTCATCGCCCTTGCCTTTGCCTTTGCCTTCGCCGCCCCTCTTACCCTTCGCAGCGCGAGGGAGGGCAGGGGGGACTATTTGAAGCTTGAGGGCGTTGACGGTGTTCTTGGTGTCCTCGTATCTCTTGTCGTACGCGTCCAGAAACGGTCTTAGGCTGGCATCACTCCGAAGCGCCTGATACCCGCAGGAAGACACCATAATAAACAGAACGGCGAAAATATTATGGGCCAGGTGTTAGAGCGACTGAACAAGATGTGGTCATTTGGAGGCGTACTCGAAGAGACTTCACGTGTGATTGATTTTAACATTCTGCATGCATGCCCAACATCATCGTGCCGAGTATTTCCTCCTCAACCTAACGCTACTACTGCGTTCGAACGTGAGATAGCTGGAGCGCGGACTCACTGTACGGATCTGTGGAAGTGGATCCGCTCGAATGATGTCGGCGTCAGCATCGTCGAGTTCTGGTGCGTGCGCCGGAAGCCCTTTCTGCAGTTTTTGCAGGTCAGTGTCCACGTGCTGCTGGTGAGGTTTGATGTAGTTCGCGTAGTGGCCGGGCTCGTCAATTGCAAATTTGTTGACCGCACTGGTGCGGAGCGAGCATGGTCCAGGAAACAATGTGAGAAAGTTGTGTGTTTCGCACCGGGACATTCAGGAAGGTAATACGCAGAAGAGGGCGGGGGGGGTGGGGCAGGGAGGGCGGGGGGTGTACTCATGCCGTACACGGCCGTAGTTGTATGGCCATAGACCCTCGCATTCCTACAAAACCGGGCCAGAGCACGTTGGGTTTCACGTTGGGTTTTCATCCACCAGGTAGGCATTGCTTGCACCAAGCGCGAAGCACCGACGCCCACTCAATCTGCACTATTAACCTAAGGAGGGCGTGTGGGGTGGGTACGATATACCTTATAATCTAGCAGGGCGTATTACACATAAATGGAAAAGGGAAAGCAAACGCCATCCGATCCGCTGCCTGAACGGGATGACAATGCGCGATACATCCTTTACAAATAGTATACTAGGATACATACATACACGCACACTTACTCCGTCAGGCCTGTCGACCACTGTTCCCTAGGCACGATGAGCTCGATGCCCCGGATCCACTTCGCTACGTCCTCCGCCTGTCGCAAAACTGGCTTGAGATCGACCTTGCCCGCGCCACTCTTGGGGTACCTGTAAAAAACATAACATCATACGACGAGCAGACTTCGTTCGATTAGTGTTTACTAGAACGTTACGTGTTTGACGGCATCGCCATACATTTGTGTACCTATGGGATAAAGTTGATGGCGTACGACAAACCACTACCTGTATGTTAACTAAACTATGTTTTAATGTGATTCCAGCCAGTCTTACATTTGCTAATTAGCGGTAGAAGACGGCGGTCAAGACTGACTCCAAAATATGTGTATTGCGACAACAGTTTATTATACCAGTTATCTGCTTCGAATGCATCTACTCGTACCACAACGGGCGTTGTGAGGGTGGGTAGCTCAAACTTACCTGGCCACAATTTCGAGAACCAGCGCTTGCTTCCGTGGCTCTGGCGTCAGCTGTCGGAACAAAGAGTCGTGCAGAAAGTTCTTGGTGATGCGATCGAACCCGGGTACCGCTTTTTCTGTCATGGTCCTTAGCGACAGCAGAGCTTCCGAGCTGCACGATCGGATAACTTCAAGCCATTGGCGCAGCGAAGAGTCGCTTGGCGGTGATCCTACCTGAAATATTGAAAGAATACATGTCAGTGTTTTATGGACAAATACCAACATCATTGGTTGACAGGGAATATACTAAGGATGGGCTCCCTCATTTTGAAAGACATCTACTGCATATATATAGTATTATAGTAATCGTAGTAATGGTAAAAACAATATACGAAAAAAAGCGAAAATCGTCGTTGTCTTTCTTGTTGGCCATGGGTTGTATGCCAGAGGCTTACTTCAAACGGTGTGGACACGAAAACATGCCCGTCCTGTTGCATTTCGGCCACGGTGTTCGATGTGGGTCAGGCGGCTGGGCGGGTGGGGCGGGGATCGTACGGGGGGCGCCGCTTTCTCGCGCCGATTCGGCCCGCGCTTGTCGAGGCTCGAGCGCGGAATATGGCACCTCTTCTACCATTTAAAAGTCGGGTTTGGGCTGTCGGGCTGAAGCTACTGTAGTGCCCGTTCACTGTGTGGTTAGGTCGCCCGCTCGCATTATCGTTCGGTCGCTCTTTTCCGAATTTGACGAACGTCCGACTACTTCAACAAGGTGTGGAGGTCCCGCTTCCCGCACCTGAAGTTGAAGCCACACGGCGATTTCATGCTCTGTCAGACCTGCACGCTCTTGAAGGAAAAACTCCACGGACAGGCCGGTTCCAGGGGCACACAGAACGAAGTGGAGAGGGAACAGATCTGGCGAGAGTACAATGCCCACATTGAGGTAAGCTGCCCAGCTTTTCTGGATGTAGCCTGATACTCCCCGTAGTCGTGTAGCCCATGTTTTACAACAATTTCGATCTGTTATGTTTTTTAGCGTGTAACATTAATTCGCAGTTTCGGACTTATATGGTCAAAGGCGATTGTATGTATGGACATTGATGTTCGGGCGTTACAAACGAAATAGTGCCATGAGCTTGAAAATAGGCGAGAGCCATGCTTTATTTTAATTTGCTGTGGATATCGTTCTCTACCCGAACCACTTATCCGTATTGTCCCTGTCGTCTGCGGCAGGATGTTTCCAACGACCGTGACTGCATCGCCCGAATCAAAGCGAACGCGGAGAACGCCAGGGCGAACGGTGAACCGGAGAAGCTGGTATATATCATGGTCGATGCTGCGAACCAGAGCAACTTTGCGACCCCTCTGTCTGCCCACAATGCTCACGGCATTGATGACAAGTAAGTAACAACCGATTGCTCCACGATATGTATGGTACTACTGCTCCAGACACTACAACAACAGTAAGCTCACTGTTGATTGTATTGTATGACGCGCGACTTCATCATTATGACACCCCTCAATGCTATTTGATCAGGACGCACCTATTATATACCACACACACACGTCGTCTGTCGTGCACCCTGTCCACCGGCGTTCCAGGGGCTACGCTGAGCGACAGAAGATCTACGGCGTGCTTGTGACAGGCGTGATGATGAACATTTTCATGACCCCTCAGATACTTGGCACAGGTGCGACGCCAGTCGTTCGTCGCCGAGTATCAATTCATGATGATGTCCATTGTATCACGAGTGACCGTCCATGCTTCAGCATGACGTGCGGCCGACTGCCCACGGTCACAGCACTACTGCTGTACGTACAATATCGGTTCATAGGAATGTGTAGTTGTCCTTGCTGAGGTTTCGTCAATTAGGGGGCAGATAGGCGAGCGGGCAGCCAGTTAACGAATGCGTGCTCACTGTGCGTTTTTTTGCTTAATTAAGGGTTATTTTTATGTCAGTGCGTGGTATGTATGCAGTAATGTCAGTGCGCGCATTCCTCTAGCGGGGTGCACTTCTTCCCCTCAAAATGGCACACCAGTACATGTTTTACTTTGTTATATATGACGCAATGACTTGCGAGTCCCGCTCGTGCAAGCGTTTAATGCGTCAATCAGCCCACCTAGACTCACTCAGTTATTTATAGTTCCTGCACTTACTTGGTGTTCATGTTTCCAGGCAGCAACCTAGTGTGCACGGCGCTGTACATGCAGTTCATGGAGCTCTGCTTGCAGTGGAACAGCCCCCTTGGGGATGTGTTCATCCAGATGGACAATACCGTGTCAGAGAACAAGAACAACCACATCATGGGCTTCTTGGCCGCGATGGTTGCTAGGGGGACCATGAGGACAGTCACCCTCTGCTTCATGATGGTCGGCCACACTCACATCCTGATCGACCAGATCTTCTCCTGGTGAGCATTGCCCTATGAACACTGCAAACGAGTACATACCAGTAGAAGAAGCTGTTTGCATGCCCATGATTTGTCTTCATGTATATCGAAGTCGGCAGGTAGGCGCTAGTTGATAGTCTCGCCATTGTTTCGTCAATCAGGGTAGCGACGGGCTGCGATTGTAAAAACAATGTTCACTGCGTGGAACAGGGGTTAGTACGTAGAAAATACCCAATGACGTTACATGCCTTAGGTTCTGAGCAATACATTAAAAAACATATCCTGTGCTACTCTTTCCCCACGTAGTAAGTAGCAGACACGAATCGCGAGTATTGTTTGCTGTGGTGACGTCAATCAACCCATACACATTATGTACGTGTCATAATCTGCAGACATGGAAGGCATCAGAAAGAACGATTCAGAATCGCAGTTTCAGTTTCATAGTGTACAAAATAAAAGACGACAGATGGCCATCATAAGTTGCTTGCTTCCACGCATTGCTTTTTGGGGTGGTTTATTCACTCTGACGTCTTCATGGAATACACATACATGTATGTAGTTGAAGCCTCTGCCCTCGACAACGACCTTCCTTGCATTATTTGCTTTTATCTTTATCCCCGAAGTTTTGCAAGAGCAGTGAGCGGGCGCAACGTCTTTTCACGAGAGCACCTTGCCGAGATCTTCGCGAGTGCGTACTTAACGCTTTCAGTGAAGTGCCGCACGCTGGAAAATCTTGGGAACTTCAAGGACCTCGTATCTCCCGTCACACACCGGGTTCCCAACATCACCAAGTTCCAGGCATTCCAAATATACAAGGAGGGGTCTAACATGTTGGTCAAGGTGAAGGTAAAAATGCACGATTCCAACTGGCTAGGCTTTAGTGCGGACGGAAAGACGGTGGGGGCCGGAGAAGGCTTCAAAGGCTGGCGCATCATGCGTGCTGGTTCCGTGCGCCTGGAAGGTGCGCCGCCGTATTCCCTCAAGGTGGTCCACCCTAATGTCATCCACCTTATCGAACAGCGACAACGTGCATCATGGAGGAAACTCGCCGCCGCATTTCCTGGTGGTGAGTACCGAGGAAGGGCGTCATAGCTGAGTACTGACGATGGCGTCATAGCTGAGTACTGACGATATCGCCGATGGTGATATGGTCGTGTCACATGTCATCACGGCCCAATGGTTGCATAATGAATATTGTCCTTGTTTTGTCCATGCCCTCTTGTCGATGCACGTTGCACATACCTGCTGACTAGTAGTGGCTACAGCAACTTTTGCCGGTGTTTAGCAGGTTATGATGGTGATGCTTGCGTATATAGTTTAGGCATGAGACGACCACTTCATAGTTTGTGTTTTTTCAACCAATACATCATCCGTTTGCCTACGTACCCGTAACAGACGAGGAGAGGCAACACAGAGTCAAGGACGAGCACGCCGACAGCTTGCGAATTCTAAACTCGACAGGTGACCGCATGTTCGACCTGGACACCACATGGCTGCCTGTAGACCACAACTTAATAGGGGACGACGAAGGCGACTCCGACAGCAGTGACAGCGGAGACGACACTAGAGGGAAAGGACACCCTAGCGACGAACACAACAGCTCGGACGAAGAATGTTTCGATGGCGACAAAAACCTGCAGCAGCAGCGACAAGCCCCTGGCGCCAGCCGAGTGCGCCAGCAGAAGGATGCAGAGGACTGCGAGCATGGCGCAGTAGGCAGTTTCGCCTTTTTTATGCCGGTAGACGCACCATTCCTGATGGGGAAAGTGCAAGACACACGGGTAGGCACAGACGGGCAGAAGGAGGTATCTCTTCACTGGTACACCCCTAGTAAGGCGTTGATCGACGACGCGGCGACTACTTCATTTGAAGCTTATGCAAAGGCGACGTTCAATGCGGCGTACGAAATCGAGGTGGCTCCCCAAGGCGGGAGCCGTCCGGGATCGCGTCAAAAAGTGTATCTGAAAGACGTCTCATGGGAGCCCGTGTGCGGAATCGTAGCTACGTGTCCCGCTTTGATCGGGGGTGGAAAAAAGGTCCCTGCCCAGGTCAAACAAACCCTCAAGGATGCCATGGAAAGCCAACCCCAATCCGGAGGAGGAGACGATGACAGGGGTGACAGAGGTGAAGGGCGGAGAAGGAGGGCACGATCTCCACTCAACGATGACAAGGAGGAGGAGGAGGAGGAGGACGAGGAGGACGAGGAGGACGAGGAGGACGGGGAGGACGGGGAGGGCGAGGAGAACAACGAGGACGACGAGGACGACGAGGACGACGAGGATGAAGACGAGGACGACGAGGACGAGGACGACGACGAGCAAGCGGAAGAAGAAGAAGAAGAAAAGCGGAAGGGCGACGAGGGGGAGGGGGGGGGGGGGGGGGGTCGACGGCGATATTAGACCAGGGTGTGGGGAGGCGGCTTCCGGCAGGCGGGGTGGGGGGGGAGGTAACGATAAATCCGAAACTTCTCAGGCTAGGAGTCGTCTTAGCAGTCGGGGACACAGACCGAAGAAGTTGTGGTCTGAACCTTGAATGGTAGGTCGTTGCCGTGACACCTGCGTGGGCTGGGTCGGAAAGAGCCGGGGTGTGTCGCGGCACCCAGGTGAGTGATTGAGCGGTGGTATGTGATAGCTTGTTCAATACCAGGTAGTAGTGCATAGTTATAGGAGGTGCAAGGAGGAGGAGGATGGAAAGGGGAAGTGTAAGGAGACGGCTTGAGGAGGGAAGGCGGGGGGGGGGGGGCGCACTCTTTTGTGAGTTGTGTCTTCGTTTTTACCTTGACCACGCAACCCTTTCGAGATGGAGCACCGTTCCTACTATTATTAGTAGCAACTCCTTTATAATGTTGGCGCTCATGATGTGTTTTCCACAAAAACGTATTACATGTATACGTACACGTATTCCATACGCCGTTTTTTTTTTTTTTTGTTTGGGTGATGATAAGTCTGACACGTCTCAATCCGGGAGATACGCCAGCAGTCGAGATCACCTGATATACCTGTGGTCTGAGGTTTGTAGTTGTGCCGCTCGCCCGCCGCCTCACTCGCAATGGATGGCAATTTACGTTTTCCCCCGTGTATTGGGTGACGCGACTGAGTGCGACGACCACGGTTTCAAAAATGAAAAATGGTACGCAGGTGGTTCGCCTGCAAAAATATTGAGGAACTTGTCATTGTTACAGTTTTCGAACACCAAGCAAGGTAGTTTAGCGCGCAACTATCAGATGACTAAAACAAGATGTGCTGTAGAATAGCGACACAGATTTCCGTTGTGTAGTGGTGTTCACCAGTGCACTGATTCCTTACGACAGTTTAAAACATATCACGAGAAACACAACCAATCTTCATATACATTAAGACTCCTTGGTACGACGTATAAAGGTCACCAGCAGCGAGGCTCTGAGTATACTACATAATAAACAATCGGTATAGCATACGATGATACCCATTACTTGGAACTTTGGTTGTGATCATTGGCGTTGGAGTCATTCCGTGCCCAATGTTGTACAAGCTAACACAATAATACCGGTAGTAAACAATTGGTAGTACTTACTTCGCTACAGGAAGCTTACTGATGGCCAAGAGGCTTTCAAAACTGGCGACGGGGGGGCACAGCAAACGTACTCTTGACGCGCCCGCCGTGGTTGAAAAATCAAAGCCTGGTGGACTAACGCAGGTCCGAGTGGAGCGCATGGTGCCTACACCCCCATGGAAACTAAAGTATTCAGATTTTGTAGGCCGTACACTCACTGTTTAGACGCGAACAATGAAACATTTATGACTTCTCATGACCGAAAACACAGTTCGTGGCGTATTATTTTTCCTTGGCTTAAATATGAATTATATTTTGGCTAAAACACAACAGGTGTAGTACCTGTCTTTGGCTTTGGCCCTGAAATACATTTCGACAAGACAGGAACACGGCGCTCAGAACACATCTAAAAATGCAGTATTATGTACGACATGTGCACGTGGCACGCTGCTACACCAGCCGGCTGCGACACAAGCGGAAAACCCTAAACTAACTGTGTATTGTTACGTCCCAGGTATCATGTATGCGTAACGCAGCCTACACCCACCTGCCCACGCTTACCCACTACCCATCCAGCTACCCGCGACTAAAAACACAAAAGTAGTAGTGTTACGCAACTAACTTAATATTCCATCCGCCAAAATATAGGGGAAACATGAAAACAAGAGGAATTGGGGTTTGAAACCACGCTATCAACGCTAACAAACAACAATCACACCTACCCACGACCCACCCCACACCCAAAAATATGACTTCAAACCCAGAAGAAGTGGGGGTGAAGCCAACGCTGGCCCACAACCAATCTACGATCCCAACCCACCAGCAAGCAAGCGGAACCACAGACACATTCGGCCCACACTAACCATGCAAAAAACAATTAAACAGGGGAGGAAGGGGGATCTCAACCCACATTCTGAACGCGATAGTCGGGGCCACAATACTCGCGGTTCCCGTCTCCCAGTTGGCTCTTCAACTGCCGGATGTTCCTAATGGGGACACCAGCAATTGACGGGTCAACGGAATCCAACACAGACCGATTTAATGAACCGTCTACTTCACAAAAAACTTTGCCTTCATCGGCTACGCGTGAACAAGCTAGCCAAGAATTATGCCACAGGAAGATTCCTGTGGGAGGAGGGATGACGAAATACACCTATTCCAACAACCTCCCCTCAGTATATATGTGCGAAGCTACAGACGGACTTACAAACGTCGTCACGGTCCCACCGGTAACGCCACTATACTAGCTGTCATTTCTTCCACACCACCGTTTTCGCTAACATGCGCACAGGCCATATAAAGCGAGGAGTTCCACAGCACGCACTCGCTTCCTAGTAAATAGGAGAGTCGATCATAATATTCAAAGCCAACGCTTCGTACTCCATGCATCGGCACGCTGTGGTCTCAAACCCCGTCCTTGGTCTGGCGTTGGATATCGTCGGGTCCAAAAGAGCTCAATGCTTGGAAATTAATCTTGCCGTGGTCCCACTCGTAGACTGTGAGATACGCTGCCAACGACAAAGAAATACACGCAATAAAGGGATGTTGTGTGAGCGTTCGTGCTACGTACAAGTATGTATCAAGGGTGTAACTTCATGGACACAGTACTTTAAGTTGACCGTAAGTGAGTAGACCCAATTTGTTGTCATCAAATACAGAGATTACCACCCAATGTATGACCCCCGGCCATCCCGGAGAGAGAACATCCCGTCCCTCAGAAGGGCTCCTATTATAGACGCACCCCCCTGTCCGAGTTCGGCCGCGGCGCCGGTTCTTTCGCCGGGAGAACCGAGGGTTGTGGTGTGGGACGGGCGTGGCTTGATCGCGTGGCCGCAGGGGGTCGGGTGGCGTTCGGGAGAGCTAAAGCTATTTAGCGGGGATTCTATTAGTAAAAAATACTTAGTTTTGGAGTACATAAACGATTCTACTACGCAAGAGTATACTTCGTATAATATTAGGATAGAAGGGGACCGTCGTCCTGACTTACCCAGTAAAGGATATCGCATACATGCTTCTAGCGCCAACAGCGAAAGCAGCAGCAGCAGTTGCAGCAGTAGCGGCATAAGCAGAAGGAGCACCAGAGGATAAATCGAAGAAAAACAACAGACCACAAAAAGAATGGAAACTTATATACGTACGCGTAGGGTGGAGAATTACCATTTAAACCCACGACTCGAACTCAATAATTATACCGTACGTAAAAAAAAAAGTAGGGAAAAACACGGCAACGCAGCTTCTGTTGTTCTGCGTTCAAAATAATTGTATTAGAGTTCTTATCACTTAAACGAACGGGGAGCCATTCTTGGCCGGTTTGACAGCACAATTTCAACATTTCAACTTTGCTGCATTTGGAGCCCTGTGAGCGCAGCGCATTAACCACTTGCCTACAGTATACAGTCTAGTAGTGCTGAATTCCTCGATGAGCTCTCACAGAGATGCGCTGGTTGCGCTATGACATTATTTACTACGTTTTACAGGGGCAACTATACTACTGCTTGGTACAACGGGCGGTAATTGTTACAGAGTTCAACGGGTTACAAGTACGTATCATAGGACTTCACGAAGCTGCTGCGGTTGCCGCTGTTGCTCCTTGCTTTCGTTGCTGTTGTTACGTTCTCACAAATAAAAAAAAACATCGTATTTGGTACCAGGTATACTCGTACGAGTACTGGATGTATGTATGTACTGCTGTACAAATGTAAATGTGTAGCAACATAACGTAATCATCATGGATATTCTTCTCTCCCCGTTCAATTATTCTTACCTGGATGGTCGTGCACGACGAGCTCATAATAGTTTCGCCCCCTACTATAACTCGCCAGGAATCAGCTTTGCGTTGGGGTACTGCCGTAGGACTGCTTGTTGCCAAGTACGACTATGAATAGTGCTACCTCGTGTCATTACTACTATTAATACGAGTATATACTACGAACTGCTGTAGTAGCAGTACTGACGCCCAACCCAAAGTACCTCGCGCGGCGCGAAAAAAAAAAAATGAAACAACAAAAAAACGGTAACTTACATCAGGACAAGAAGAAGGAGAGAGGTCGCGGTGGGTCACAGACACCAGCTATTGACGACGGGCAGCCATGCAGATGTAAAAACGAGCTAAGCGTTTTTTGGGGTGGTGCTGCCCTGCCTGCCACCTTGCGTTTGCCGCAGGTGGGTGCCGTACTGTAGACTGTTCTGTGCTGCTTGTTGCTTCGTGCCGTTCGGGACATAAACCTGTGACAGGTGTGATGATGAGGGCAAAAAAACACACGCCAAACTTTTTACTTGCACTACTGAAAGCGGACCATGTGGAGCCTCGCCGGGCAAGACAGCTACAGTTTTACCTCTACCTTGTGTCGGGACACCCGCACACGGCTGTAGGGGCTCACCTGTGGCTGTTTGGAGACCAAGCTGGCGGCGTTGTTGTGAGAGACTTTTGTGTTTTTTGTTATGAAAAACACCTCTTTTGATTCCGCTTACAGAGTTGCGAGGCGTTCGTTTTGACGGTTTCATAAAAAAAATGAGCCTGATGTCGTTATCGAGCAGGAAGTCCGATAATTCTTTGTTAAGTGTGGTTTACCCCGTTCGTTGCTGGTGTTCTTCTGCCATATTGGGAACAACTTACCAAGTTTTGTACCTCTTGTTATAACTATATACCTGGTACCAGGTATGTACCGGTACGTAATACGCATGAAACCGTATGATACGAGTACTATTAATATACATACGTAAGTGCGTACCCGGTACGAAGTACCGTCGAGTTTTTATAAGAAACCAAGTTTTATAGTATTGTCATCAAACGAAACTAACGGTCGAGAGCGCCTGGGAGTTTTTTTTTTTTTTTTCTTTTTTTTCTCATCCCATTTATTATCTTCGCACGTCTTCTTCTCTCTCTCCTTCCAACTCGTAACTCAGATCCGGGGTCACATAGCAGGCTCTTCTCCCCCCTTCGTACATCGTGGCGCTCGTGGCGGGTGTAGGTGAACCTCGACGAACTCGACGAAAGTAAACGAGGGGAAAATTTGCTGAAACCTACTAACCTACTACTCGTACCAATATACCAGTACCCGAAATGGGCATGCCGTACGAGTAGCAGGGAGTTGGGAGAGGAGCTCACCACATTTACATGCGACCGACCCGTATCTGAGCTAAACGAATGAAAAATAAAAAATACTACCAGGTACCTGGTACGAGAATATATATGTCGCACGTAAAAATAAAGAAATAATACACCGGTTGATTTCGCTCAGCAGGAGGAACTCAATCTGCAAGCGTTACGAGATAGAAGGTACTTTACAGCAGTTAGTTGTAGATCGAGGGGAGACAAAGAGCCTTCGATCGCGCGCTGTTGTTGGCCTAATCTCGAGAGGATGATTGCATGCGAGCCTATACTACATTTAGTATGGCGTACTCGTACTATACCTGGTACCTGGGAACTACTACTATCTACTCTACTTGTACTGCTTGCTCTTGTAGTTTTGCGATGAACAGGTGGGGCGACAGGCAAAGTGGATGGTACTATTGCTATTAATATTGATATTTAATACCACTGGTACGTATTTGTACAGCTGATGGAGCAGTTTCAACTGCTACGTATGAGGAAGACAATTCGCAGATACATTTTTTACGACGCGGACATCTAACCCCAAGGCGTTGGTGGGCCATCTTACAGGAAGGGAAACCAAAGTAGTCCTAAGCCGGATACCAGTAGCTTTCACACTCACTGCTGTCCGATGCACTTCACGTTGTAGCCCAACAGGGTACAAGCAGGCACACCATATTGTACATACCAGGTACAGCAGTAGTAGTAATAATCAATAATATTTTAATGGTAGATTTACGACAACAACACCACGAGAAGGACAACGAGCACACACAATACTGTAGTAAACCCAAAGACCTACTCTTTGCACTTCTGCCGGGCTGCTTGTTGTAGAGTACTGCGCAGCAGCAGTGGCCCAGCTGTTGTAGCACTTGTGGTATACATTGATCTCTCGAACGACGGGCCAACTGCGATACTATTCTATCTAACAGCAGTATAGTTGTTCACTGCTGTCTTGTTGTGTCCTCCTGTGGTCGACGGCAAACTCACTGCTGCTGCTGCTGCTGCTGCTGCTGTGGTACGTGTCTGGCTCACCTATAAGCGAGGGTGCTGTGAGCTGATATCCTGGCAAGAGAGAGACACGCCCCGAAAATATCACAGCCAGTCTCAGATTGTACGAACCAGAGTAGCAGTGTGGCCCGGCACAGAGAGTGCTCGTCAACCCCACCACGCTCTCGCGATTCGTGAGTCGTGAGTCGTGAGTCGTGCGTGAGGGTCCGAATCGACGACTTCGAGCTTGGAGGGGAGGGCCGAAGTTGCCGAATAGCCTGCCAGACTGTTGGATGAAAAAAACAAAATGTGAAAAATGAGGTACTTTTAAAAAACAATACCAGGTACCAGGTATCATGTTTTCTGTATATATATTATGATTGTTGTTATCGACGGTTATTATCACGCAGATGCAAAGCAGAGTATTATCAGAAGAATGAGAGAGAGTGTGAGTTTTGTACGTACTCGAATACAGTTTTGCTTGTCAGATGAATGCGATGATTCACGGTGGCGTGAATCGCACATCGCATCGAAGCCCTTGGTACATGGTACACTCACCTTGTCCGGTACGTAGCCGCAACCTGCACGTAACACAGCGCATGCAGTGAAGCAGAGGAAAAGCCACAGGTCCAAGGTGTGATAGAGACTACGGCGAATTGTAATATTTATAAAAAGTATTTCCTGGTACATATTATACGTCGTCTGTTTATTAATTCAGAAAGATTCATTTTTGGGAGGGATACATCCTACCAGGTACCTGGTATATTTTACCACTATCTACCGAAACATATGGTACACTTCAATATAGATACCTTTTTGTTTTCTTTTTTTGCTTCGCTTCATCTTCTTTTTTAGGTTTTTGTCTGCTATTAATAGTCTCCTTTTTGCTTCCCTGGTGTCCGCAGTGGTGCAGTGCGTATGCTTGTTTTTTGTTTTTGCCTCTGTTTTACTACCGAGGTATTTCTTCCCCTCCAGAGTTATTGGAGACTGTCCTGCGACCACGGACTGCATTGTATTGTGAGTTAATGTGAGAACGACAACAACAACCTTATTATATAAACAGCTTTTTTTTTCAGACAGGACAGAGTGGTACTCAAAGATGACTGCTCTTCGAAAATCTGTATACTTAGTGGAATAATTTGCCTCGAATTAGTGTTGATTTTTCTGGAGATTTTAGTTGTGTATATTTTCGCCATCTGAGATGACAACCGGGGATGTTGAGGGGATCCACGCCGGAGAGGCACCGACAGGGGTACTTCTCGCCCCGGGTCGGCAATAGTGCCCACAACACGGTGAGACCTTCTCTGCAGATGGCACCGGGTGTTGCATCGAGCTCTCTGGACTCGAGCCCTGGGTCGCAGGACCAACGTCGTGGAGCGAGCAGCTTAACCCGGAGGGGGCTTTGGAGGAGGAGCACGCCCGCAAGGAGCCAGCAGGGGTGCCGTGCACTTCCCGTCGATAGTGTTGCTCAAAGTGGGGTGAGGTCTTCTCCCCCACTACCGCCGGGTGCGGAACCGGGCTCCCGGGACCGGAACCCGATGTCTCAAGACGCTCGTGTTGCGGCTGGGAGCCTTGTCCGGAGGGGGAACTTGGGCGGACTCACATCTTTGAGGAGCCAGTTGGGGTACGGGGCAGCTTTCGTCGACGGTGGAGCTCACACTAGGGTAGGGTTTCCTACTCCGCTACCAATGGGGGCGGCACAGGCCTCTCAAGACCCAAGAGCGGTCGCCCCCCCCCCCGTTCAGGAGGAGACATCGCACGAGGACGATGCACCTAGCACGGAGAGAGCTAGGGTAGAAGTGAGAGGGGGTCTCCATCGCACCAATAGCGGTACCACCGTTGGAAGAGGTCCCAACGGAGCGGCGGCGCAACTCGGACCGTCCACAAGGGCGGTGACAGCAATAGACGAACGGCGGCGGGCCACGACGAGAGTACCTGCAGAGGACCTTATATCCACCAGGACAAGGGCTCGCACCCGGATAGCCGCTAGGGCCGTCGCACAATCATCGGAGGAGGAGGAAAGACGCCAACCTCCCACCGAGTCGCTTCACGGATCCTCCCGTCAGCAGCCAACGACGACGCAGCTTACGTCATCAATAGCACTTTTGGAGCCGGCACTGTCGTCGCCGGAACTATCTCCGGATACACCCCGTTCAGCACAGCGGGCGCGAGAAACCACGCAACCACCGACGGCAACGGGTGCGGAGACTCCCTTGACGACCCCCCTTCCGCTTGGGGTATCCGCCATGGAAGGTTCGCCGCCGTCGCCACCATCCCCGCCACCGCGTCTACCGACAACTACCCGTCCCTCGACAGACACACCACTTCTGACGCCGGACATGATCCTTGCGCTCGAATCGTCAATGCAGTCAGCGGCTAGAACGGCACAGTTGGCGCCACCAAGTTCATCACAACCGACGTGCACATCGACACAGGGTGGAGGAAGTTCGGAACCCCCGCTGACGTCCGAACCACCGCCATCGTCACCACGGCCACCATTGCAGACGTCAGCAGAAAGAGGGCAGCCCCAGCAGGAGACTTCGGAAGACTGTTGCGTGTGCTACGAGGCCTTGGTGGCCCCGATGGTATATCTAGGGAACTGTCCTCACCGGCTGCACCTACCGTGCTACGCCGCACTTCGTGTTAGGGCAGGGGCCGACCTGCGCTGCCCGGCGTGTCGGGCGACCGTAACAATTGGCGAAGCCGACGGGATGACGTCCCGTCAGCACAGTGACGAGATTATGACAGAGGCCCTAGCGATCGCGCGGCAGGAGATACCGGCCGAGAGGGGAAGGGGGGCATCCACAAGGACCACAGGGGGCGAGAGGGGCGAACGATTGATATGTAGCATTTGTCATGGACTGGTTGAGGAGACTGAACGCGTACAGCTGTCCTGCTCGTGCGACGTGCATCGCCGCTGCGCTTCAGGCTTTTGCGAGGACGCAATCCCTCGAGCCAGATTCATCGGCGAGGCACGCCAAGTCACGTGCCCGAACCCCGCCCTACACGAAGTTCAACAAGAGGGGGACCTCCGCCCCCTCCTGCAACAGATTCGTACTATTGGCAGGTCGGCGGACACGCAGGACGAACGCGATTAAGTCAACAGGGTCACCGTTGCCGAGAACCACCTTCGGAGAAGGACCCACATTGTGCCGGAAAGGTTGGACTTGACACTGAACGCTACAGCGCGAGACGAGGATGACCTCTCTTGGGACTGGCGTAGCACGATTCCACAACCGTATGCGCTATGTGGGGTCTACGACAGGACTATGGAAGAAGACGAGAGGTTTTCTTTCTCCGGTTGGCTCGTCCACAGGAGATGTGCCGTTAAAAGCGTAGAGGGAGCAGACAATAGAGGAGACGATCGGTTTGGGGTAGCCATTCGGGAAGTAACAGGACCGTCGCGTCGGAGAACGTTCCTCCTCACGAAACTTCTGCCGAGGATCCATCTGAGGTACGACCGCGCTTCCGATCGGGGAGCCTATCAACAGCGTCAGTTGGAAATCCTATGGCGATCGGTGATCTCGGGTGTGGAGGAGGCCACAAGCCAGGACGAAGGCCGCCAGCAAGTACAAGGAGAGAGGGGAGATGACGCCGAAACATCGTGCACCTATTGCGGCCAGGTTTTAGATGACTCTGCAGGAGAGTCGGGGGGCAGTCACGTGCGAGTACCTATCCCGTGCGCCCACGGAGGGTTTGTGCATGCACGCTGCATGCTGGACCGGGCAGATCGCATCGCGAGAGGGCATGCCGACCCGAGTTTTTGCGTAGTGTGCCAGTCGGCGTGGCCGGAGGGGGGCAGGCCACCCCACCCGGCGGAATTTGCCAGAGGGCGGCCCATGTCCGAGCAGGGGGGGAGGTGGGCGGCGGTGAGTCGTGCCCTGCAGTTCGCCGCCCTCCTTGAGCGGAGTGACCTCGGCGCGGAGTCAGCCAGTTACGTGACGACCGGGGTTCACAACACGTTCGAGCACATGGTGAGTGCCCTGGGGAGAAGCCCAACCTCTTCGTTCGTGTTGTGCTCCCTTTTCAGCGATGCGCTGGATCACCCGCAACAGGCCTACCTCGATTTCCCCCGAAGGAGGGAATGGGAAGCGGCGGCCGCCCACTATCGTACGCTGTTCGCCGCGTACGGCATCCGACCCCAGAACGTACTACTCCGACTCCCAAACCAGAGGCTCTACATTGGACCTCATGTCCAAGAGTATCAGGCGGGCCTTGACGCCAAATGGGAAGAACGACTGACGAGGTGGACCCTCGGTGTCCAAAGGGCGCTGGAGGCAGGTGACGCGCTGCCTCCTTTTCCGACGGCGGTGGCGGCCCCACCGGAGTGGACGGACTCGGCGCAGGGGGACGACCGGTTAGCAAGGGGGCAGCATGGACAGAGAGGTGCCGCTCCAGGTTTGCCAGAGAGCCGAGAGATCACAAGGGACACCGCGCTAGTAGGCCTACCAGGTATGTATCTATTGCGGTGAGGACATAGAAAACTCAGATAGGAATCCAGAGGTCGATCATCTGAGGACAACCATCACTGGTGACCATGACAACGGACAGTTGGTACACGCCGGCTGCATGCTGGATCGTGCGGAACGCCTCGCATGTGGGCACACAGACCCGCGGCCATGCGCCGAGTGTGGCTCTGAATGGCCCGTAAGAACCCGACCTCCCCATCCGGCAGAATTAACCGAGGACCTTCCCAGACCACGGCCGGGGGGGAGGTGGTCGGCAGTAGGAGGTGCCCTGCAGTTCGCCGAACTTCTTGAGGAGGAGGGCACCAAGCTGGTACCGGCCAGTTATGTGACGACTGGTCATCACCACACGTTCGAGCACATGGTGAGAACCCATGGAAGGAGCCTATCCTCTTCGTTCCTGCTGTGCTCCCTGTTCAGCGATGCCCTGGGCATGCCTCGAGCGGCTTACCTCGACTTCCCCCGCACGAGGGAATGGCAAGCGGCCGCCGCCGACTACCGTGAGCGTTTTGCCGCGCACGCCATCCGACCGAGGGATATCATGCTCCGACTCCCAAATCGGAGGATCTACATCGCACCACAAGCCCAAGAGTTTCTGGCAGGCCTCCATGCCGAATGGGAGGAACTCCTGACTAGGTGGACCCTCGGGGTCCGACCTGCATTGGAGGCAGGTGACGTGATGCCTCCTTTTCCGACGGCAGTGGCGGACACGCCAGGAGGGGTATTTCAGGCGCTGGAGAGCGGGCCGTTAATAGGGGGGCAGAACGATCAGGGCGGCACTGCTGGAAATGCCACAGAGAACCGTCAGGCCACGGGGAACAGGGACGATACGTCAGCGGGACAAGTGGGGACCCCCCGGACAACGATCGGGGTACTAAACGTGCGGGAAGGAGGTGATGCGCTAACTCCTCTTCCGACGGCAGAGTGGACCCCCGGGGCCCAAAACGCGTTGGAGGCAGGGGACGATTTGCCTCCTTTTCCGACTGCGGCGGTGTCCACAACGGAGGGAACGGTCCCGGCGGCGGAGAGCGGTCCGCAAACTAGGGGGCAGGTGGAGCAGGGAGGAGCTGCTGGGAGTGCCGTAGGAAGCCGCCACACCGAGGGGGGTAGGGATGCCGCGCTAGCGGGACAAGTGGAGATCCTTCAAGCAAGGCCCAGTACCGTCTCTGCAACATTTGCGGCGGCAACGTCCCCTAGATCAACCGGAAGCGAATCGCCCTCGCGCGAGGGCGGCCAAGGTGGAATGGAGGCAAATGTTGGAGGTTCCTGTCCAAGTGCTGCGCGGCCTCTGCCCCCGGAGGCCGAAACGACACCACCGGAAGGAGAAGCCCTGGCGTCGGAGGGTGACTCGCGGATAGGGGGGCAAGTGGATCAGAGAAATGCTGTTGTAGTAGCGATGGCAAACCTTCAAACAGCCAGAGACAGGAATGTCACGCCCTCGGGACGCTTGGGGGTCCCCCTGACACCATCCGGCGCCACCCCAGCAATAGCTGGGAATACTTCCTCTGAACCTGGTAGCGCAGCCAGGGAGGGGGGGGGCGCAGGAGGTGGACGAGGTAGACCGCGTGGGTCTAGGAGGGGGTCCCGAGCGACAAGCACCTGGAGAGAGGCCGTCACGAACCGGGGAAGAATCCCTCGACCCGGCGGCAGTGAGCCACCCTCGGTCCCTGAACCGAGAGGGGGCAGCGAGTCGCCCCCGACGCTCGGATCGAGAGGGGGCAGCGAGCTTCGTTCGGATCCTGGATCGAGAGGGGGAGGTGGCGAAGAGAGAGAACTCCCCAGGGAAGGAGAAGGTGGCGAGGGGGGAGGATCAGCATCGGGGGGCGTAGGGCGACTCCGTGCATCCATTGGCACCAGTCAAGACGGCGTGATGTGCGGGGGATGCCGAGCGGCAGTTGCTCGGGGGCACCGAGTGGTAGGGCTGCCATGTGGAAACCAGCACGTTATGCACGCGCGGTGTGTGGTGGAAGCTATTCGAAGGAGTGGGTCACACGCACAACTCATTTGCGCTACACAAGGGTGCACAGCCCGCCATGGGAGACGGGAATCACTGAATGCAGCAGTTCAGGCTGATCCTGGACTCCGGGTTACGGTCGCAGGACTTGGAGGAAGGCCGGACAGCAACTACGATGAACGGGGGCAAGAGCTTTGTTACCCGTGGGACCAGAATTCGTTAGGAATAGCAGGGCCACTCGATGAGGTTTCTCTCGAGCATCTCCAACAACGTTTCATCACCGTTATTAAGGTGCAGCCGGGGCTAGCTACTGTCCATGCCAAGCTTCTCACCCACGTGCTCGGTCTCCTGAACCACGCCCTCGGAGCGCATCGGCCAAACAGACACTCCGAGACGCCGAGTTCGCTCCTGAGGGCCATCAAGCTGTGGTACATAGTGCCAGCACTGCTACACTCGCAGGACAGCCGCGTGAAGCGACGCGAGAGATTCGCGTCCGTCGAACGTGGTGCCATCACGCTTATTCTTCCGTGGTTGATGGAGTACACCAGTCGAGCATCGACACGGCGCAGGGGGCCAACCTACCAAGCCACAGACGCGGCTAAGTACGAGAGAGCGTCGTCAGCCTGTCGCCACTCGGGCGGGGGTTCGGTGGCAGCACGCGGTCTTCTCGCAGAAGCTCGAGCGCCCGGCGAGGAGGTGACATGGGAGCGGGTGAAAGCCAAATTCCCGGGGGAAGACCGTGCCTCCATCTCCGAGTCGGCAGTGGCGGCGGTGGCAGCAAGCTCTACGGAACCGGAGGAAGGGAGTGTTCCCAACTGGCGTCCAGAGCAAGAGTTCGATTCGCAGGTGGCCCTCGACATCATCAACTCCCGAAATGCGTTATCAGGCGCGGGGAGTGACGGTCTACGCTTCTCACACCTGCAGTCGATCATCAGGACCGGCTTCGGTCGCGAGAAATTTGGAGCTAGAATCGAGGCCTTTTGGAGGCGGATCTTCGACGACCCCGGTGCATTCCCGCCGGAATTCTGGCAGCTCTTCTTGCAGTCCAACCTCACTGCCTTGGGGGGAAAACGTCGACCCGTATGTGTAGGTATGACATGGAGACGACTTCTCGCAGCTGGGACGATGCGGCAGTGGCGGCCACGACTGGAAGAGATTAATCGTGAGGCAAGGCAGTTTGGGGTAGGGGTTCGAGGGGGGGTGGAGCAGGTAGCTCTACGCGCCCGGGTGCACCATGAGGCAAGAAACTGGCTCATCCTAACTGACTGTTCCAACGCCTTCAACACTGTAAAGCGGACGGCAGTACTTGCCGAGGCGGCCACTTGCGTGCCCGCGCTCACGCCGTTCATTGCTAAATGCCACGGCGAGAGGCCCGCCCCTACGTTCTTCCAGATGGATTCGGGGGAGCGGCGCAAAATTGACTGTTCCAATGGCGTGCAGCAAGGGGATGCCATGGGCCCGGCGCTGTTCTGTATGCCACTGCTGCCATTACTCAAGCGGGTCCGTGAGGAGTTCGAACCCCGGGGTGTTGAAGCCTTTGCCTACCTCGATGACATCAGCATCGGTATGTCAGAGATCACACCGGACACGGTTAGAGTAGTGCCCTTTCTCCAGCACGAGCTGTGCGAAATAGGCATTGCCATTAACCCCAAAAAGACGGTTGCTTTGCCTCCCAAAGGGCATATGCCTACGTCGGAAGAGATACCACTTCTGAGGGGCATCGGTGTTCGCATTGCGGAAGGGGGTGGGGTAAAGGTGGTTGGCGTGCCCATAGGCACTGATGCATTCGCGGTGAACAGCGCCGTGGAGATAGTCCGAGATGGGGGAGCAGAGCAACTCGCGCGCATCCTGCCGCGTATGCCGGACAAACAGTCGGCGAACCTCATCGCCACCAGTTCAATGGTGCAGCGGACCTCCTACATTGAGCGGGTAATGGACCCGGAGCTGTCACTACCCGCGTGTCAGCGGACAGACACTAGCGCAATGTGGATGCTCGAGCGCCTTCTCGAGCTTTCAGGGACAGCGGACGAATCGCCGTTCTTTGCGGACGGATGCCCGGCGAACCGGTTGACGCTGCAGCCGCACCAGAAAGCGCAGGCGAGCCTCTCCACAGGGGCCGGGGGGTTTGGACTGTCGTCGGCTGAATCAAGGAGAATGTCAGCGTCCATCGGGAGTTTAGTGGTGACGGTGCCAGAGGTCTCGCCGACCTCTCCGGTCCATTAGGGGAAAAAATCCGAAGGGAGTTGCCCAATTCGGACCTCGTTCGCCGCATATGGAGCAGCGTGAGGGACCTGCGCGATATCCATGGGGTATCGGAGGAGGCAATGGCAAACGTAATCCCGGAAAGTTGGCGGAACAGGGCGTTCCGCGCAAGCGAGGAAGGAGGGACAGAACAGTATGATGTGGAGGTACTGCCGGCGCATGACGGCCAAACGATTAGCTCCCACAAGGCGCAATACACGCTGGGGCAGCAGATCAACCGGGTACGGTACCAACGGTACGTTGCTTCTCTGGACCAGCTCCCCGAGGTAGCAGACCCGTCGGATCGGGACGACGTGTTCGGGGGGACGGACACCAGAGGTCTTGCCAAGGCTCGGCAACGGAGCCTATCGGGACCAGGCGCAGTCGCCTGTTTGCGTGCAAGGCCCGTGGACATGGCACGTATCATACCGGCTTCTGAGTTCGTGTCTATGGGACGGCGCTTCCTGGGAATGGAGGAGCCCATAGCGGCGAGGTGCCCCTGCTGCGAAGCGACGGATGTCACCACACGTCACGCGCGTACATGCCACCGAGCAGGCGCACAGGTTAACCAGCATCAGCCGCTAGTCCACGCGCTGTCTCGCACCTTTAAGCGGTTGTCCATCCGCCACCAAATGGAAAGCGGAGCGCCCTTCAACGCCGATAGAAACCTCCGCATGGACATAGTGATAGAGAGGGGAGGCCTCCGAGACGCTACGTCGTCAGAGTACTTCAACAAGGCGATACTCCTCGACGTCACGCATGCAAACCCCCAAGCGAGGGTCCACATGCGGGCTGGCAGCGCTGATCGAGACGGTTCAGCCGCTTCCACTTCTGAGGCGCGAAAGCGCAACCACTACGCTCGTGCAGGACAAGTGTCCTTCGACGAGCGCAGCCAGAAACCTGTCACCCTCGCGGTGGAAAGCTTTGGACGCCTCGGGAAGGAAGGTAGCGATTTCATCGACCAGCTGGCGGCGAGCATCGTTGGAGGAACGGACGGGGGATCTTCAGCAAGAAAAGGGGTTTGTAAGGAGCACCTTTTCCAGGTCATATCGGTGACTACCCAAGTCTCGATCTCGCGCAGAGTGCACCGATATAAGCTCGCCCTCCGAGACCGCCAGGCCGCCAGGGGGAGAAGGGAGGAGGAGGGAGGACTACTTCCCATGGCGTGGGGGTGGAATGTAGATGCGGAGTAGGGAGCGTGGCGTATATATACATAGTAGGTAAAATATCTCGGTAAATGGTGGGGGTGCAAGTGAGTACACGCAGGGAAGGAGAATTGGTTCGATGAAGTTAGTGGTATTCGATGAATTATGTCAGCTTTTTCATTTTGAATGGATAACGCCCTGCACATTGTCAGAAGGCAAATACAAAAAAAAAAAAAAAAATGGAATCTATAAGACCAGCACCTACCTGATATATACCCCGTTTACGACGACTGCAGTCGTCCCGTTTTTGGAGCAAACTACGTGTAATTACTAATAGACAAAGTGGTTTGCCCCCAAAATGGGACGGCAGTGACTAAAAGGACAAACCTCACTCAGGTGCTTCAACTTCGTTTATCAATTGTGATTTCGACAACCTTCCATCCAGTACGAGACTCCTCTCCTCACCCATGCCTCACAAAAGTAGAGCACCGCACTAATACATGTAACAACAGTAACTTAGTGGATGGATGGTCTTCTTCCTTCCTATCAACCCTCTTCCCAGCCCCCGTTGTACCATTTCGACCAATTGTAATAATAACTCGCCGACCTAGCCCTCTTCCCCATATCCCCCGTTCCTCTCTAACCTTTACCATGCCAACGAGATGCATCAGCCCCTCTCCACAAACGCCGTAGATTTCCTTCGCTGTTAGTATCCCACATTTATTTTTGTAGTAATGAACTCTCGATTATTTCTTCCAAAATATATACAAGTATAAACAGGAAGACCACTACTCTACGTACGAGTACATATTATATACCAGGTACCAGGTATCATTTATCAATTGTATATTGTCCTCTCCAGCAGTAGTGTAAAATGTAATATCCAAGTAAGGTTGTTTCCTTGTTCTTCGGTGTGTGCGTTCTTCACATTGAACTATTTTTTCTACCCGTCGACATCCAGCATACAACCATTTTCCATGCCGAATCTTCAATGGTAGAGGTGCAAGTTAGGTGGTCACCATACTACGCCGCAGAAATTCTACGTTGCCACGTATGTAAGCGGTAGCGCAGCCGCGGCCAATGCAACGCCATGCATCTTTTCGTTTATCTATTTCATAGATTGTGTATGTCGTGCCTGTCGTATCTACCAGGTATTTAATAGTATGATGGCATGGCTTTGCATTGGCCACTGCAGTGATTACTGCACACGTGGCAACGTAGTATCTTTGTGGCGTAGCTTTGTGACCACATATCTTGTATCTCTTCTAGGGCTGGAGAATCGGCACGGACACTGGTTGTGCTGGATGTCGACGGGTAGAAAGAACGGTTTAACACACACAAACATGCCATAATACTGGACAAGCAGTGGTGTTTTTTCTTTTTTTTTCTTTCTTTTTTCCAGCTCGTTCTCTTTCAAGTGTTGGCCACCTCGCCTGCGGGGGGGGGGCACGGCAGATTGTTTCTCCTAGATTTTGCTTTCATTTTTATCTTCTTCTCTTTCGATTTGTATACCTTGTTTTTGTTTTCTCTTTGATTGTTTCTTTTCGTTTCACTATTTCATAGATTGCGTATGTCGTGCCTGTCGTATCTAGTATGATGACATGGCTTTGCATTGCCCACTGCAGTGCACACTGCGCACGTGGCAACGTAGTATCTCTGTGGCGTAGCTTTGTGACCACAGAACTTGTATCTCTTCTATTAAAAGGATTGAAGAATCGGCACGGACACTGGTTGTGCTGGATGTCGACGGGTAGAAAGAACGGTTTAATGTGACGAACACAAACACACAACAAGCACGACCTGCACACTGCATGAAATAGAGAAAAACAAAGGAAACAACGAAAAACAAAAACCAACAAGGCAAATCGAAAGAAAACAAGAAAGAGAAAACATACAAGAACAAGAAAATCAGAAACTGTCGTGCCCCCCCCGCAGGGGATGTGGCAGACACTTGATGAAAGGGACGAGCTGAATAAAAATAAAAATAAACCAAAACACCACTGCTTCTAAACAGAGTATACATAGTAAGACTATTAACTGGAGAAAAAAAACAGGCAAACCAAAGCACAAAGCCCCCTCCGGGTAGCGGCAGCAGTTTGTGGTACGAGTAGCGTAGCCAAGTTCTACCTGCTAGTACGCCTGGTACATTACCACCCTGCCTGCCGTCTCGTCTTAGGTAAATCAACTATGCTCCGCCCCTCGGCGTCGGACAATACGAAACAAGCAGAGTAGGTTCGTCCTCCACCCACGCATCACGACTCATTCCATAAGGCTTATCGAAACATAAGCAAGGAAAATAAATGCATAAACTTAAAAGGAAAATCACAGCGGATCGTGCGCAAAAAAGACAGAAAAGAAAAATGCAAAACAAAACAAAACAAAAGACAAAGGAAGACCACGCGTTCGAACCAGCTGCACCAGTTGGTGGCACTAGTAGTATGGTCATGTTCGACTTCCTAGTCGGCCTGGTGCCTTGCTACCCTGTCTGCCATCTCCTTCCTTCTTCGTCTACCGCAGTTTCCCTTCTACTCCTCCTGTTCCCCCCCCTCTCCGCATTCCCTTGGTCTGGTTTTCTGCCGCTCTTTCTGTTGCTCCCTTCCCCCCCAATCCTTTGGACACTATCCACGGCGGGTGCGCGGTGCTGCCTACTCATCTCAGCGTCAGCCTCGTGCAACCTCACCATGAACCGTTCGGCTGCTGCAAGGATCCCCTGGTACCACTTCCCCGCCATTTTGGCCGCAGTGGACCACAACGCAGTCTCAACTCCAAACACCAAGGGGGCAACTTCCGTTGACCCTTCGGTGGCTCCGAACTCCCTAAGGTCTTCGACTATGCATCTATGCCAAGCCTTACACAGTCCGCCTGGTCTCGGGTTCTCCCCACCAGCTATCGTCCCGAACATAAACCGACTGGGTAATCGCTCCTTGCTTTGTCGTGCCACGCCCCCCGCAAAGAAGAGCCGCCGTTTACGAATGGTCGTTTCGATGCTCTCGCAACGTGTCATCTTGAGGACGTTCGCGTGCGAGAGGGTGGCATGGTCAGCACGAAGTCGGCGCTGGAAGCCAATGACTCGCAACAGGACTTGGTGGTGAGCCGGTTGAAGCTTGGCAAAGTGTTCCGTTCTGAGGGTCCACGTCACACACCCGTGCAGCAGGGTCTCAATCCCCTCGGCAATCAGCATTCGGACTTTTAGGCTAGGGAGGGCGGTCGTGCTATCATACAGGTCCGGGCTGAACCGTTTGAGGCATTTTCGCATGATGAGACGGATCCGTCGGTCGATTTCGAGTGAGAGGTCAGCCTTTTTGTGGATTATGCCGCTTAGGCTTAAATACTGGGCCGTCTGTTTATACCTCTGGCTTGCTGCTTCGTTGACGAGGGTGGTGCGAAGGTTGTCTGGTCTGGTGTTCGTAGAAGGATCGTCTCTTTATTACTTTCCGACACCGTGAGGCCTGCTGAATACGAGGACAGTCCCGATGACTGTCGTCATTTTCGCGAGTCCATCAGCCGACTTCGAGACAATTTCTGCATCGTCGGCGCCCAATGTGCCCCATACAAACCTTCGCACGAACGCCAATGACTCCTGCTTCTCTGTTCCGACTACTCCAGTATCACTGAGGTTGACCAAATTTCTTACGTTGGCTTCGTCTTGGCTGGAGCGTACTAGTACGACGTGTGACGCAGCAGCGAAGAACACGTTGAATAGTATCGATGATAGCCTTGCCTCAACCCCTGCGTGACAGCAAACAATTTCGAGTGTTCGCCGTCATGCGCACGCACGCGAGCCCGCACGCCATCTTGGAAATGACGGGTAATTGTCAGCGTCTTGGTTGGTGCGACAAATCGTACCTCCCATAACAGCTCTCGGCCGACAGAGTGGTACGCTTTCTGCAGATAGATTGATGAATCACACGTACAGGGGGATTCCACTCTCTCGTCCGAGCTCTTGCAACCGGCGCACGACGAACAACGTATCAATCGTTGATCGTGCGGGACGGACGCCGCACTGTTCCTTTGGGAGTAATCCCTTGTCCTCGCAGTAGTTTGCGAGACGCGACGATTTTCAACAACACTTTGCCAGCGTGGGGAACAAGCGAAATCCCTCTGTAGTTGTTGCAGTCAGTTCGGTCCTTCGTTTTTTGAAGGACCTTGATGATCGCATATTTCCATTGCTGGGGGGCTTCTCATGTTACCCAAACATTGACAAGGATGTTGTGATATCACTGGGCGAATGCGGGGTGGTCGATTTTCAGGAGTTCGACCGGGAGATCATCTGGCCCTACAGCTTTCCGATTTGGCATCATCTCCTGAAATGCTTCCGTCATCTCGTCCAAGGCCGGTTCATCTCCGAGGGATAGTTTAGGCGGTCTCGGTGGCAAGAGGTCGATGGTCGTGGTATCGAGTATAAGCGATTTCGTGTTTAAGAGTTTGCGGTAAAACCCCGACCATTGTTGACGAAATTCGCACCTTATCCCGTAAGAGCGTGCTATCCTCGTCCCCGATGAACTGCTCGCTCTTCGCTTTAGTCCCTTCCAATCTCACCGTACTCTTAAGGTGCTTGTAGAAGCCTCTCTGGTCGTTGTTCGCTAGGAGTCGTTCGGATTCGGCGAGGTACATTTTCGAAGTACGCGTGCAGTCCTGCGGCAATCACCTCCTGCAGGTTCGTACACGCATATTTCAGTGTCTTCCACGCGGTTCTATCCCGGGGGTGGGCACGCAAGAATATTCGCGCATTCTCCCTCGCTGTCGATGCTAATCAGAATGCGGCCGAGGTTTCGGCAGACGCACACAATTCATGTCTGCGGTGGCGTCGTGGAGGGGGTGGTACACCTGTTTCGACCGCATGAATGATAGCCGTAGTGAAAAACTCAAATATGTCACACGCACTACGGGGCCGGGTAAGCTGGGTGAGAGTGGAAACAACCCTCTCGACTACTCGTTCACGACACATTTCATCAGGCATACAAAGCTGCCTGTCGAACTCTTGGCGTTATATCTGTCTACGTATTTTCTGTTGGGCGCAAAGTGACCACTAAGTCGGATTTTGATAAACAGTATGCTGTGGTCTGAGTCAGCTTTAGCTAGGGCAGAAGGCTATGGGACGACTTTATCGTCTTGTACTCTAGGCCGACGGGCTTGACGGGATAGGATGTAGGTAATCCGCTTACGGTCATTCGGTCTGGTGCCGTGATGTGTACGCGATATCCCACCCTTGTGCGTCCTGAAAAACGTGTCGGTGAGAGCTAACTTGAAGTTGGTGGGGAACGACAGGAGTCGTTTGCCATTATCGTTACGAACCTCACGACCATATGCTCCAAACACTCTACTTCTTTCATCGCCGCAACTTTGCATCCTGTGTCCAGTTCGCGCATTGGTATCCAACAGTACGAAGAGACTCTCTTTCGTAGAGTTTTTTTCTACCAAGCCCTCCAGCTTCTACCAGAAACTACGTTTCAGTTTGCCGTCCATGGTACAATCACTTGGAGCATACACAACGACGAAATGAACTACCTCGCATTTGCTAGCCAGCTCAAAGCGCACGTACATAAGCCGTTCGTCAATGAACTGGTGAGAGCACACAGACTGAGTGTACAACGATTCCTAGACAGCTAATATTAGACCTACTCCGTATAGCCCTTGCCTCGCAGCTGTTGTTTCCTGACCTGAACAATAAACGCGATACCCTGCCTCACGGAACGTCGTGCTGCCGGACCTCCGAGTTGATGCAGGCCAATGAGGTCACAGCCGAGTTGCCGTCCCTTCCCCAGTACATCCTCGCCGTGTCCTAACTCATTCTTCCCCTTTACCGCGAGGGATCGCACATTGTAGGTCGCTACCGTAACGAGTGCCTCGTTCTGTCTCTTACGAGCCTCACGAGCTGCTTTCTTTGCCAGCCGACGTGAGGTTCCTCCCCACCTCCGTTTTCGCTTCTCTTGTTTATTTTTCTTCTCTATGGCAAATGTGGCTCTCCGTTTCGCAGCCTGGTACGCGCCTTGGTTTCCGCTGGCTGGGTGTATCCGTCCCAGCCAACGCCGAGCCGACACTCCTATCCTTCGTGTCGTGCATGCATACCCACGCTGTGGCCAGACTCTCCACTCCCCCAGCTGCCCATGTAGCTCTCTCCACTGTGGTGATGTATCCGTCCCGCCTGAGGGATCAATCCCTTGGCGTCGGAGTGAAAATAAAAAACATCACCACCATCCCATGCGATCCTTCAAGCAAGCAGGCCACCAGCCGGATCGCCCAAGGTCCTCTCTCTAACCAGCCCGACACTCGATGCTCGTGTGATGCTCGCTAGACTGTTGCAGGTTTTGGAGGATTTCCTCGGCCCACCCCAAGGACGTTGCAGGCCGTGTGGGGCTTGAGCCCTAGACACACCCGAAAAATCATGCAAGCCAAAATTCGGCTGGAAGCATGATCCTTTCCACCCAAGAACACACCAGACAAAGAAAGCGCACACAAAACGTGTCCGCGACAGTTTTTTCTTTCATGTTTCCTCTCCTCTTCCCATTCTTGTTTTCTGTGTTTTTTTATTCCTTTTGCGTTATTTCTTCCAGTAGAACTAATGCCGTGCCCACCCAGTACCTGGTACGTATGATGATAGGGCCTTGCACTACCTACTCTGCTTGACAACGTTCTACTATCAAGAGTACTCTGCTTACTGCATAACCATGTTTAGTCGTAGTGTCTCTGCCCGCGTAGTTTTGTGACCACGGATTCTGAACTCGTACCAGTTAGCTCTACTCCAGGATTGAAGCATCGGCAAGGACGCTTACTGGCAGCGCTGGATGTCGACGGGTAGAATAAACGGTTTCATGTGAAAACACACACACTACACATGAAATCAAATCGTCCTGCAACCTGAACCAACATGGCCAGCCGCGGGGGTTACACTCACCGCCAACCTATAGCACATTTTTAGAGCTCTCCCGTCCCCACAACCAACCAACTCGTGGCTTTGGGCACGCCTCCTGTCTGTGGTGCGGTCAGAGTGACGACTCGCGGACATGCACCGAACGTAAAACAACATGAACCAAAAACTACCTTTACGAATATTAACGATCGGGACGTCTTCCCGGACTCGCAAAGGGGATGTTTTGCAACGAAATGAAGAGGAAACGAACATATTTGTCATGGATTGATTTGCTCCGAAGTATATATATGTCGCTTCTTTTTGCCGGGTTGAGCTCACCAGTAAAGACGCATGGATGCGCGGGAGAAGCATGTACGACCCATGAATGCGCGGAAGGGGTCTCCGTCCTAGTACCCAAGGACAAGGCAGAATGTAAAGTTCGAGCCACCAATGAATGTTGAAATTGATTCGACGTATATACACGAGGAGAGCACACCGATCATACAACGCCCCTCATAACCCCGGGGGTCGTTTCTCACGAGGGGCGTGTAACTCGGCCAGACCATCGACTCTAATAGCAGGTACATGCTACGAGTACTGCCTCGTTAGAAACCCAGGGAAAAAATGACGATTGCTGCTCTGGTGATGGTGTGCGCGCCGGTCGTGGGCCTCCGTATGCCGTCCTGCTGCCGTGCTCTCCATGGCGGTCTCATCAACTTAGCCCCTTCGGTTCGCTTTTTCGCACGTACGTGCCCTCGTTGCTACTCCTTTCCATTCGGTTCTGCTTCTCCCCAGCCCCCAAAAATATAATGCTCCTCGCAACTCGCGGTTCTGACCTGTAAAACAAAATGACGCGCAAGATGGCTTCAATCCGTGGAATCCTCGCTCGTCGACGCTTAGTCTACCTCCTCCTTCTTCGTCGAAGCTGGCCCTACCGGCGTAGATATTACTCTCTAGAAAGAGGAGGTGAAAACAATGCCTCCGGGTGTCACCCTACGGTAGTGGTTGCTTTTTTTGGGCTTAAGGTTCCTGACCAATTGAGTCCCGCAAGTGAGGAACTGCCAGTTTGGATGAAAAAAGTTGTTCGTATATTCGTTCTAGGACTAACTAGTAGCGCATACAAGTGCCGGCCGGGTGGCACGAACGAATTTCTTCGAAGTATTGTATCGGATGGGATATCGAGCTCCTAATGGTAGGGGCTCGGGAACGTCTGGTGCACCCCTACTGTGGGACGGCTCCCGGGACAATTCGCTCAATGTGCCCTAGGAACTGGGGACACGATAAGAATAGCCGAAAGTGCTCCCAAAACGATAACACTGATACCGCGCGCACTGACGGCGATCGCAGGATACCACGCCTGTCTGGGGGGTGCGGGCGGCAGCTACCGCACTGGTGCGTTTAGTAGATTTTACTGGCCATCGCTTCTTGCCCGATATACGGACGGGTTGACGTAGTATTCTTCCGCCGTGGCGGTACGGCCACGACTCCGCCCCTGGCGCTAGCCCTACGCTGCCCACACAAATGTGTCAACACCTGGTGTGGTAGTACTCATCAAGTTGTGTGTGCTGTGCTCCACCACTCTGATCACAAATGTAGGGGCCACCGTGGGGGATGTTATCGACCGAGGGGTTTTTCTTTTTTATCCCCGTGCTATTCGTATTTTACACTCATGTCATGGAAGGATTTAAGATCCGGAGATGCGGCCTAACCATTCCTGGGTGCGGCGGAACATCGACCATTATTAGTCTAAACAGTGCAAAGCCCATTCCAAACTTGATACCAGCCAGTGGACTTGATTGAGGTTTCCACACCTTACGGGCGATATCCACCCGGGGGATGTCCGTTTCTGTCCTCGGGTTGTCGCAGTTGTACGAAGAAGTACGGCATGATACGTGATCCGGGATGAGATCATATCATCCCCAGTTACGGCGGGACCTAGAACGTTGTTTTGTGGAGCAACTCTCGCCGCATGTTAGCTTCATATGGAAGCCAGCCAATCATTAATGAACCACTTGGGTCAGGGTGTATACACCTTCCGGGGGGGGTATCGACCCGGACATGTATGGAAGAGATTTCATCCAGGGATGGAGCCTGGGAACACCCTCGCTGCGCACTGGGTCAATGAGCCCTGCCAATCCGAAATCAGTCTACGGGGCCGAGGTTTCTTCATATTGCAGGGCGGTTTCGACCCGGAGGGTGTCCGTTTTCGTCTCGGTGTTGTCGGAAGTCTAGTAATTAATCTGTGAAAGGGTTTGACATGCGGAGATGTCACGTTATCGTCCCCGGGTGCAGCGGTGCGGCGGGACCTAGATGTCGTCCCGAGGGATAATTATCGCCGCGAGCTGTAACTCCACGAAAGACAGTCAACTCTAGATCAGCCAGTAAGGTTGGTGTGTTTTCACACCTTGGTGGGATGTTTCTACAACAAGGGGGATGTCCGTCTACGTCCTGGTGCTGCTGGAGCTAAATATTTACGGAAGCACTATGATCAGGGGATGGGAATTCGTCGTCCCGAGCCGTGGTGGGACCTCGACGCTGTCCCGAGGGGCAATTGTCGACGCGCGCTGAATTCATGAGCCCCAGCCAACCAAGCATTAGAAGGGTGTCGAGGCCTCTACACCTTCCGGGGCGGTTTCGACCCTGAGATATCCCTTTTTCCTTCCCGGGTGAATGGCTGTTTTAGATGCAAGGAGGGAGGGTGCTTGTTCTAGGGATAGGGACGTATCATCCGCGAGTGCCTGTGGCTCGATCTACGTCGGCCAATCAGTGGTCGGCTGATGGGAGTGGGGTTTTCACACGGTGCGGGGAGGTGTCGACCCGGGGGAGATTAAACATAGATTTCTGATCCGCGCATAGGATCGCACCTACCTTCCCCAGTGGCGGCGGCACATACATGGAAGGATCTATTCAGCTCTTCTTGTCTTACAGCAAGAAACAGCGGTCTTTGGCATTGGTTTGCCAATCCACCAGCAGCCAGAATTACAATTCAAAAGTATAAACAAACAACGAGGCTGGCCTGGCTGTCATATCTCCATCGGCATTGTGCCAAGGTCACGGCTCGGAACGGCATGGGACTCAGTTGTGGCAAGGCTGAGCTAGAGCACCTTGGATCACCCCTACAATATTTGAGCCATACAGACTGACAGACACACACACAGAATGGCAGCATTTACTAATAAGGACGAGTGATGTCTCTAAACGTTTGCTGGGGGTGCTTTAAGCCTAATAATGTGCCTCCCAAAATTGATAGCATCGCATCATGCCACGCAAACAGTCGCGACGACCATATGATACTACAGTATCCCTCTCTCCGCGCTGTCTACGGCATATATCTACTGCCGTGGTCTGTGCAGTATTTCCGCTGGGTGTTGCTTTTCGTGCGACATACAGACGGGTTCTTGATCCCGGTACCTCCAGAGGCACATTATGGAAGGCCATGAACAAAGTGAGTGCCTGCGAAAGTATACAACATGAAGCTCATCACCACCAGTGACAATGGGAAATACCGGACCTCTCTGGGGCTTTACACCGGCCTTCGTTGCTGTGGTCAGTGATGTAATTACACCGTCTATCGCTCCTCGCCCGATAGGCAGCTTGGGATTTGTTTACCTGCCGTCATCTGTACTGTTTCCAACCTTTTTACGGGCTTCGCGAGCTTATCCCATACTTCTCCAGCATATTCTAGCTTTGGGACTATCACCCTCATCAGGATACATATCATAATCCTAGTGTAAAGGTGCGAGTCTGTTAGGGGTGAGGGGTGGGCGATTTTCTTGGTATTCCAAATCCTAAAGGAACGACGAAGCAACAATAATTCCTACCTGGTATACATTACAGGCCACTTGATGACAGACTGAGCAATCAGACAGTCTAGGCCACGTGAGTAGTGCAGGCGACATGAGCTTAGTACACCACTTACACCTTCCTCGAGTTCACCATGTACAAGTGCGCTGCTGATGTGCCTTTTCTGTCCTGGCCATTGGCAATAGATGTTCTTCACGGAGAGCCACATGGACACCAAGCACGCCACAGCCGCAAAGCTGAGTGGAGCAAGGACTGGGATTGCCAACAGTTTCCTGCGAGTATTGTTATCAGCGAAGTTGAAAAGAAAGGTCTGGGCGCATCGGAAAAAAAGGATTTTAGACGAAGGGGTCGAGCAGTAGGTGCACGGCACAACCCAGGTGTCAGTTCGTGACAAAAAAATACGAGAGGAGTATGACCTTTACCAAAGACAGGAAGAGTAACAACGCTTCCGGGGCGACGTCAGCAGTTTCCGCGAATCTGGCAGTGAATTTGACTGCGCCGTCGAGGGCGACGAAGAAGGACGGGGAAAAAAAAGACGAAGAATGGGGTTAAGAAAAAAGACAAGAGAACGATAAGAAAAGGTGGTGGAGGAGGAAGAAGAAGAAGAAGAAGAAGAAGAAGAAGGAGAAGAAAAAGAAGATGAAGAAGAAGAAGAAGAAGAAGAAGAAGGAGAAGAAGAAGAAGAAGAAGAAGAAGAAGAAGAAGAAGAAGAAGAAGAAGAAGAAGAAGAAGAAGAAGAAGAAGAAGAGGAGGAAGAAGAAGAAGAAGAAGAAGAGGAGCAGCAACAACCCGGCGGGGAGGGGGCGGGGACACGTGGGGGGGGGAATAGTGACCGCACGACGTCTTTAAAAAGAGTTGAAGTTGTGTCGGTAAGTAGCAGACGCCGGATAATGTCGGCGGAGAGGAATTTTAAAGAGGGCCCATCATCATCGTCTGATTGATGATGATGATGATGATGAACCGGAGAGACGCAGGGGAAGGGGACCGCGAACTGCCAGGAACGGGGTAGGGGAGGATAATTGAAACGGCCGAAAATTGGCTGAGAGGGTCCGGAAGAAGTGGTCGGACGTCTGCATAACTACTGTATGCATGCATCCTCAGGATGTTTTGGCTTCCATTCAATCAAGTAGCGTGGGCTGTGGAGTGGACGATTCCATCTCCCCGGACAAAAATGGGAAATATAAAGATTAAAACAGGGAATTCACCGCCGTCGCACGCACACCTACAATAACAACACCATTTTTATTTTGCACGTAAGTATTAAATATAAGCTTGTAGTTAGTCTGTACACCATGCACATTGCAATATACCACAAATTTGATCGAGTACACCCTTTTGTCAAGCGAGCCATTTTGCCATTTTCGTTTTGCCGACACAACTGGGCACCCACTACTATGATAGACACATACATACGTGCGTACAAACTTCGAAGTACTACTACTACTACTACTGTACATATAATGTGTGCTTGATGTGCGCGTTGGTTTGCTCAAGTTAGAATGAAGGCAGATACCAGGTATAGATGAAAAAAACAAAAGCGAGCGTTGGTACGGGTTTAGATGTGGCACGTATACTCGTGTGGACGTAAAAGGGTTGATACACGATGGCTTCCAAATCAACCCGAATATGGAAACGTAATTAATAGTTCAGGGAAATAAACTAGAGTTTTTTGGGCCGGCAGAGGAAGGGGGTAGGGAGGGGGGGAGTGGGGGGGGTTAGTGTGAGTTCAGAAGAAAAATGCCTACTACTATTTATACGTGCACCCTTGGTTGGGTGTCAGTTGAATTCCAGAATGTATAAATAATCGTGTTTTCCTACAGAAATAAAATCACGAAATTTGTACGAGTATAGGAAAAGTGGAGGAACCCGAAAATCGTACGAGTATGAACGGGGCGGGGGCGCCCCTGTGGTTTGCATTTTGGTTTGGTCGTCTCTCTCGCCTCAGAATGGTTCAAACTTGGCCAATAACCTATCCAGAGCAGCCGCCCTCTTCTTCTATATATAGCCGCCCAAGTAGTCTCTATGCGTAGTTTAGTTTTCCAAAAATGTGAAACATCGACGGTGTAATGATGGTGTTTTGAAAATGACGGGGATATTTTGAAAATGTCGGGATAATTCCGGTTAGTTACAAGCTACCAGATACTCGTTTTATTTTATTTTCTCTTCTTTCTTTATTTTTATTTCATTCTTTTTCTTCTTTCTCTTTCAATTTGTCTTCTTTGTTTTTGCCTTGTTTGTCTTTTTGGTTGTTTCCTTTCGTTTCCCTATTTCATGGAGTGTGCACGTCGTGCCTGTCGTATCTAGTACCATGATGGCATGGCATTACATTGCCCACTGCTGCTGTGCTTACTGCATACCAGGTACGTGGCAACGTAGTATATACCTGGTATATCTCTGTGGCGTAGCTTCGTGACCACAAAACTTGTATCTCTTCTAGTATTGATTGAAGAACCGGCGCGGACACTGGTTGTGCTGGATGTCGACGGGTAGAAAGAACGGCTTAATGTGAAGAATTCTTAACACACACATACTACCAGGTATATTATTTGGACGGCCCTTACACTTAACCAAAACGGAGCAACTCCGTCAATATTTACAATTTTCGATAAAAAGAAAAAATGTCTTGTGTCTATCGCTATTTCCAAGAGCCCCCCGTTGATGGACTACACACGCCCGGAGCTTCAATTCCGTTTCGGCCACTCACTACTCATACGTTGTAGAGGATTTTCTCTTATATTTTCTCATAAGAAAAACAGAGGATTTATGCCCCTAACCCAGCATGTACTGATACATATTTTCCATGAGGCAAAATTGAATGAAGAACATCCGAGGGTTGTGGAGAGAGGTGTAGAATGGTTGGCATGGTTGAAAAGAGGGGATCGACAAAAAAAGGGTCATATTAGGGTGTGTCTCAACCCCCCCCCAGAGAGAGCATTGGAACGAACATAATGAAATACTCCGGAGTATTATCTTTGCCGCATGAATTGGTGCTGATTGGTTGTGAGAAACGAATATATTCAGTGCAGCTCCCGAGAAAAACGGTATACCTGGTAGGTATCTATTAATAGGAAGAAGTACTTAGAGTTCCACCCCTTTTTCTTGTTTGGGAGGACCGAACGGCCCGACCGAACGGGAACAAATATCATATTTTTTTTATGTAGATGGACACCACCGAAGATGAATGCGGGCACCAACTTGCTTTGGAATGTGTAAAGGATACGGTTCGTGCCGATTCGGCTGGCGAGGCCCAGGATTCTGCATGGACCCAAACAATTTTTTTAGGTAGGAACATAACGAATGACCACGAAGAGCCTCGTTCCGTTTCGCTCGTTCCCATGCTCTTTGGTGGGAGTTAAGACACACCCTTAATAGAGTTAACGACGGGATGGGCGCATTTATTTAATTGAACTGGAGAGATAGCCTGGGAAAAGGGTCGACAATCTCAACCCTTTCCAGCCTTTTTCGTGGGCAAAACCAGACATTTTAAAATGCCAACGTGGTGGAACACCGTATTCAAATACACCAACAGTCAATTAGAATCGTCGTGTGGTTGTCATCGATGTTCCCCCCCAAGCGAGAAAGATATATCCGGTTCGCTGGCGGGACGTACTCGTGCCTATTACGAATACTAGTAATGCGTATGTACGTGTGTGTGTGTTCTTCACATTAAACCGTTCTTTCTACCCGTCGACACACAGCGCGACCAGTGCCCGTGCTGATTCTTCAATCCTAGAGAGATACAAGTTATGTGGTCACAAAGCAAAGCCACAGAGATGCTACGTTGCCACGTACCTGGTATGCAGTAAGCACAGCAGTGGGCAATGCGATGCCGTGTCATAATACTACAATAGAATACGACAGACACGACGTACACATTCTATGAAATAGAGAAACGAAAGGAAACAATCAAAGAGAAAACAAAAACAAAGAAGCCAAATCGAAAGAGAAAAAGAAAACAATCATGAAAGAAAAACTGGAAGAAACAATCTGTCGTTCCCCCCCCCTCCCGCAGGCGAGGTGGCCAACACTTGAAAAAGAACGAGCTGGAACAAAAAACACATAAATACCTTGGACTGGACGAGGAGATATATCCCCTGCCGTGATAGAGTTGTATACCCTTCATGGAGAATAACCTATCCAATTATCAGGGACGTTGTATCATAACGGTGCTGCACCTGCTTGTGTCAGACAGCCCAGGAAGAGATGGCGATCGTTGATATTCCTGTGGTAGTAACGTTCGATTGCTCCTTTTTTCACTGCATATCCGCGAGTCTTCACTCTGACAGCAATCCAGATAGCAGGCAGGTGTGTTCCTCTTTCGTTTTCAGGACTACCGTGCGTTTCGTACGGTGCAGGCAGCACTTCAGACAGCATCCGCTGTAGTCAGCAGCCACGAGTTGGTTAGTGGTGGGAACGGAGGTACTCTATGTTATAGTTGAGGGGATATACCCGCGGCCATGTTAGTTCAGTTTGCACATTGGTTTTAGCTCGTGTGCGCTTTCTTCGTCTCGTGTATTTGGAGGCAGCCGAATTTTCGATTTTTTTTTGTTTTTCGGATCTTCCTAGGGTTCCAGCACCTTTGTGTGACCACGGACTCCTTCGTCAGAGAGTTAGTGTGAGAACAACAACAACAGTCCGTACGGTCGACCACACAAATTACCGGTTGATTTCAAAAACATGGAGTCTATTTCTATTAATAGTACACGAAATTTCTGAATGAATACTCCGTTAGTATTGCCGTACCTAGAAGTCGCCGATTCGGACCCCCACGACGACCAATTTCAATCACGAGCAGCTTGGAGTTGACGGGAGGACTATCGTATTGACCGCTTCTCCTAGAGGTAGAGGGCCCACCATGTGAGACCGGCCCACTAAAACCTGAGACCCGGCCTTGCTGGTACGGCTTCTCGCGGCGCTCTCTCTGCCAGGGCTTGGCAACAGCACTCCCACACCAGGTGAGACATCACTACTAGTAGTACACGAAACCACAGACAGTGTGAGCTTGCCTTCGACGAGGATAGCGCGAGTGCCGCACAGCATACCAGCATATACCAGCATATACCTGGTACGAGGTATGCAATTCGATACGAGTCGAGGAGGGAAGAAAAGGCTGAAATTTTCTCGCGCGATAAATAATGAAGGCACGTGCCGTAGCGGGAACGGGGGAGAAGAGCCTGCTATGTGACCCCGGATCTGAGTTACGAATTGGAAGGAGAGAGAGAAGAAGATGTGCGAAGATAATGAATGGGATGAGAAAAAAAAAAAAAATGCTACCAGGTACACAGCTGTGTCTCTGTTTGTATGTTCCGTTTTGCTTTTTAACGTTTTGCTATCATCTTCTTTTTTTTTCTTTTTTCTTTTTGTACTTCGCTTTATCTTCTTTTTTAGTGGTTTGTCTGCTGCTAATAATAGTCTCCTTTTTGCTTTCCCCCTGGTGTCCTTGGTGGTGGTGGAATGCGTATGTATGTGTGCTTGTTTCTTGTGTTTCGCCTCTGTTTTACTACGGGGGTATTTCTTCCACTCCAGAGTTATTGGAGCCTGTCCTGCCACCACGGACTGCAGTGTATTGTGGCGATGAGTTCATGTGAGAACAACAACAACAACAACAGCACCACCACCAACAACAACAACAATTTGAACAATTTGAACAACAACAACAACAACACCACCACCAACAACAACAACTACAACAACAACAACAACAACAACAACAACAACAACAACAACAACAACAACAACAACAACAACAACAAGAACAACAACCACAACAACAGCAACAGCAACAGCAAGAGCTGTACAGGGTCATGTAGTGGAAGTGCGGCTTTCGCCCTTCGCCGTTCGAGATGATAAATATTACAACCCCTTGAGAACCGTAGTCCCGTTATGATGGCGGAAAACGACTTGAAATTAGACCGGTTTGCCCCCAAAACGGGGCTGCCGTGCTAAGAGCAGTAGTACCTGGTACCCGGTAACAATAAGTACCAGGTAGTGCCTCTGAAGCGGCACAGGGCACAGGCATCTACTCGGCATGTTCTGGCATACAACTGCCTCTACATGCTCGCGTGCTCGCGTGCTTCTTGTAGCATACAGGGGTGCAAGTTACCGGTTACGGTAACACGCCGAGTAACTGAGGTGAACCGTGGGGGCAACTCGCTTCTTGAGGATTTCCATGTATGTATGTCTCAGTCGAAAAAATTGACGATTTTATATCTGCAAGCCCGTTGTGATGAAGACAAACTACTTTGGAATTGAGACGCGTTCAACGATGATAGAGGAGGTAGCGCATTTCCGCTGAAATGCTTTCTGAACGACGGGGCTCCTTACCCCAAAATCGTCGGAATGCCTATCTTTTAAAAAAAAACGACGTAATTGTTTACTTAGGCTATCTTTGGGATTGTTCATCAGGATGCAATTCAATTTCTACCTGAAATCAATTTTCTGTTGAGGTGTGGAGCTCCTTATTTATGTTGGGAACTCAGCAATTTCGGGGCGAACTTCTTGCACTGCCGTCCGTACAGGTAGGGACAGCTGAAAGGGTTGATAACGAAAAAAGGCACACTCATCCGATGATGAGCAATTCGATAGCGTCTGTCCGTAGCGGCAACTAATAATGGTAACACACACGGCGGTGGTACTCTGTCTACTTCCTCGGTTGAGAAACCCACATCAGTGTATTTGATTTGCAAGGCAAATATTTCTACCCCTTATGGTAGCAAGCGTCAGCAGGTTTCCAGTGCGACAATGTTAATGGTCGAAGCATCTCCCATTATGGAAGAAAACGCCTACACATATATACGTATATATATATATATATATATATATATATATATATATATATATATATATATCTATTGCGCACCCAACTAAATGTTACCATTGCCCCTATGGTGGAACTGTTACAAGTTAAGTATTAACCTGGGCTTATTAATCGATTGATGTTTTACCCTATATAGCCCAGTAGATAACACCTTCACCCTCCACAGGAATATATATACTATTAATAGTATAACAAGTATCAACCTGGGCTTTGTAATCGATTGATATTTTACCCTATATAGCTCAGTAGGTAACACCTTCGCCCTCGGTTTGACGTTCGACTCTCCATTCACCTTGCAGACACATTCACCTTGCTGTCAACGCTGTGAACCGGAGATGAAGATGGCGGTGTTCGCTTTGCGGTTTCCGTCGGTTGAAAATCTGATCAAAGGCAAATGAATAACATATTTCTCCGTCGGTTTTTCACCGCGAAACCAGATATCTATAAGGGTCTATTTTTCTAAGGATTGATTGGGTGATCCGTGCTTGCGTATTGTGACGACATGATGGAATGGTGGCAAAAGCAGGCGAAACCCTAGTAACCCTTTTAGAGCCGCAATCCCGTTTCGGGGACAAACCACTCGAATTCGAAGTAAGTTGTACCCACAACGGGACTGCGGTCTTAAAGGGCTAAAAACAGATACCGTGCGTAAAGGGTGCGATGTCACACTAATTTCTTTGTATGGAACGCGTGTTCTACATGAAATCCTACATAAACCTGAGACAGGGTACAAAATAATACATCCTCCACGTACATAAAAGGTACCTTACCAGTTCGTTTAGGTTAGCCGCCTTCTGTGTTGCTGCTAGTTACATGGCCTACCGTAGAGCTGATCCCATACATCTATACGGACGTCCCATACAGACGTGTGTTGGTAGGAGACACGAGAAGGAAAGTACGACCGAAAAAAACGTACTCGGGTTATCGGTTCCGGTCGTCCTCCTGGTAACCGAAAAACCGACCAAAAAATCGTAGGTTGTCGGTCTTGAAAAACGGACAAAAAAAACGTCCCACACTACTATTACGGGGGGCCATAGTTAACAGGACCAAATATTGTTAGTAAAAATGGTCAAACATATAGGTTTTTATGTATACCATAGGTCCTGTTAACTATGGTCCCCCGTAATACTGCTTGTAGTTGTGTTCGTCCCGGGCGACCCAATCGGAGTTGCCCGCCGGGATAATATTGTCGCACGGTATCCTCCGTCTTGCACGACTGCAATGCTGTTCATCTCTAAACCAAGGCTTACATAGCAAACTCTGTATCGGCTGTGCAATCGGCGTGAGGGGTAAAGCCTGTCCATTCCGCAGTCAGTCATCTGACCAAGAACAAACTTACTTACCATTTTTTGTTGTTTTGCCTTTTTTGCTCTGTGTGGTAGGGAGTGTGATTTATGATGAAAGGAGCGGAAATGCTTCGCCCGCCCTTGCTGCTGTCGGTCGGCCTGCTGCTACTCGGACTTCAGAGCGCTGCAGGTTTGTTTGCCAGGGTAAAAAAAAGTGAAGTCTAAGGCGTGGTTTTTCTGTTGTCCATACTCATACGAATCATATATTCAGGCTTTTCCTCGGGCTTTTTGCTGTAACAATGTTGTGAAAATCCCGTGGGATGCCACGGGATGCGGGATATTTCTGCAATCCCTTTGTGATTAAAAAAACCCCGTTTACGTCGAAACTGATTATTATGTAGAATTGTTCACGATCCCAAGCCCGCCCCGCCAAAAAGTTGAAATACCGATCGCGTGCGAACGAGTCTGTGAAATTAGGGCATATCCCGTGATTTCTGAGTCCCGTCCCGTCCAACCCTATAATGTTTGTAGTTTGAGATCTCACAAAGCTCGTCCAAACCTGTCCCGTGGATTCGTGGTCCCCGCCGGGTTGATCCCGGGATTTCTGATTATTTTTTTTTGTGTGTTTAGCTCCGCCGTCAGACGTCATACATACGTGCTTACCTCGAAGGCAAGAGGTTTGTGTTCGAATCTTGACTATCGTTTTCCAGCTGTGTTGCATAATCGTTTTGTACTTTTATTTCCTACAGTTGAAAGTATTTTGGTTTCACGTCAACAGCTATAAACATATTGTTTTGAACGTAAAAAGGTGTGTTTGAAAACGCCGTCCGTACAAAATGAAGCCCAATCGCGTTCTTTAAAATATCGTGTTTTGTCGTCCCGTAAAACCCCGCAGTATCCCAATTTTATCTCGGAAACTCCCGTACAAGACAATCCTGTGTTGTCTGCGTCATGCAGATTCTCGCCCGTCCCGTTACGTCTCAATCCCGCCCAAACTATTATGTTCAAAACCGAGATGCTTCCAGCTCGTCCTGTGCTGTACTGTGGTCGAATCGTCCCTCCCTTTCCCGTCCGCAGTATCTCAATCCCGTCCCGCAAAATCCCGTACTTTTTAACGCCGTGTTTTTTACGCCCTGTAAATTCCCGTCCCGTGCAGTCCCGTGATTTCTCATTTCCCTCTAAACTGTCGTGCTCAACACCTTGGTGGTTCTATACAATCCATCCCCACCCCGTGGCCACACCCACTCCCATCCATGTTGCGTAACACCGGGGGTGCGTTAGACAGCACACACCCAAAACAGCATCACACGCGTTTTTTTTTTCCTTCAATTTATTTCAGCGGGATGTGATTAGTTTCATGTTACACGGCAGTAACTCGTACTACTGTACACCGCATATGTGGTAGCTTACTGTATCAGCGTAGGTTTGTCTACGGCAGCAGCATCGAGGTGGCAAGCATATTGGCCGCGAAGTGCCCCCGAGCCACAGCTCTCGCGAGTCACAGAAAGTGCTCTTGCGGGATGGGCCAGATGATGTGAATGTCGCCAATGTCTTGTATGCCTCGGGCTTGTTTGTGTCGCTGTATTGTAGCCGCTACACAGTATGCCAACAAGCGTAACTTATCGCGGGTGTGTGTACGTTCAGTTGGAAAATTGGGGGGGAGGGGGGGGGGGGATAGCGTTCCACCCCCGTGATAAAATTATGTTCCGTATATACAGCAATTGTAGCCGGGGGCACGAAGTATAGTCAGAGCTGCTGTGTGAGCGGAACGCCATCCTGAAACAAGCGTACTGCTTTTTTCTTAGCATGAAAACGTCCTTTCTCCCCAGCTTCATCAGCACACCCAGTGTCCGTCCTGATTCCTTTTTCTAAAGGGATACTGGTTCTGTAGTCACAGACTGTGAGACAGAGGGAGATCAAAACATAAAAATAGCATCTCAAATTCAGGTGTCAAGCAAGTGAAATGCCAGCGTGCCGGGTACGGTAACAGAACAACGCAAGCAAGACCAGAAAAATCAGAACCAAAAGACAATAAAACCGAAACCAAACATCTGAAAAGAAACATAATGCAAACGACGCAAGGCTGCCAGACGGAAAGCGTACACACTCAGGAAGGACAGATACCTGCTCCGCGGACAAAGCAACACGAAGGAGAGGGAGACACAGGCAAAAGTCTGTAAAAGCTAGTCGAACCGATACCTAGCCACCCGATCTATCATTTCGTTTCTGCGTCCGTCGACAGATGTATCGGTACAGCTGCCCTCCCCCCCCTCCCCTTGTTGCAGTTCTTGGCGTCCTCAGCTGCGTGGAGCAGCCGGCTCCTCTGTGCCCCGCCCCTGTGCCACCTCGCCATGAAACGTATACGATCCTCTAACTGCAAACCACGAAGATTGCGAACTGGTGTGTAATACGATCATCCCCATGACACTACTACAGTAGCAGAATAGCACACTATTGGTGTATGAATAGTAGCGATGTATACCGTATATATCGCTATCGCCCGGGTGACAATAAACGCACCCCGTCCCGAGTCGAAATTTCTCTCGCCCTACCGGGGTACAACCAGCGGAAATGGTGGCTTTGAAAAGACTTCGACGGAACATTAGACCTAACGCCATCGCTCGGCGTTGGCGCACGACCCGTTGACGAAAAATCAAACCCAAACTTCGTCGGAGAAAGTGTGTTACATTTTTCACCGGTGTGGTAGTGTTTGACTGGTGTATTATCAGAAACCTGTAGTCGGCCGCTGGAATATCTACATCCTAATTCGTTGTTATCTAGTGTGCTAGCGTGTCTGGCCAGTTAAGGCTCGCTCGGGCTGCAGCTTTGGGTCAGGGTTAGGGTTGTCAGGCTATAGTTAGCATTACGTTTAATATAGGTTGGATAATAGTGGTGCTGTATAAATAGTCGACCTCTTTGACGTGTCAGTAGTTTCATTTCATATTCTACGAACGTAACAATTTTCCTGTTTACGCAATACCGCCAACCTCGTAAAACCTGTTGATACCGAAACTGTGGTTGGCCTCTCTCACGGTAGCGGTTGCCACAAACAGGTGTAATAACCGGAATCTAAGCTTCAGGTCATTTCGAGAGAGCGCTTCTTCTCGTTCGAAGGCATGCCGATCACAGCAACTTCCCGACCGACAATCTCCATTCCAGTACGGTACCCCTGTACGTACCGGTACACTGAACGCCTTGTTTCGACTGACATGTACGGGGTGGACGATTTGCATCAATGGGCGGCCGCATGGTTTATTTAACCTGGAGTCAAACTCAAAAAAGGCCAAATAGTTTCGGCGAAGGTAATATTAATTGCTGCCGATGGAAATCCCGCTATACGGTGACTACCAATGGAACACAACGGAGCACTTTGGTAGGCACATTCTCTTCCTCAGTGGATGACTCGTCGCCCCTCTTACGTCCACCCCGGCTCCCCTCCCCGTCCTTTTGGGACAGGTATCACCGTTGAATTGTCAGAGATTCTACGGGTTGGAGATGACGCTGCCAGCGGAGAATACGAGCTATCCCCCGATAGACTCGCGGAGGAGTTTGGCGAGGTGGACCCAATCGACGCCGACTGCCCTGCCGCGTTAAAATGCATCGGGATGTTGACGAGGGTGAGGGTCGATCTTATCCAGGAGTGGTTTCAGTTTTTTATTTCAGTTGTTTCCCGTTTTTCGGTATTTCCCTAAACATTTTCGGGAAAAGCCAAAAAACTTTTAGCTTCAAAAAATTATGTTTCGAAGCTTTGAAGGTTTTTCAGGAAATTTAGGTACAAGCTGTAGAAGATCGGGCAGCTCCATCGCTGGAGCTGTGCCACCTCTTGCGAGTGCACAAGGCTGACAAGGGTATTTCCTATGGCCGTTCGCAAGTCATGGACGAACGCAGAAGGCGAAATAGTTTTCTGGGCTCTCGTGGCCGAATTCACAAGGTAACCGCACCCAGTTGGGCGTTGTCGCGCGACGAATTGGGTATGTAATTCACCCTCCAAGGCACCGACACCTGCATACGAGTCAGACCGGTGACAGTTGGGCCACCGCACGGATGGGTTCCGCGAGCGCAGCTGTTGCATTGACGGTTCTTTGCGGGTGGACGAACACTCCGCGAGTCAACTGAGGCACGTCATCGACAAGATTGGACCCTCGCTGAGTTTATTGATATGCCGGAATTTCAGGGGAAAACAACGCGAACGTGCGTCGTTTAGTTCGACCCCAATCCCTCTTTTGGGCTCGAGGTATGTTTGCCTCTCTTCTGACCCGCCTCGCCGGAGGCGTGTGGTTGCTTTTCGTGATCTGCCGTAGGACAGGCTGTGGTAGGTCTGAACACAGAGTTGTACATTGTCTGCTTGATCGGCAAGGCACGTTGAACTGGCCGGCCACTGCCGCCCGGGAGTCGCTACTTGAAATGTGATACCTGGAAGTTGATTCGATTGACAAGGATAGCTTGCACCCCAGCAGAAAGGAGGCGTTTGTGTTTTATCGTAATTCCACACGTTTTTTTCAGCTTGTACGCCAGCCAACGATAGCGCGTAGGTATCTCTCTGCGGCCTCCTGTTCCTCCGTTCATATCTCGCAACGGCACTGCACTCCGCTTACCGTGGTTCCTCCGTTCGCTGGCATGCGTCGAGTGATGCTGGCTCATGCCCCAGACGGCGGTTCCCACGTGGCGTCTCTCTTTGGAGTTCAAAATCACTCGAGAAACGACAAAACGGTCGGACCAAGCTTGCACGGACACTAGCTGTGCTGGATGTCGGCGGGTAGAAATAAATGATAAATGTGAAGAACACACACGTCACACACACGTCTTAATGCTGGGTTTTCCGCGCATTTGAAAACATGGGTACCGCCCAACCACAAATTCTACCTGTTCCCGAGTTGCAATCCCCTAGCTTTGGTTTGGAAGCACTCGACTGACGTCATCGTGCGTTTTCAGCTTGCAACTCCGCTGCATCTCTTCTTCTGCTTCTCGCCGCTCCACTATGTTTGCGATCTCCAAGATGGGTTATTTTGCGCTCGACTCCCGGTACGGCTGCACGGAGCCGTTAGGGTCGTCCTCCGACGATTCCTGCGGTGTCTCCTATGAGCTATCCACCTCGAGAGACGAGACGTCGACTATCGCGTCCGTCAAAATAGGTGGGGAGAACCGCGAAACAATGTTCGTGGCGTCACACCTGCCGTAGTCCTAGACTCTCTGTGTCCGGTCATGCAGGATTTGAGGCGTTCAACGACAGAGGTTCCCCCTGAATTTTCTGAGGCTCCTCACGTGAGGAGCTCCATACCTCACCCGAAAACTGACTTAAGCAAAAATATAATTTGAACCCCGATCAACAATCCCATGGCCCAAGTATATAAAGCGATATTTTTCGAAAAAAGATGGGCATTGCGATGATTGTGGGTTTAGGATGCCCGTCATTCGGAAAGTAAATATCGGAATTGTGCTACCTCTATCGTAGTACGCGTCGGGTTGCATAAATAGTTGCAGCGGCCACATTGCCGTTGCAGCGGAGGTCAGCACACGGAAGAACAGTTCGAGCAAGTTCCGAAGGCTCGTGGCTTTGCCCGAGCCCCAAATTGATACACGCATTGAATCACCCGGGGAACGCACATTTGTGTTAGGACACGATGCCATCTGTCCTGTCGGTCACCACTGTGTCGGTCAGCGATCCCTAATTCCCGGCTGCCTGATACAGCTCTAACTTGAAGCGCGTGCTCGGCTTGTAGGGGCGGCAAAGCATATTTCTGAGGCTCGACACTTACTTCACGATCTCTATATATATTTTAACTCAAATCCTGTTTTTGTTTTTGAAACAAACGTACAAGTGCAACACTCATCAAATGAGCAATCCCAACGCCTGCGTTTGATAAAGACTAACATTGCATAACACCATTGTTGCTCCAGCGGTATTGTGCCAAGGACCCCGATCAGTCATGCATTGTATCTTGGTCGAACAGTTATACCCCTACCGTGGTACGCTTCTGAAAATATTCCGTTTAGGACTGCAGTCTCGTTTAGAGGACAAATCACTCGTCAGATTCTAAGTTATTTGGCTCCAAAACGAAACTGTAGTCCTAACCGGGTCAAGGCCTGTACTGACTGGGTCTAGTAACCTTCATACACGTGCTTGCTGGGGTTTCACACTCTCATATAAGATTATCTACTTTGTAGGTATTCGAGTGGCGGCGTGTGCGCGTCAAGTATACAAATTCAGTACCATGGTATTGTGCAGCTGGTGGGCCTCATTCATAGCTCGAATGACCGGCGCGGGACGAATTTGCTCGTCACCCTATTTTTTCACCGCCCGAAATTAACCTTCTTCGACAGCGCTTCACCCGGACAGCATCGGCACACTCAAGATTGAGGTGGGTCCTGGACGAAGCACTGCACTATTACGGGGGACCATAGTTAACAGGACCTATGGTGTACATAAAAACCTATATGTTTAACCATTTTTCCTAACAATATTTGGTCCTGTTAACTATGGCCCCCCGTAATAACAGCTGTGGAGGAGTGGGAGGCGACCCAGGGATCTACCGAACTGCAAGAAATCCCGGGCCTCGAGGGTCTCGAAGGCTCGAAATTTGCTATCAGTGGCGTCATGGAAGAGGGAGAGTACTTCGCCATATATATATTGGAGGTACGTAGCTTCCGTATACTGCCTCCTCCTTAGAGAAACTCACTACTTCGAAAGTGCGACGTGGCGTCCCTCAGCGCAATCTAATGTCCTCGGATTATGCCAGGCATGTCATCACTGCCCTTGTCATCACTGCTTTTGTTTCAATAGGCAGTGGATAGTTCCCTATCCGCTTAGCATACGCAGCCAGTCCCGCATGAAGCCAGAAAGAAAATAGGTAGTATCTATATATCCCGATTCGGACATTCATCTCACCCCCCCCCCCCCCCCTTTACAGATAGGTTGGGTTGGCGTCGGTTGGTAACGCCACCGTAAAACATGCCGCACAGTACGTGAGCTAGACGACCAGGGTACCGTTTTACTTTTGTTGGGCGGTCGCTCACAGCTGGTCGTCGAGCTAGATCATTTGTGCGAGGTAAAGAACCTTTACTCCGCACAAGGGAATCGATCGTGATACATAGTGTTCAAGGGATGTCACCCAAGAGGCAGATACATATAATAGTACTTACATTGCTGTCTCTGCAAGTAGCTACACCGGAAATTAAATGAACTCACTGAAGCTGTCATCCATATGCAAGTCCGCCTCACATATATATGGTTCCTAGTAGGATGCAGCTCACCCTTCACTCGACTCGCCGGACAGCTCACGGCGCTTCGCGCTTAGTGCAACAAATGTCTGCCTGGTCGGTGAAAACCCGACGTGCTCCGTCCCGGCATTGTAGGGATGCGTGGGATTATGGTCATACGACTACGGCCATGAATGAGATCGACTATATCTCTCCTATCGAGTACACCCCACGTTTTTTGTTTGTTTTTTCTGCCCCGGAGAGCGAGAGGAAACCCATTGCCAAACTTATTTATCAAGTTTTCGTGTACCGGTTCGAACCCGGTTCGTTTCTTCCACATTTGTCGGGCCTGTCTGTGACCGTCATTAAAGTGTGGTTTTTACTCCGAGAATGTAGGCACCTGTGTCTAGATATTATCTCTCCCGACTCAGGTAGTGTGGGGTTTAACGCAATTAAACCCCTCACCCCACGTCTTAGATGCTAACACCCCACGTCTTAGATGCGAGCGTATATATGGTCATACGACTACGGCCATGCGTGACATCGCGTACGCCTCTCGTATTGGGTGCACCCCTCCCTCACCCGTCTGCCCAGGTCGAAATCTACGTCATCGTGGACGAGGTGCCGGTTGTGGGAACGTCCGCCAGCACACGAACCTCCATTTCCGCCACGGCCACTGTCGACGCGTCTTCAGCAATGAATACCTTGGTGAGACGGACAGCTTGCATGATAAAGTTTTTTTTGTTTGAGTTCGAAGGAACCATGTTCCCTCCCCTCCACCCGGAAGCTGTTTGAGGTCAAACCTGCGCCGCTCGTCGTTCGGGCGGGTGAACTCGGAGCCAATCTTCGCCGTACAACTCAGTCATCACGAAATCACTATGTATGCGTCTCCTTCGAAGTGCGTGTTGGCTGATACGTTCATGAGCTATTTTAGATCCTTCTTCGGCCGGTCGAAGCCACTCGCCCGTGTGACTGCCGTATTCCTTTCCGGCCTTGAAAGTTTGAGCTTGTACCTCAGGCGGTACGCACCGCCATGAGATTGCTTGTTGTGCTGAACGAACAAGGTAGGTTCGAGTTCAACGTTTGGATATTGTCGGGGAGTTTCCCGCCCCCCAGTGGTGCAAACGCGGTACCTGGTATTAAAAAGTGAAAATTGGAGAAGACGCTGTCCCGTTGCACCGGTCATTTCGATGACCGAAAAACACCCCCAATAATGTCTGAAGGGAGATTAGGGACTGATTTCCGCGCAGTCGGCTCTCGAGTTCGCAGCCAAGGTGTAGATATCTTTTCGGGATGAGAACCGCCTGCGATATACGTACCCAGCACTCGATGCACGCACGCCGCAGAACCATTCCGGGCCACGGGAGCAATGCTTTTGGGTATACAGGATGGTGATGCATCTGACGCGTCTTCCTGGACCTGCTCATCGGGGGAGGTGTGCGGAATCACCTACGATCTGCGGGCCGTAGAGTCCCTCGAGCAGCTCCGAGTAGGTGAGATGCATCTCATCATTGTAGTTGCCCTCCGCAATTGAACGAAGGGCAGGAGTGTCTGAACAGGACCCATGTGGCCCAGACATCGTCACGCGTCTCTGGAGAACCTCCAACCACGACCAAATTGCCTGGGGCCGAGTGACGTGTTCGTGCCTACCGTGTCAGCGGGCGATATAGGCAAGCATTACGCTCTTGCTAATATATGCGCTACCCGACATATATATCGCCCAATTATGCATGGCGCGCTCGCTTTCACCAATGCCACATATTTACCGATTTTCCCTGCTTTTACAGCTTTCTCCGAAAGTTCGGACGCCGGGGGCCAGCTCAACATCATGGCAGCCGGTGAATCCGGCATATTCTCCACGCGCTGGCGTCGAGGCGGGTGGCCGCCCTCTCGGCGCCGACGGTTTGCAGACGTTTGGCGGGATGCGCGCCCTAGCGCGCTACGTGAAAATCGAGGTTGTTCCTGCGAATGAAGGAAGCGTCGTCATCAACGAGGCAAGTGTCGTATTCAGGGCCTGGGGTACAGTTGCTACATTTGTATGTGGACTCGTATAGCATCTCGTCAACTCCTCACGAGTGTCCAGTAGTCCCACCGGCCGAATTGGCTCTCGTTCAGGTTTCACAGTGCAACCATGTCTTCGCGATTTAGGTGTGTTTGCTCGTACACTTTAGCCAGAATTCCACTCTAGCGCTGTGGGAACTCGATGGTCTCGTTAACGCAGAGGTACCTCGTGAAGACGATCGTAACAAATCGAATCTAGGAAAATCCGTACGACGGCATCGACGTTCTCTCCGCACGCTCGCAACCATTCTACGCATCTCAGGTGGAATTTCGCGTGGGAGACGTTGTTCCCGTACGTCCTGTGGCCGAACGGAGATGGCTGAAGTCTACGGGACCTCTCCCGCTCGGATACAAACCTAATTACGACGCCCGGGCTCCTAGTGACGGGGGGTGCGACTCCCCAGCCCATTTCGATGGATGCCACGTTTACTACATGAAGGTATTTTAACGCATGGTATCGACACGTTGTATTGGCAAGTACTCTTATTTCCGAAGGCTTCCCGAGGATGTTTTCTGTGTATACGACAGGCAGTCAAAGACAACAGTAGACCCTATCAAGAAACACTACAGGAGTACAGGCACGTTGTTGTTGTCACAAAAGCTTCTTCCGTGGAACAAAATACCCCTCTGCCCGGAGGTGTATCTCCTCAGTAAATGTACACTCTCCGTGGCCTGGCTTGCCCCTTAGATGCCGGTTGTGTCCATTTCATGCCGCTGACACGCCCTCTACGATCCGGCACGAAACACATGCCTCGGTTACGAAGAGTTCTACGATAGTGGTTCACCCTTTTTTTTGCTTAGGCTCCTTACTTAGGCAGCTCCATAGCTCACCTGACAACTGACTTCAGCAAAAATCAAATTGCATGCCGATGAATAATTCCATGGCCCAAGTTTACAAAAACGTCATTTTTCGAAACAAGATTGGCATTGCGACGGTTTCGGGTTGAGGAATCTCGTCATCCAGAAAACATGTTTTGACGAAATGTGCTACCTCTATCGTACAACGCGTCTTACGGTAGGGATTTCGCCTCTTTACCTGGAGCTCCTGACTCGAGGAGCTTCTAATCCTTACCTAGCTACAGATCCCAAGAAATAATGCTGTAAGGTACGCCCGGCACTCAATCCCGTGAGCCTAGGTAGTGCACCACGAACATTGTTTTGAAACACATGCGTATCAGACCCAAGTTCATTGGTCGATTGGAAGATACTTGCAGTGGTCGAGCAGCCCTGGTGTTAGGATAAATCTGTTGGAGCCCAACCCTGCAACGGAAGCAACCCCAATCCCCTACCGTGGCACGCCTCACAATACGGACGATTTTGATAAAATGTTTGGTCGCAGGACGGAGACATGGACTCTCGATGGACTTGTGGCCCCCTGGCGACTGGGACAGGATCATTCCTCTTGGATGACTGCGAGAATCAAGTAAGCCTTAACCACTACCGCTACGTCCGTCAAATCCAGATCGGTGAGTGAGCCCCCATCCTGCTTCTAAGCCGCGTGGTTGTCATGTCGCGGCGGGAATATCGCGTGTGAAGAGTTCTACGATAGTGGTTCACCCTTTTTTTATGAGGCTCCTTACTTGAGGAGCCCCATAGCTCACCCAACAACTGACTTCAGCAAAAAACAGATTGCATCCCGATGAATAATTCCATGGCCCAAGTATACAAAAACGTCATTTTTCGAAACAAGGTTGGCATTGCGACGATTTCGGGTTAAGGAGTCCCGTCCTCCAGAAAACGTTTGAGACGAAATGTGCTACCTCTATCGCGGAACGCGTCGTCATTTCAGTGTTTCGAACTTCGTTGCTGCTACGGTGGGGACGCCACCCGTGTTTCATCCGCGTCTTTTTAGGCCAGTCGGGCGAGTGACTCATTGGGCCTGAGGGGCTTTATAGGGGCGAATACAGCGTGAATCATTAAGGGGCTGAGGCCGACCATGTTTTAAGGCTAGTAAGCACTTCTGGCGGTATAACGGTACGGGCGTAGACCCACCAAGCATGTGCTGCTAACCCTTTACCCTGACTGCGACTCGGACCCAAGCCGACCTGAAATGGGCGAAGCACCCGACTGCGCCGCCTTTCGTGATATGCGGGCCTCGACGTACCCCGGAGACGCTCAGAGTGGCTTAAATAGCTACCTTTGGAAAAACATCATACGTTGAAGGCACTTCTGAAAATGTTTGGTGGTGCAGCGGTGAAACTTACATTCCCATGGCGGATTCTATCGCGACATCAAACGCAAGAAGGACCAAAACGTAACCCCGCCCACCTTTCCTACGCAATGCTCCGTCTCGAAAGAGATGCGTGGTCAATGGTCAAATGACTAAGGCAAGCAAGAAATGAGTACGCCCCAACGCGTTCTACGATAGAGGCATCACATTTCCCCCTATTTTGTTTCTGGATGACGGGGTTCTTAACTCAAATCGCCGGAATCGCCACTCTTCTTTCGAAAAAGGACGTTTTCGAGTACTTGGGCCATGAAATTATTCATCGGGATACACTTTTTTTTTTTTTTTTGAAACCAGTTGCCGGGTGAGGTGTGCAGCCCCTCACGTGAGGAGCCTCGGAAACGTTTGGGTGAACATCTGTCGTAGAACGCCCCCCCGCCCCCCCCCCCCCCCCAACCCCCCTACCGTAGCCGTGCCCTGATCGTCTCAGTACATATCTTTACGTCTCGCCTCTGGTTCGCTATTCCCCTGCATTGGTTGCTCCTGCCGGCGGCTGTACCCACCTCGCAGCGTTCCACATGGGCGATGAGAAGCACGACGAGTTCAGCATCGAAGCGGAAACTGCCCAGGGGTGGATGGTGAGCTGGTTTGCGGGGGCGTATGTGTGTGCGGTTACATTACGGCAACGGCGCATGCTCGCGAATCCTTCTTTCCCGTGTGCTACTGGTGCAAGTTCACTGACAAACGTCACTGGATTGGGGAAGGGCTGCACAAACTGCACGCACAGGTTTACCAAGGTAGCGCGTTGTGCCGGGCGTCGACTAGCGGAAAGGGGTGTCAAGCCTGGCGGAGTCTTACTGTATCGAAAGAACGATCCGAGTCGACTCCCAGTTGGGTGAAAGTAGACCTTTTGTTGTCATTTGGTTTCATCCGCGGCCAGAGCGAAGGCAGTAGTGGCTGGTACATCAAAATACGAAGCAATGCACACTTGCCGCCTGGTGTGCAGCGAGGCGCTAAGCCGCGGTCAACTCACCCGGGGACTAACTCACACGAGATGGTAGCCCTCTTGTGGGCATCTGCCGGAACCCATCCAACTGAAAGCAAACGCAGCGTCCCTCCAGGATACCCAACAATGGAAGTGATTTGTGTCCTACTCAACGGTACAGGGAGAAAAACACCCCCCATCGAACGCGCACAGCATGTTTACCCTGATCTTCTCTGTATTAAGCCGCAACAATCGGCAGCCCAGAGGCGTCACGTAGTGGATGTTTCGCCACGAAAAAAAATGGTTTTCTAGTTCTGTGTACGTGTGGTGAACTGATCGTTTGTTCATGTCTGCCGTTCTGCCCAGACGGTGGTCCCTTCAGCAATCACCTCTGGAGATACCAGTGACTACCAAACGTTCAATGTCGGCGTCCACGCTGTAACGATCAAGCTCATCCCCAGGTTCCATCGATTCAACCAGTGCTTCAGCGTTAAAGAGGTCAGTAGTCGTTCGCGTGGGGCAGCCGCGCGCGATTCTCGCAGAGATAGATGGCGAGCTCACTTTCCCCCGAGATCATATGAAGAGGTCAATTGTTTCTCTAGGCATACATTAGAACTACTGTCTTTCGTCTGCGGTTTGCCGGTTCCATGTATAACTTCATATGCTTTCATGGGACCTTATGAGGTATGGTAGACGCAGTTTGATCACAAGTCATGGTCAGGCGAGTTTGTGCGACTTGTACCTTGCGTCTATGCAAAGCTCAGAGCGGTAGCCGTCCTGAGGGTTTCTTTCGAGAGAAAATGCGCCCCCCCCCCCCCTTCCTAGCATTCCCACACATGTATACGACGCGGGGGCCGTCATATTTTGAAGGGGGTCGAAATATTTCTGGTGTAGATCAACTTGGGGGAGGGGGGGGCAACGTCACGAAGCTGGATTGTTGCCCGTGCCTTCTTCGGACGTACCGTGTGTTGTTGCTACCAGTGGTGAAAGCCGCGAGTCAGTATTATGCCAGTAGTTTTACAGCAGCCTATTAACAGTAGTAACAACTCTAGGGAGGCTTATTGTAGCGGCATTGTTAAAGACGATAGTTTTGTCACTTTTTATGTTTGTTGGGGGTGTGTGTGCTCGATATCACGGGGGGGGGGTGGTGTACTCATTATCATGCATGGCCGTGGTCGTACAACCATGAGGGTGAGAGACGTATTCACCCCCACCATACCGCACCAACAACAACGGCGCATGTTGCGCATGAGCCCGCTAGTTGGTGCGCCCGGGCGCGGCAGGGGCCTGGCAACCAGGAGCTACTACGGTATACTAATGTTTAACCAAAGCCGCAGAAGAGAGGCTCCTCCTAGGCCGGTCTTGTTCGGTCGTTCAGGGCGACTCGCCCAAGCGACTACCCCCAACTCATGTGCTGTCTACATGATTGAGCCCGGTTTTTGTTCCGCTGGATGCTTAGTACGCCGCGTATATAAACGTGGTTTCAAGTCGAGGTGTAGGCGGAGAACAGAGCCGTCGGCCCGAGCGGCCCACGAGTGGGTGGTAGTGGTACCGGCGATATCCCCCACACCCCAGAATCAGCCACATGCGGTTACCGGGAAGCAGAGTGTACCAACCTGCGATGACAAAATTTCCACCCATGGCCCAATGACGAGGTCTGGATGCGGCTCAGGGCGCGAAGAGTCATATTAAGGAGAGTAGCTTTTGCCGTACTATGTTCCATACGAGCGCGTCCGGGTAGTATTCCGACGGGCTCACACCGTGCATGCCCCCCCGTCTCGTGCTCGTTTACGTGCATGGTCGCTGTGGAAGCTCTGACGCCGAGTCCCCCCTACGGCGGGACAACAGACGCGTGCTACTGTAGAGGTAGCACTCTACATTGCTCAACGCTCTTAACGTGCGGGGAGCCTTATACTGTATCCCACCGGAAACCAGATTTCGAGGACAGCCAACAGAACCACCCGGTGACTTATCCCGAAGTCTAGAAAGCACATCCCGAACACTATCGTACAACACCAGTGGGATTCCAATAATATCTGGTGAGAAAAAAACCGGTCTTCCAAACCTGGGTTTGGGCAAACTTTGCGATCTCTATTGAATACATACGTCACGAGCATCAATACTTTCGTTCCTCGTATTTCTTATGCCCGCGTGGTTCGATACCAGATGATCATCCTGGAGCAAGCAGAGAAAGAACGCCTTCGTTGCGGGAACTATGCCGGTGTTCGAAGTTCGGGAAATATTCGTGAGTTGGGGCGCGCCCGTCGGATCCACGACGTGTTCTAGAATGCAAATACCGCGTGCTTCGTTGACGGGGGTTCACCATGATGGGCGTGTGACATGTACGGTAAGGGTAGTCGCTATGTTTATTTGGCGGCTGACACTTGAAGCGCTCTACATCTCCGCCAACTCCTTTTTAATTCAGTTGACAAAAGGGACGCTTAACTTGATCTGTCATGGGAGTTTTTCCCAACTGCTTTGCAATACAAATTCGTATGCACGAGACTGGGACGTGCTTTTTCAGCGGAGGAACCTATGCAGCCAGGACGTTGTGCGCCGAAACATGCTAAGCCTATCGGAGGACGCATCCATGCACTCTCTTAGAGCGAATATATTATAACGGTCAGGAGCTCGTCCACCTCTAGACGATCCCGTCCAGGTTCGATGTACCCCCCCTTGTTTTAAAAATCTAGGAGTGTTTGGATACAAATACGTTTTCCGAATCATCCCGACATTCATTCCTGGGTCGGCGTGGTACACCTGTTGCTGCGAAATGCTTGGCGTCTCCCTGCCCCTGGCTTGTCTACTACTGCTTTCGGGAAGGATCGAACATGTCACATCCATAGATCCTCGATACGATGGGAGTCTTGCTACTTTTTGTTCCTCCTATATGCTGACCAAGGGCACTGGGACTCATCTCCTCCCCGTATGGGGGATGCTGCACCGTAGGCTCTGACTTTTCCTCCCGACCAGTGAATTTGCTCAATCAAGTGAGAAGCGGCGGGTTAATATTCGTTCCGTCTAGTTCACGATTGGGCTACTGTACTGCACATGAATGTGGGTCGGTTCCGGGTGAGATAAGGATCCCCTCATACGAAGGCCTCATAAAAACTGGCAACGCCCTTCTACTACCATGGCAATGTCACAGTCCAAGATATCCGCCGATATCGCTTTCAAAACAATATGATTTAGCTCGTGAACCTTGGGACCCATATACACCTGCAGTGGGCCATGGCCATTGTTCATCGCGTTGCATTTTCATTTAGTTCAATGTTAGGTGTAGGTCGAGGTATACAGAGCCCTTCCGATGCAACAAGCCACACACCCCCCTGTCGTGGGCTTCCGCTATGTATGTGCAGGATTAGTCGCATTGGTTAAGGCGCGTGTGTCCCCAACGGTTTACGCCGGCCCAGGCCAACCGCACACCACAGCCACCTCAGCCTGATTATCTCGAACACGAGCCCCGACATTTTGGAGGGCGCGAGGTCGGCGGGTGCATTCGCGGAGAAACCATGCGTGTTTTGGGGGCATTTGTGTAACAAACATCTGGGGGGCCGAATCGGCAGTGTGGACCAAAACGATGCTCGACTGGCATAAATGTTTGTGCCGAACCATCCTGCACATAGGGCGAGTCCCCATGATGGCGTGAGTCCAAGTTGTCGCCGGTGCGTTGTTATTCACGCTCCTGACTTTCCCTCCTGCCCTCTTTCTCCGGATGCTGCCGCTGCAGGAAAACGAGGCCGACGTGGGTTCAAGGAGCGAAGTTCCGACTAGGTTTAGATTCGACGTTCCCAGCGTGAGTTCGGCGCGATCGCGTCCGTGGTCGGACTGCGCAAGTTGACCTGGTCTGTCGTGATTGTGCTGAGAAAAGTAAGGCAGTATCTGAAGGGGGTGTCTGAGGTGACGACGCGCTTCATCATCAAGGTCACATGTCCTCCCTACCTTCAATTCACGGATTCACCGCGTGCTACGCACGCTACAGGGCAGGGTAACGCGTTTTACCCGCAACTTGTTCGACATGACCGGAGGCTCCTCATCTGCTAAACCACCGATTACTGGGACGTTCAAGGTTGATGCTGACGCCGGACTGAAATATCACGACCATTTACGCAGCTAAGCGACATAGAAGGCCCTTGCATTTTCCCGCCCGGGCTGGTACTTATCGTTTGCAGCTATGTTCGTGGTGCTAGACAGGAAGCCAAGGGATTGGATTGTTTTTCGGGAGTTAGGTATAAAACCCCCTGGTTACCTGTCAGTATGAGTGAGTTAGGTATGAAGCTGTTGCCCTGAGGAAAGGAGACCTCGACAAGCATTGGATGTCTCCCGTTTCCCGTAGCATACGCGTGACGATCCGGGCGTGGTTGCCTCATAGGGCCAGCATCTAATGTTTCAGAGTACCCTCTCTTGAGATACCTCAATACCTGCGGTGGAACCCAAACGGTGATCTTGAGAGAATCTAAGAGCGCAACCCGACAGAAAACAATCCCGAATCCTTAGTTATGTATTTACTGTGTAGGTACAGCGTGAAAAACTCACCTGCATAAAATACTTGAGGCTGTTCGAACGACGATGGGCGAAATACACCTGTCCTGCAGACACAATCTTGACAAAAGCCTCAACGTGCACCTCGTTCCAGGCCTTTCGCTAGCCGGTCACGCGCCTTCATTGGCCCTCACCGCCGTGCCCGACGTGACCGCCTGATGGCAGACGAACGACGCGATAAGGTTTGGGATGCGGGAATCGGCAGTGACAGCTGTCAGGATGAGATTTCCTGCAAACAGAGGCTTCGTCTTCGATATCTCGTATGGGGGTGTTACTGAGGTGAGGGGTCGGGGGAGGCTACGCTTCTAGTATCACTCCAGAGGCGGGTTCGATGTGGGTGTATACTTCGGATGTACCCCGGGTATCTTACCTGTGGGTATGAAGCCGACATCGCCAGCTTTAGTGCCCAGGGCACCGCAGAGTGTAACTGCCCACCGACAAAACCCTCGTACCACTGGTATCAAAATACCTGCGCTTCGACGTCCTGAAAAGCAACCGCACTATGAAGTCAAATGTGTCCGCGCGTGTGTTCCTTCGACGAGACGCTCGCTGCGGTAGTGTAGCGTCTTGTTTTTGTGTTTCGTTTTTACCTCCTTCATTGTTGAGGAGTGGTTTACCTCACACGCAACGTTTGGTTGTTTTAGAGAGTGCAAAGTTTTGTATTTACCCGGCGAATAATATCGTGGCCTCTTCCTATCTTTTCCGCGGGATAGTATCCTCCTACACAAATTTCATTTTCAGCGACAGATAGTAGTGGGTACGTTTTTCAGTGTAGCAGAACCATATGACAGATGATGCTCGTTTTGGCCAGAACGCACAAAAGACTGCTTTGGACGCGGCCGGAGCAAATACTTGAAGAGTTTGTGACAGATCCGGTTGCCATCCGGACTTTGGATTTGTGACAGATCCGGTTGGCACCCGGACTTTGGATTCGCCCGCGGGATCGATGCCTTCCATATGGACGACACAACTCTTGATGTCAACTGTTTATATTCCGGTGGCGGCGTGTGCCACATGCTAGAGGTGTTGCGATTTTCTGAACCCAAGCCATTCGCTTTGACGGGGTGGGGAGCCTATCATCCATCTGGCACCATTTGCAACCATTGCAACTCGCAAACTTTCTGAATACAGTTACGGCTATTCCAACCATTGCGACAACACGCGTGCTTCGGTAGAGGGAGACGTGTTCATAGTGACGGAGGTTCTCGTATGGAGGACGATGTCAACTGTTTTGGACGGGGCTTCTCGTACGCGCCATATTTCGTTCATCGTATGCGTTTCTACCTGTTCCGTCCGACCAGAGTACTAAGGCGATGGGGCTGTTCATTGAATGGTTCATTTTGTCTGAAAGCCTGGTTTTCAAACGAAGTGCTAGAGTAGAATAGAGCCCCCCAAGCGAGGACGAGCTCCAACCAAAACGTAGAGGAAACCCTTCCGAGGCAATAGTTCTACTTACGTGCGTAGCCCGTGAGATAGTGTCTGGGTATTGGCTTGCCTTTGTGCTTACCTTCAATCGTTGGGTCAGCTATCGGAGTGCTGCCCAAGTAAGGTATACGTTGCATCGTTTCCGCCTCACCGACCCCCCCCCGCACACAGAGGTTTACAAGCGCCGGTGGAGAAAATGAGTGGGAGACGTTTACCTTCTCGGGGACCGGCGATAGCAGTTTCGAAATCGTCGCTGTTAGTGGGCCAGCGTTCGCCAACGTCCCCAACTATCCAGCGCTGCGGGTGGTCGACTTCCAGGTGGTTGCCGAGCGTGTCGACAACGGCCCAGGCCACTTCAATGTGAGGCGCTACGACGGTTCAGTAGGGCCACAGTATGGGTGGTGGCTTTGTATGCTCCGATTTTCTCACCCAACGAGATATCGACACCACCCCAAGTGCGGCTTCCAAGACCTATACCAGGGTATGCGCTAGTGGTAGAACAAAAGTGTATTGGAAGAGGTGCAAACAAATAGGCATAGTTGGTCAATGGGGGAGCCCGACCGTTCAGAAGCAACAGCGATAAAAGACGGTGTACCGTAGGATGAGTCGGTGGGAAAAATGTATTTTGGGAAAAAAGGCATCTCGTTCGCTTCTGCGCGTATATGAAAACATCCGGTTTTTCGCTCCTGTTTCCGTTGGTAGAGGTGATGCGTTGCATTTTTTAGGATTGAGAGTGTGACGCCAATGTAGAACAAACGTGTATAGACAGGGTCTAAGACTCCCATCTAAAAGGAGCCCAATTTCTCTCCCAAAACAAAAAATCGTGAGAGAAAAAGGCTTTACCAGTCAAAAGGTTTAGGACCACAGTTCTGTTTTTGGGGAAAATACTCAAATTCCAATGTATTTCGAACAAAAAAAAGGCTGCAGTCCTGGACGGGTTACGGGCGACCTATGGTAGGTACCATTGAGCAGAAATGGGGTCAGCAAGACAAGATACTTCCTCCGTTGGGGACCCCCCTCAAGTCTTCAAATACTGGGACTGCACCTTAGCTGAAGGCCGTCCAGGATGGAAACCCCAGATTTCTTTTTCCTTATCAGCGGCTCAGTCACCCGCTTGTTAGGCCTTCGGTTATCGTGCACAGTCTTAGTTTCTGCAACGCTGCTTGGCTAACGTGGTAGACCGGACGCTACAGGTATCTAGTCGTGGGGGCCGCGGCCTTTCACTCTCCTCTCCGATGCGTCGTCAACGCGTGTTCCTTCAACAGATGGTTACGACATCGATGGCCGAGTGGGACCGATTCCCCGACATCATCGGAGATGGAGTGTCGGAGCAAGAGGAGATAATGACGGCCATCTGTGAGACCAAGGGCGCCACTTTCGACGGCACAGACTGCGTCGGAGAGCTCGACGATTCTACCGTACACGTCAGTGACCGACGCCAGCTGGGGCTCCTTAAGGGAATTGATGAACTATCCAATAGTATTGTATTCCCTAACGTTTTTATGCATACGTAAGCCATGACCCGTGTTCCGATATAAGAGGTGGTACGTTGTGTTGTTGGAAACCTTTCGAAATGATGGCGACTCATCAACTTGAGAAGCCTTGCAACGATACCGTTTGAAGGTCACTCTGTCGGGTTGCACGTTTTTCTTTCTCAAAGGAGGTCAGCGTTTGGGTGAGGGATAAGCGCTCCTCTACTGGGCGAGCCAAAACAAAACGTAATCGCACCAAGACCCCAACTCGAAGAATGTATGAGTTGGCCGCAGAGAGTCAAGACGAACACATAAAATACAAGCGGTAAAGCCCCTGAAACTTGTTTGCCGTATTCGCTTATGGCGCAAGGTGTGTTGTATCACGTGTATTGTGAGGTTTGGGCTCGGAGTCGACCAGGAATTTCCGGCTTGCAATATGTTTGTATCCTCGGAAGCTGCAACAAGCGGGTGTCACATTGGGATGATCACATGTGCGCGGAGAAACGCTGGTTCCGCTGGAGCTATGGGTTGGCTGTTGACGAGTGAAGTGTGGCCTAGGTAGTGCAGCAAAGATGCGTTCGCGGTATTTAAATATTCCTACCATGAGATATTGCTATATAGTCAGGACGTGAATGAAGTCCAGCCAATTCAATTACAGCCCTGCCTTCTCTTTGCTTAAAATGAATAAACACATCGGTGTAGTGGTTGTGAGCCAGACACACTACAACCTTCCTCCTCAAACCTCTCGCTGTTCTGCCCCGACCATAGTTTTTCGTCCGGTACTTATCCTGCGTTGCCCCCCCCCCCCATTCCGTAACAGATAACTTTCAGAACGGGCGACTACTTTTTGGACGGGCCTGTCTTCATCAAGAGCGGGGTTACCCTGGAAGGCGACCAGAGCGATGACTATCCGGCCTGGACTTTCTTCAAGCTTCACGAAGGCGCCAACAACGAAAACACGGAGGAGGATGCGATGATGGTATTCGACGGTGTTACGGATGCTACGGTAAGAGTTCTATCGTCCCGCTCTCAACCTTGGTTTAGAGTGCTGACCTGCGTACACATATACTGCATCTCAAAGGGACGATCAAGACTGCTGTGGAGTCTGCACACGTGAATGATCCTTGAAGCAGCGGGCAGACAGGGCCTGTTTTCAGGTCCTTGCTCGTGGTGCTCTTCTGTGTACCCTGACCGCGTTTTTCATTAAATTTTGCAGTATGCCGAAGGTGTCAGCGTTACGTGTGCTACGGTATGTAGGTGACACCAGTTTTAGCTGAGGCCCGTAACTCGAGGAAACTCCGTGTCTCTCCCACAAGCTGATTTTGAGAAAAATAAAACGAAATCAACGATAATGGTCATTTTGAGTCCTGACGTGAAGCGGTTATTACTGTGCTGGCCCGTCAACAATATTTCGCCCGAAACAATGATTCCTTTATCGCAGCACGCGTCACGCACTATATACAAATTTCACGAATCTCTCCTCCGGGGCTGCAAGGCCCGTTAGTTGCTTTCGACGCGCAAAGTGAGCTTCACACTTCCGGACAGCGCAGGTACGTTCTGATACCACGCGATCCCCAACCCTGACTGTAGCCACATTCACTCCTGTCTCCGTACGACGGCAGGTGGAAGATATCAACTTCGGTCGAGTCGGAGAGGCGGTAGGGGACATCGTTCCCGGCACGCTCGGCAACCTGTGCCTGGAGGTCAGGAATTCCCGGGTGAAGTTTGCAGATTGTCACCAGCGTCCCCGAATCTTCATCGCAACATCCGGCGATGTGCGCACAGCAACCATCGACCCGGAATCAGCAGGTCTCTCTGAAGGGAAAGCCGCCTCCTACTTGAGCGCTTCGGTGCCCAAGCGCGGGTGTCCGCGTAGTGCTTATCTAGTGGGATGCGTGTTCCAAGGGACGACTTCGATGGGTCACTTTGTTTTGGGTTATGTTCACGGTGCCGATCCGTATTTGATGAGGGCATGATTTCCCCTGCCCTACTTGGGCCCCAACCAAAATCGAAAACATATGAGGCACGCTGCGACACTTAACGAAGAACGCCCACTTCACGGTTGGCGTAGGGTTGTCGCGACACGCCATGGGTCCACAGCCGGTGCGCGTGTCGTGGCTCTGCTATAACTTGGCATGCCGCAAAAACGAGCGAATATCGATTTACCTTCTCGTGAATGTCGCTCTAACGTGTGTATGTATTCCACCGGCGATTGTGTCGACGCGTTCTACTATTATAGCGGTTGCTCCTTTCCTTTAAAATGATTCTGAATGGCGGGGGTCCTCAACCGATAATCGTCGGAATGCCAATGTTGTGTCGGGGAAAATGATGTAATTGTATACTCGAGTCATGAGACTACTCACCGGGATGTAATTTGTGTTTTTGTTGAAGTCAGGGTTCGGGTGAGGTGTGGAGCTCCTCGAGTAAGGAGCGTCAGAAATTTTAGCCTGAACTTCTGTGCCGTAGAACGCCTCCGTCATCGAACGTATCAGCGATCACTCCGATCAATGCAAGACAAGACATGCACAATTAATTGTCGGTTCGCCCTTGTATCAATGAAAAAACGCCTGATGTTTGCTCAACCATGCGATAGCACGCGTTTCGCGCCAAGGGTGTTTGCCTGACCATACATAACCCCTTTTGCCCGAATCGGTTTGGGGGGGGGGTACTCCACGGGGCCTCGAGATCGATCAAATATCTCCGCAAGGGTGCCGGAGCGGCGCAGACCGCTTCACTGACTCCAGCAACATCACGTGAGGGCCGTTGTATTTATCCGCAACTACTCAGTGAATGCTGGGCGGTACTGTCGGTTAGGTGGGAACGTGTACGTTTGGCTCTCAGCTTCTATATGAAGTTATAGCTGCGCACACTGACCGAGTCTTTAGGGAATTACTCTGGTACGTATTGCATGGGAATCTGTTTGCCCCGCCTCCTGTTGTCGCAGTCTCGAGCCTAGGGCATCGATGCCCTGGCTGAGCGGGTTTTTTCTCTGTAGCATGCCACAGAAGAGAGGGTGTGGTTGCTCATACCCTCAAGGAGGTCCAGCCTCGAAAACCCGTAAATCCCGCATGACGGCCACGGCAACGAACGGCGGAGCAAAGGCAGCCCGTTCGGTTTGATTTCATCGAGTGTTAGCAAGCATGTGCAGCAAGGCTCGTTCCATAACAACGCGAAACGCGCGGGGATATATTTCTCGCAGTGCTGCTTCGCGCGGACACTATTTGGATGACGGCGGATATGGCTGAACTCGAACTCGCCCTTGGTTGGGTCGCGCTGTAGCGTGGGTCTCGCAACCCTAACCATGTCCGTTTCAGGTTCCCAGCCGAAGAACCAAACATATTTATTCGAGAAAACGATGCGCTCAACCTAACGAGCTATCCCATAAACTCCGTAGGCATGCGCATCTTCATACGTCCAAACATACATCCGCAGTAGCACACCAATAGGATCGGTAATAAGTTGACAAGTTCTGAAGTTAGGGAGCCCATGAGTCACAACTAAAAGTCACAACCAACTGATACCACCGCCCCCCCCGCCTCCCGCAATATGCCTCACTTTCTCAAGCAAACCTTGCACCTTTGCCCACAACATTTCCACACACGAATTTCAGATAATTTCCCCTTCAAAACCTCGGGCAGAGGTCTGTATGGGTGAAGGACGTGTCATAAAGGATGCTTGCGGCAGAGGTACCACATGTCGATCTAGCGATGACGCTACCGCATTTCGTTAGTCGAGGGGAGCGTCTGGCGAACAAATGCAAAGCTGCGATGTATATTGACCGTCGTGCCGTCGCTTGAACAAAGCCACATGATCCGCATCTTGTTTCGCTTTTCTCGGCGCAGTTCCTTTGTCTTCTTGCCCGCGACATCCGAGACGGGAAACTACATGGAGCTTACCCGTGTAGACAACTTCCACATGAACGCAGTCCCTGTGAGTCAAACCGTGTATGGTATATAGGGCTGCGAGTCAAAAACGGACGTAACCGACGAGCATGACTTGGATCGTGCCCTTACCCCAACTACCTGATTTATCAGGTTATCGGTAGCACCTGCTGTATCTGTACTACGGTAGACGCTCGTCGAGCCACGTGCGGACGCGACTCAGGTACAGACAACGGCACTCCGCAAACTAGTGTTACCCGACTCTTATTATGTACTCACTGCAATTAGCCCATTCAAACCTAGTGCGCGATTGGTGCCAGCCCCATGTCAGCAGTGTGTGCAATTCGTACGGTAGCACGCCTCCTATAAGCTGTTTTACTTTCACGGGGAACGAATGAAACCAGTACCCTCCATGTACACAAAAACCGTTAGACTCCAGTACTTTGTTGAAGCGCCTTTGGTCCTGAGTACAGTACCCGTAGTAGCGCACTGTGCTAAAGCCTTGATCGGATTATAATTCTCTTTGTTTGGGTCCCAGATCGGGAGTGAAGTCCTTAAGGGCCTAAAGGGATGAACCTCACAATAATGCGCATGCGTGTCCTTGATGTCTTGCGTTCGGTCCGCACGTCGTCGACCGATCGTTTCGTTTGCGGCATACTCCGCTGGGTCACATGCCGTCGAACTCTTAGGACTTGAGCGGATTGCTGATACACACGTGCAACAACATCGTATGGGAAGGGTTCGACAATAGCGAAGTCCCTAACCCCAAGATCAGCCCTCCCGCCGGCGGCAGCCAAACAGGCCAGCGTTGTCGTCACCGGCGAGTCTTCCGGCATCGTATTTAAGAACTGCGACGTGGGCCCCGGCGCAGGTGACCGTGGGTGGCAGTTTCTCGGGCGGACGGGCTTCCTCAAAGGAGCCGATGTATTCCTATGTGTATAGCTACATTACAAAGATTGGTGCTCTTGGAGGCGTTCTACGATAGAGGTTCACCCTAAATCTTCCGAGGCTCCTCACTTAAGGGGCTACATACCTCACCCAAAAACTGACTTCAGCATAAATGTAAATGATTCCCGATGAGTAATCCCATGGCCCAAGTATACAACAAGATCAGCTTTCGAAACAAGATACCTGGTAGGCATTTCCGACGATATGGGGTTAAGGAACCCCGTCGTTCAGAAACATTTTTAATCGGAAATAAATGTGCGACTCCTCTATCGTAGAACACGTCCTTTGAAGCATTTTTCGTATGTCTACAGCTGTCCGGTTTCGAGTTTTTGTGTACATAATGGTATCCCGGCCGGGGAGGAAAGTGCCGGCAACCTAAGGATACTTGATGAAGTGCTGAACATCGGTTCTTCAACCAATGGCGGTAGTAGGCCCGCGGTACAGATAGAGCGGTTGCGCCGATTGGTCCTGAGGCTCCTTTCACGAAAACGTCCTGCAACCCGATTTATTTTAGAGCCTGTGAGCTAAGACCAACGGTTGCACGATCCCCATGGAATACGGAAACAATGGATCGTATCCTTGGGTGCGGCTCCTCCGGCAGGGATGGTTAGGGGGCTCTTTCATCGAGAAATAGGTTGAGCGGAAAGCGCCATAGCAGTCCAACAGGTAGATGCCACAACGATGAACAATGCCACGGAAGGGACCTCAATGTTGTGCGCACTGCCCACGACTGTTTCCATCCACTGACTGCTGCAAGGGGCCGGCACAAACTCTGTCGGGGGGGCATTTGTCCTGGCCCCTCGAAGGAAAGGTTAGCTACGAGTCATTGCTGTAGCCCGGCCTCGTAGTGGGTGGCTCTTCCCACGGCAGGGGAGTCAACGTTTGCCGCAATAGTTTACCGCCGGGTGTTGACAGCTCAAGCAAGCAAACCATATATTCATGCTGTGACACCGGTTGTTGCTGGTTCGTACGACACTTACAACTATTTATTGCGTACATCATGTCGTTGCTCCGGACCAGGGCGCACAAGTGATGGTCGTTTTGAGGGGGTAAACGTCTGTCGGGTCATGTTCCGGGTAAGACGTCGAGGTTGTCATGCGAGGAGCTAGGAACGTACGCCACCATCCTCGTAATGGGCATTGCTCGGATTTAAATTTGTTAGTGTACAGCGGTAGGAACACCTGAACACCCCCCCCCCCCCCCTAACAACTTGTTTTTTTGGTTTCTTTTTGGCCCTTGACAATCAACCCCACCGTTATTTACGTTAAGAGCCGATTTTCCTGCTAGAATCGACCACGCAGCTGACCCTGGACAACATATTGGAGTACGAAGAGGCCACCAGCGGAGACTGCATCGTTGGAGTGCCGGAGGTGAGTCCTACACAAGATGTCAGTTGTAGTTCCTGCTCACCAATATATCATATTGATAAATCTAAAGTACAACAGCTATGAGATTATGGGTTTCGTCCCAACTCATCTTTGCAAGTTGTGATGTGCTTCTTCGATCGCGCGTACCACGGGTTTCATTGGGCCTCATGCAGATTATCATCTTCTTTCTTGGACGTACGGTAATGTAACCCTACAGGACGTGGTTGCATGGCTCTAAATCCACGTGGCTAGGCCCCATAACGTGATTGCGGTCCGAAAAGTGGTTTAAGAGATAAGGAAAACACAATCAGAAACACACCTTGGGTTTCTCTGCTATGAACGTTTTAGACGCTTAAAGTTATTTCCGATAAAATGATGATCCTGGGTACCAGGTATCACTCTTTTTTTTTTTGCTTTTTCGGAGCCATCATGCACGCTCCTGATGTGGCCGCCGTTGTCAAGCCCGCACACGCCAGACAGTTGGCGATATACTGTAGATCCTTTCGATCCGACCCTGGGTGTCTGAGGTCCTATGTCGGATAGTTTTAGTAGGGGCTCGACGAAGAAAACATGCACAAAGTTTACAATGCAGATTGTACTTGATATGGCTGCCATCCATCAGCACATTTTACACATTACACATACCAAGAATCGTTTTGCCTTGAGCGATTTACTTGAATGCCAGTAAAAACGGACGATATTTTTAATGTGTGAAGAAAGTGCCTTGCCGACGATTGTAAGTACCGCAACCCTGCGACAGCTGACCCTCTGACAAAATAGTTGTTAGGGGATTGAACGCGGCCTTGCGAACTACTGGTACGGAATCTGCAATGAAACCGGCGCATGCTGTAGCTCTGGCAAGAGAAACCACGCAACAGCTAGATCGCCCGTAGCACCTACCTGCACACGTGTGAACAAAATCAAGCACAATCAAAAAGGCCCTTGGCTTGAACCGGTCAAAGGCCACGAGCGCGTACCTTCCCTGCAAACGATGGCTTGGGTTTGTAGCAGCCCATGCACTAGATTGTGTGCGATGTCCGTCCCGCCAGCCTGTATCGCTGTTCCGCACACTTCGCGTGGGGGCATACACTTGCGCCACTCTATTGCGATGACGCTTCATGAACAACCCCATTTTTTTGCTGCTCTTACTACTATTGATACCGTTGTCAAAGAAGATGGAGTGTAGCCATACAACGACACCTTGACACCGCCACGCGTTATTGATGTGCCACCGCCGCGCAGGGCTCACCGGACGACCTCGTCGTTCAAGTAAACGTCAACGAGCAGACCCTGTCCAAGTTGGGCGACTGCTGGGTGCTCGACTAGACCCGAGTGGCGCGTACCATGCAACGTGTTGCCGAGAACGTGGAGCTCGTGTGTTCCTGGGCGTGTCAAGGCCTTTTTCCGGTGTTTTGTACCACACCATCGATCGTGGGCGGTAGGGTGACTAGAGCCTCACTATGGACCTGAACACCACGTATCCCCCTGTGTTCACTCACAGCATTTGTTTATGATTTTCAAGTTCCCCTCCTCAGAGCATCCGTCTACAGGGACATGGTCGTGCCGTATAATATATACTGCATGTACGAGCTGCATCTGCCGCTGTGCGCATCACGCTCTGAGTAGCAACAGCCTGACAGCACAAGAAAGGCCTGAGATAGATCTATGCCGACCTATATATATATATTCTGCATAACCTTCAGGGCGTACACCGTACACCTGCGATAGGAGTAGATATTGCATGTTTGTAATTTTTCCATACCTATATATAGCCTACACGTACCGATTTCGTTTAGTACAAACAACTGCCAGGATATGTACACCACTATGAGTTAGTAAAATTCACCGGCCGTAGCAAGCAAGCACGCGCTCGGATAATCGCGGCGATCTTGCTTCAAAAACATGATGTTTTATTTGAGGAAGGGTTTCGATGCCACAGCCGAAGCGTTCGTGAATTTGTGTTGTATGGTTAAAAGTGATTGTATGGCAACCTCGTCCATGCATACCCTTGCGGGCGTCGCTCGAGACGAGGAGGGGGGGCCGGGGTGGTGTTTGGGTCGCGCTCGCGTAGCTTGTCCGGGTCACCCTAACATGAGCCTCGAACGACAGGAACGCGCGCGGGGAGTGGGGGTCCGACTTGTTATGTTTTTTTGGTAGTGTACGAGTGTTCGGCCGCTGGTACCACTCGGCAGTACACAGTGCGTAGTGACGAGTCGAGTTTCCCCTTAATACAGGGGAGGTGGCGCTTCCCACTACTAACGGGCGCAAAGCACTCGGGCTGTTGATGCGCGAAACATCCCACGCGACGAGCAGATAGACGACAACCTACGAGTATCTACCTGCTGCTGTAGATCATGTAGCTCGTAACGCGCGGCGCGCGCGCCTCGATAGTGGTAGTCGGACGTATTTCTTTGTCTCATTGCTTTCAACCTGGCAGTGCTCCTCGACATAATGACCCAATATCGTCGGCATGCCATGTTTTACAACAGGGATTCGTGATAAGCGTAGGCCTCTGGGATTGGTCGCCGGGTTAATTGCTTTGCTTAGCGCTAAAATCATGAGTTGGGAAAGAGGTCCGAGTCGTTGAGGTGAAGAGCGTCGGAAGCACAAGGTTTTTGCGTCACTGTAGCAAGGCATCTGTTCTTGCTTTCTCTGTTGTGCAGATATTTCCCCTGGCATCGCGTCTAAGGTATTGCAGGCTGTTGGGCTCCATAATACCCGGCGCCTCGAGCTATGTGCTGCTGCAGAGTAGACAGGCCCGGAGTACCTGCTCTGGCATATATAGGGGCTAGCCTAGTATACATTGAGGCTGAATCACCTATCTGTCCGACGTGTGAGTCACTGCGTGTTGCGTCTGCTGGTGTGAGTCTAACGGAAAAATCGATCATGTTGAACTGTTGATACTGAGGTCTGTATGGTACGTGAATACGGTCACTTTGAATGGGTACGAACATACATGTGAGTGCGAGTAATTCTCGATTTGATGTTCAATGATGCACCAGGTGGTGGTAGAAGGAGGACTACGCGGTGGGCGTTGAGCCGGAGCAGTCCGTCGTAATGTATCCTCCTCACTTCCACTGTACTACTGTGTATTGGAAGCAGTATTCCAGCGGTTGCTCGTGCCGTCTGAACGGATGCGTGACGTTTCCCTGCCTGTAGCCCATTTGGATGGGCAATGTTTTGTCGATATTTCCTGTTTGACGCTTGAGTGCTTCGTAGGGAAGCGTTGGTTTTGACTGTGATGCACCTGCTATGTTTGCCTCGAAGCGGTAGACCGCTGGGAACACCTTCCTTGTGGAGTCCCGGTGCCTGTGTCCCCGTATGTAAGATGCCTACTTTTTGTCACATTGGTTCTGCTTGTACAGCACGTGGCACATGGTTGGGGATATATACTACGTATTTTGCGATTTCCCCCCCTTCCCCTTGTTCCCACACCAACGTAAGCTTTCGTCGCCTTCAAAATCTGAACCGGCTGTTCTGAAGAAGGTGCTGTAGAGACGCCGCTGTGAGCTGTTGAAGAGGGAGCGTATAGTGGACAGTTGCGTTTGAGATATCGCAAACGTAGTATCTAGTGAACCTTGTGATAAGGTCCAACGTGATCACGTGCAAGGTTCAACGTGATCACGTGCGGATTAATACGCGCAGACAACCAATTATCAAGAAACGAAGCGTTACTGCACGTCCACCAGCCCGCGGCGACCATACGTTGCGGACGAGATGTATCTACGGTAGTTCCAAGGGTCACCAGCAACTACTGCATAGAGGCCACCACCGTCGGATCTGCTGAGCAATCCGGTACATCCCGGCAGTTGCGCGAAATTCTCTCGTCCCCTCCGCCTTCTGCGGCCGGGTTGTAGTTCGTTGGAGGTAGCGCCCTGTGCCTACCACTCACTTCCGCAACGAGGTGGGGCATGCTCGTATCCGAGGTGGATGGCGTGCTCCTCTTCCCCGCCCAGATTGTCGTCCACCACGGATAAAGTCGAATACTGCAGGTATACAGGGAACGCTCTCGTCTCCCTTCAACGCTGTGGCACGAGCTGTCGCCGACGGCCAGAGGCCTTATGCGCCCACCGCACTATTTTCTCTAGTTTCCAACTGCTCTGATGTCTATTCCGAAACGCCTCCACAAACCCTACATTTCTAGAGTGTAAGGTTTTTTAATAGTAGTGGGTTACCTCTCGTCTGGCGAACACGTGCCTCTTCGTGGAGGCCTGCAGGCTTCTCGTCAACCTCGGTCCCCGAACCTCGAAGCTTGCAACAGCTAATGCTCACAACCACGAATGACGAGCGCTTAGGTTCGACGGCTGCTGTGATGAAAAAAATTATGCACACGACGTCGGTCGATGTTTTGACATCGCTAGCCCCACATCGGTGATATCGATCTGTTTATCGATGCCCGTAAATCGTCGATCTCGATCGATCTCGATCTCAATTCGTACACACAATAAGACGAGCAGCTTTGATCAGGCATGCGTCATGACACCTCTTGTCGATCATCATCGCCCACGCCCGCTGTTTTCCCAAGAAAACACCGCCGATCTCGAATCAACGCCACGGAACTATCCTCATTGACCAGGAGGCAGCGGCGAGCCGTAGTGTAACACTAGTAGTTTTTAGCCTGGTAGTTTCCAAAATCGCGTTGTGCCTGCTGTACAAGGTATGAATGAATTTGTATGATGCACACAAAATGACTGGTACGTGAGTCTACCTGTTCTGTTTATCCATACGATATACGACGGTTTCATCGTGAATGTCGACTCAGCCGGTCGGTTTACTCGTATATTTTACTTGAAACAACAGCCGGTGTAGTCGCGTTAAAGTCCTCGCGATATTAGCCTTAGTCTAGTTTCGCAAGGGGGTTGCTCGCATAGTACTCTCGGTAACATTTTGACCACTCGGGTAGGCAGGGGAATTCAAAGCGAAGCAGGAAAGCCCTCCTACCCGTTAGTCGAACGGACGTTGAATTAGTCTCCCCGAACCTTATTTTGTTTTGCGCGCGCGAAAGAGTTCAAAGTGTATATCATCTTACAGCAGCCTTCCGATGGTCCCCCGATTGGACTCATTGACGAGGTCAACGCCCATGTCCACATGTTTGTGCTGTTCCGTGATCGTGCAGAGTTCATCAACTTTGTGGCGAAGTTACATTCCGAAGTTGGGTTGGTTTTCTGCGGGCCAGGGGTGTGCCCCCTTACGATGGGAAGACGAGAAATATGCTTGGGGGGGAGTCATGCTGCTTCCGCCTATTCAGGCTCGTTCTCAGCACTGTTTTCGTCTTCTTGGGTATTATGGTGTATTTTTTTTGCGGAGTGCAGAGATTCGTTCACACCATCATGGATGTGGAGTACTCTGATGGTGTGTACCTTGTCGTTAACCTGGACGGGGTTGTCCGACGCCTTCAAGCGGAAACGTTTTCTCCCGTGATGTGTGGCTTTCAAGAGGAGCCTCCTCTAAACCATCGGCTCATCTCGAAAGGAGACCACCCCACAGAAGATGTGGGCGCGGGGGCCGTGCTGGCAGAGGACCCTTCGCCCCCTGGTACCGTTCGGGGCTTGTGTTCCTGAACGTCAGCCACTATGAACATTGCCCATGATGATGGCACGTTTAGCGAATCAAACATATCTTCGTGGTCGGCGCTTTTGTTCTGACGCGGTGTTAAGGAGGAGTCGTGCTCTTAGGTTTTGGAACAGCTTTTAACCGCCTTGGAATTGTTTATCACGCCGGTGTTACCGCCGCATGAAAGCAACATTAGTACACCGAGTCGCTCGCGCGATGCGTACTAGGGCTATCCGCCACTACCGTGCGTAGCCGATCAGTGCCACGGAAGGGGTTGTGGCTTGTCGTCGAACCATCTGTACATGGTGATCTCCATATCCCACTATAAGCATTACGTGAATACTCATCTCGTTAGCTCTACCCGACTACCTTTTCTAGGCGCTACGAGTCCTGAAACAAGCAGACTGCAGGAGGGTACGCATCATACAGAACGACAAGTCCTCTCTTGAGGAGCCTCAACGGGTCCGGCAAACTTTCCCCAGAAGGCAAAAGGGCGCAACCCCTACAGTGGGATGAGTCATCCTGGGTGTGATATGGTAATCAGGTATCCCGGCAAAACCAACGGTTAAGGCTCACGGGCCGGAAGACTACACTAAGTGCAGCCAGTGTTTCCAATTTCCGCATTGAACCGGTTTTGAGTCTGTAATACGTGACAAAATTACAGAATGGTTTGCGTGAAGCAGCGGCGCTTTCATGGCTTCCCCTCCTGGAGGGGAGATACTACCGTCCTTGCTTTTGTTGAGGCCGCCTGGAGTGGCTGCCCAAAGGTCACGCTAATCTCCCAGGGGGTACAAACCACCACGCTGCTTTTGCGTAATATCACTAACACAAACACACTATCTCTCCACTATTCGGGCGGTTGCTATACAAGAACCGCGTAAACTCCATAGCTAATCTGTCATGATGAAAACTTCCGACTCGCCCGTGTCTGTCCACGACACAGAAAATGCTGGTTAGGTAGGACACCGACTTCTGCCAGAGTCAGGCACGAGTATCACTAAGTGACGACCCCTAGCGTCTACCTCACAGTACCGCTTGTGAACGTAGGCTGGTCGAATTCGCTTCGAACCGTATAAATACAGGCAGGCAAGGCAAAGGTACGGTTTCCCCTACTTGCCCTCCATCGTCACGTTGTCCCCCCCCGACCCCGCACAAACATATATTAGTGGGATGCAGCTCGGCCTTCGTGCGACTCGCCGTACCCCTCACGGCGCTTCACGCTTGGGGAAAGTAGTCTATATCTGGTCGACGAACACTTGGCGCGCTTCGCCCCGGCATTGTTAGCGTGCGCCATCTAGGGTCAAACGACTGCGGCCATGGGTGGCGTGAGCCCCCCTCCCCCCTTCCCCTTGTCGTGCATGCTGTCCATGACGCCCCTATCATATAACACGGGAAATCGTGTACACAGGAGTTTGAATTGCGTTACGAGTTCTGCGCCACTCCCCGCCGTGCTCGTGTACGCCTTCCAATTTGATTTGTCCCCCCCCCCACGCCTCCTTGCGTACCCCTTATATGTTGTCCCCTGTCTGCAGGTTCTCATGTTTTTGCGCCCGGCGAGACGCACATCCCGCTCATCTGCGACGGAAACGTTAATAGTGAAGCTGGTAGCTCCCGACTCCTTCCAGAGATATACGCACGTTCCTCACTCTAGCACCCAGCAGTTCCCCGACAAACTCAGAGCTTGGGGAGAATTGATCTGGATAAGAGTATCTTCCGCGCTTCCCTGAAATCGCACGAGTTTGCAAGATTCCGGTTGTAGCGTTAACGGTCACAAAACATGTCAGAAAATGATTCATCGTTGCGTCGTAGACCCACTGGATATAATATAAAAATATGATCGGCCGTCTACAATTGGATCGACAGGGGGTAACAACAAAATCGAGTGTTTGTAAGCGTCTTCTTTCGCCCCTTTGGTGCTGCACAAGCGGTCCAACTGCAACCTATTGAAAAAACAATAAGTTGGAACATGTGTTGGTATGGTTAAAACAGAAAACATATACATAGATATATTCCTGACATGGAAACCCCGAAGTGTACTCGACGCTGCAGCGCAACCTCACCAAAATTTCGATGGGTATTTTCACCCCGTTGTGGAGGAGGACGTGCCTGCGTTCGTATTTGCCACGAACAAGCGCTGTTTTAAGGCAAATGAAGGAAGAAACATACCTTTTGACCACCCTCGCTCCACACCTGATACCGCTTGGGATACGCATTGGGCTGTCTGGACAGCGCCCTTGATTTTTAGAGGTGTTCTACGATAGAGGTTCTCACCCTAATTTTTGTGAGGCTCCTCACGTAAGGAGCTCCATACCTCCTCCGAAAACTGACTTCGAGCACAATCAAAATGTTTTTCGCGGCGAATAACCCCATGGCCCGAGCCTACAAAATGTTCTTTTTTAAGTCAACATTGACATTCCGACGATTTGGGCTCAAGCAACCCCGCCTTTCAGACACAAAATAGCGGAAATGTGCTGCCTCTATCGTAGAACGGGTCTTTAGTAGATCGTGCCTACGTGCCTTGAAGGCATACGTTTCAAATGCATTGCCCTCGTTTCCGGAATAGCTTTAGGAATAGGGGCATGCCTTCTAATATTTTGAAGTGGGAACATTCTCGCTTAGACCGTTGATCGAAGAGCATTAATCGGTAGCACGAGTACCAGGTTCAAGACCCCATCCTCCACAGATATCGATCGGAGGTGAAGAGCCCGCCCCTACGTAGTGTTCATACATCCCCTGACGACGACCACTATTCCGACCGGCCCAAAGCGCGAAGAGCGATCGACACAACCCTGATCCTTCGCACTAGGCATCCACGCCATCCCGAGTTGCTCACGGCATCAACACAGACAGGCCTACATTTGTTTCCAGCCTCAAACTGCCCGAAGTACCCTGGATAAAGATGGAAACTTCGAGATGCCGGCGACCGCTTTCGCCAACTACGTTACCACCGCCACAAGCGATGCACAAGTCCGTCAGACCCCGAACCAGATTGTTTTTGAACGGTGCTACACAGGACAGAATATGAACAGTAAATATCCGACCCATTAGAAAAACATGCCCTTCAGGCCATGCAGGTGGAAACCGACAAACCCCCAGCGAACATCAGCTACACCCTCAAGCAAACATGGGAAATAATCAGGTCCGAATTGAAGTATCTCGACCACGAAGTCCGAATCAACGATCAAAATGGTGTGTGAAACTTTATACGCGTGCAGTCAACCCACCTCCGGGACCTGTACGATGCAATCTCCGCTGACTGCATCCTCGTACTCCTCGACGGTGTCCAAGGTCAAGGGAGCGCTTGATTCCATGATGATGCGGGGCTCTGTCGGAGAAGCCCGACAGCAAACGAAAATGAAAGGGCCTTTTCAGGGTCGCGATGATACAAGCGTACCATGACGCGTTCCACGATAGAGGTAGCACATTTCCGCTATTTTGTTTCTGAATGACGGGGGCTTCTTGACCAAAAATAGTCGGAATGCCAATCTTGTTTCGAAAAATGACGCCATTGCATACTTGGGCCATGAGATCGTCCATGGGGATGCAATTTTATTTCTACTGGAGTCAGTTTTGGGGTTACTCCCTAATAGTATGCAGCTCCTCAAGTGAGGAGCTTCAGAAAAAAATTAGGGCGAACCTCTATCGTAGAACGCCTCCCATGCTATATTCACACAGCGTGCATGCAAACGACAAGATCGGGGTTTGCCTCCACGAATACCCTTCCTCGTGCTTCTCGAGGGTTTGGGTTTCTGTAGAATAGTGGAAGTGTTGGTCGTTCTCGTAGAGACTCAATCGCTTGACGGTGGCGTTCGGTGTTCGTATGCTCGAACATCGAACACCGTTCGTGAATACCCACAAGGGCTGCGGGTACCGTAAACCGCGGACGATGGCCCGATCCTTTGAGGCACAAACCAGTCGCAGTACGAGAACTCTGTTCCCTAAACGCGACTGCAATCCTCAACAGACAGGGTGAACGCATCTTCGTGGATGTGCATTTATGATCTGGGACTGACGGCGGCTACGCACCCTGACCTCCCCCTTTGCTGGTATACGTTCGGGCATGTTTTCGCGCCACTCGGGCCATAGGGGTGTTCACCCTCTCGTGACACGACATCCAGAAGGTTAGATGGAGGGTTTCGAGATACACCCTGGAGTAGACAGCGGTAGTCCGGAAAATCATGGTTTTTATTTCCACACACCGCAAAAAGTGTGAAGTCTATCAGGTCATGCGCCGTGGCTAAACGTTCCGCTCCATGAGCCACCCGGTCGAGGGCACAAGATTACGATAAGGGCCTGGAGATACAGCCCTGCACCACCTACTGGTTGGAGGAACCCACTGCTAGGATCCAGCGAGAGGTATTTTGTGCCGCAGATGGAAAGCTAACGACGGCAGTGTACTTACATTTTCAAACGCGTGCAACGATAAAGATAGCCCATTTTCCGGCGATAACAGTTTCTGACCTCTACTGTAGTACAAGAAGAGGCTTCCTAACAGGGAAAGGGGGGGCCTCAAAACTGCCTGTTTTTCTAACACAATCGGTTTCGTTGCAGGCCGAGCCCATGGAATTGCTCACCGGCTCAAGCCTGAATTTACGTTAACAAAACACGTTTTTGATTGTTCTCGTCGTGATACAGAGCTCCTCTTCAAAGGAGACACTCTGAGGCGTTCCACAATAGAGGTTCACCCTGAATTTTCTGAGTCTTCTCTCTTGGGGGACTCCATACCTCACCCAAAGCCGGACTTCAGCGAAGCCCTAATTGCCTCCAAACGAATGATCCAATGGCCCAAGTATACAAAAAATGTAATTTATCGCAACAAGATCGGCCTTCCGACAATGTTTGGTAAAGGGACCTCTTTATTCAAAATAATTTCACGGAAATGTGCAAACGTCTATCGCAGAACGCGTCCTCTGAGAGTTCCAGGTTGTACCCCTATACTAGCACGCACCTACACGTCCTGTGGAAGTTTGTGACGTGGAATTGGCGAGAGGAAAGCGGGCGCGCACTTGCTATCGCCAGATGATATTATAACGATGGCATGCGACATAACGCTGGCATACCGGGACCGTCTCCCACTTCGACGTTCTTGAACACGATCCCGGTTGAGTCACCCGCGATGACCACGCTCGCCGTTTGGTCAGCGGTAGTGGAAGGTGGTGTGAGCTTGGGGTCCGGGATGTTGTACTCGTCGAAAATTCCCAGGAAGAGAACATCGTTGCAATCTTCTATACGCAGTCCCGGCATGCTCTGCACCGCAACGACGACGAGAGAGAGAGAATGAGAGAGTCGATGCATGCGTGCAGCGCGTACTGCGAAACGTTAAGAGCAGGGCGCCATCAGGCTAGACGCATAAAGCACGAAAACGTTTATTTTGAACACGAGAGGCACAGAGTCATCCCGCGGTTTTCGTTACAGTTTTCGGCTCATTCGCATTCTTGACCCGGTCAAGCTCACATGAGCAACTCCCACTTCGAGCGGCTGTTTCACCCTTTGCAGCAATACATTCTAAGAAACTAGTGCAAACCAACGTCGGTCGGTTTGCGCTAACATACTCCGTTGACGTCACACGCTGGGGTACCCGATTGAACTCCGTGTGGGCGGAGCAAATATAACAAAGGCCTCACGCCTACACGATTTTGCTCCGGTACACATATTGAGCTGTCCCAATAAAATACCGCTGGCGCCCATCTTCATCTTAACCGCCGTGCTGCAACCTACTCAATGGTTTACGCGCCGCGACCCGAACGTTCTGTACATGATATGTGGTTGTGTTGTTCGAGGAACCCGGGTAGGTGGGGCATACAATTGCGCTACAGTTCCTACGTACACAATACGAGTTGGAAGTGAGGAAGACTATCCTGGGATGGGACTTCAAGAAGGGACATTGACATTAAATAAGTTCAACAGCCTCTGCACGAAAGAAAAATTGGTCTGAGTGAAACAAACAATTGAGGACTACGATGACCCAAAGACAAAAGTATGTATCAAATATATACGTGACGAATAGTACCGGAAAAACGACGGTGAGGTTCGGACGATAATGGACAAATTATCCCACTCAAGCGAACGCATGTTTTGGCCTAAACGTGCGACTTCGAATTGCAATCCTTATCGTTGCACCCGTCATCAGAAGTAGTCAGTGTACGTTATGAAGCGAAGCGATGAATCAGACCAACACTCTCACACGTGGGGACGCAGCCACCACCAGGTTTCGAGATTGAGGCAAATAGCAGGTAACACGCAAAAGCCGGTAAAAAGAAAGAGCAGATACCTGGTATCACGGAACATGCCGCTCGCATGTTAGCTATAACTGGACTCCGCCCAAACGCAATGGTAAAAACAGGGGGGAGATAGCTATCATGCCCCCGTCAAGAACTTCAGCCGAGGCCTCACTGTTTCGCTCCTTTACGCTCACCGGAAAGCCCTCGAAGACGAAGTCGTCCACGCGGACGAGGTCCATGTAGTTGCCCGTCTCGAGGGTGGCCGTGAAGAGTTGGAAGGAACTGGCGGGAAGTAAGCAGCGAGCGCGATATTTGAATGTCAACACTTCACACCTCGGGCTATTCGTGACATGCTGCAGTGCGGGTAGATCACCAAGGTCGGCCCTCGCCGTTGCACAAAGATTGTGCAGGGTCTGCATACCAAAGTACAGACCCAACCCAGAAAACATGCGCTACGGTAGATACATTCAGAATATTTGCGCGTGCCACCCGACAACACGAGCCACTGTCTGTAGATAAAGCAAGGTCGGGGAATATATCTGTCTTCAAACCATCTTGATCGAGAAGTGAAAACACACGATACCTGCGTTGCGCGCGAACACGCAATCCCGGTGGGCAGGCACCACACGTACGGTTCAAAAACGGCTACTATTAATAAGACAAATTAGTAATCGTAACGTCCGGCTGAGATTCGGAGGAAGTCACATTCTCGGGGAGCCGTTTTGCTGGAAGTAGTGCAGAGAAAAACTCACCGTTTCGCTCTTCCTAACGGTAGGGAGTTGTCGCATCTCGTTTGTTACGATATTTTCTGACGGGCCGAGCTCCTGAAACGAGCAACTGTGGGGTAGTAAGATGTTGTACTTTCGAAAATGTGTTAGCACCAGCGAACAACAGCGTTGTTGGCAACTGGCGAGCGAAACGTCTCTGAAGCCGTTGTTTCCGGTGAAATACTGAGTTCCTCATGCGAGGAGGTAATAACACTAAAGGCGCATGGCACTGCTCGCCACCCGATGAAAAACCCCATGACCCAGTATACGGGAAAGTTGTGTGTTCGAAACGGCATTGGCCTTCCGGCTCTCTAGGATCAAGGGATCCCGTCATTCAGAAAGTAATTCCAAGAAAACAAAAAACACTTATATCGAAGCACGCGTCCGAAGATTTCAATCAACACTCTGTGTCCAAACTTTCTAGACGTGACGACACAAGCTCACCTTGGAAAATCCCCTTTGCAACACACATCAAACGCCGCCAGGGCACGGTTGCGCAACACAAAGGGCGGACATATTTAATCCGTGTTCATAGATAACCTTCGTCGCTCTTTTCGGGCGGCAGGCGTAAGTCATTGCAAATATTGTTGCGCATACTTCACGACATCTATTTTGACCCCCGCACCTGATGTTCCTGGAGTCGGAAAATTGAGCGACGCCGGTGCGGAGATCCTCGAATGCCATGTTTTCGAACCGGAGGTCCTGCACGACCGGGAACATGCAAGACATCCGGAAGTTAGGCGGCTGACTCACGGGGCCGCCCAGTTCGAGGAGTATTACAAGCTGCAGCTGGCACGATACGCAGCCCGTGGTCTTTGGAGGTTCCAATCACACTATTACGGGGGACCGTAGTTAACAGGACCTATGGTATACATAAAAACCTATATGTTTAACCATTTTTCCCAACAATATCTGGTCCTGTTAACCAATGCCCCCCGTAATAGGATATACTTTCTTCTAGGGTGTTTGACTGAACGATCGGGGAACATCATATCGGGGGGTCCAGGGTGAAAGCTCTGCTGGGTTCCTGAGCATGGTCTGCCCGTGGTCGCGAACACCGTCACGGGCGTTAGGTTTGTGCGGGGGTCTGGTCGTTTTTATCGAGCGATCGTTACTTCTGGAGGTCGGATAGGTTGTCACTCGCGAACCAGGAGGTGTCCGAAAAAGGGTCCGGTCGAGGCCCTTCCAAAACGAATGTTGTGTTCGACGTTTAGCACCGTTAACCGTTGCCGAGAAAAAGCGGGCGATAGAGAGAAAAAATCGCACCCGTTGCTCGAAGCTCGGACGCCCTCCAGGGTATACCTCACGCGCGCCGCTACTGTAGGGGAAGGAGTGTTTTGGTTAGAATAACAATCAAGTCCGGCGGGCGGATTCTCGGGCATTTGAATCGAGGGTCCACGCGGTCTAAAGAAGAAACATGTCATTCGCGTATTGGCACGGCACTATATATATTCCTGGGTCACGGAGGGTGATCCCTCGTCGCCTTCTAAGACTGCAGTCCGAGCAAGGAGAAAAAACCTACCTAGGACTTGAGTGTTTCGCCTCCAAAACGGAACTGCAGTCCTAAACAATTACTCATGTTGGTATTGAAGTAATCGGTTTCGGCGACCAGAAATGAGCTCGTTGAGAGAGTGAGGAAGATTCAAACATCAAAGGTGATGTAGATGCCTACTGCACTGTACATAGCAAACGCCACCTGCGAGTTCCTGACGTCTAGTCCGAGGTTGCCAAGCGTTCCAGGCACGATGTCCCCCGTCGGGTCCTCCTTCCAGCCTAGTACGAAATCATTAACCTGCCGGTGGACGTGACGAGATGAACGTGGTGCGCGTGTGACCAGTCTTCCGGCTATGGGGACGCCCTAAACCCCCTCGTCTCTATTATATTCCCGCGACATCTGTACGTATCATACCCGAAACCAACTACCTGGTATAGGGGTACCGATGTTTTTTTATTGGTCTAACGTATGACACCTGTATTGACCGTGGAAACGTTTGAATAAGAGGTGCATGGCCGGTCGGCATTCGTTTCGATTTCCTGGAACCTCTCCGCGGCGTGTTACCTACTACTTGAGGTGAGATTGTGCAGGTGTCAAGCTGTAAACTATGCGTCGGCCGGAGCTTTTCAGACCATCGGCAGCGCATGAGCGGGTCGGACGGACGAGACCTAGAGCCACGTTGTCTATTATTGCTGAAAACAGGGAGAGGTGCCTTGCCCCCACAGGAAATGGCCTGAACAGCGACCAGAACGACGTGTAACGGTCGGGTTAAGATACGCTTCTTGATCTCTACAATACTGATGCGGCTCGCAAATCGACAACAGGTATATCAGGGATTATCTGCGGCGCGTTGAAGTGTCAATAGCCGGAGCAAGAAACGACCGAATTGTAGAGTATCATGGCCCGCCGAGGAAAAACGAACAATTCCGAGCGAGGATTGTTCGAAGCCGTGTCGCGACACTGAGCTCGAAGAACCGCGAGCATCTACTATATACCGCTGAGGACGAATTACAGACACCGCGCTTGGCAACACTCATCAACTCTTCTACGTGGAGCAATACTGCGGTAGGTCCCTGGTTCCCTGGTTTCCCGAACTTCTCGCATGAAGGGCTCAAAATCTCGACCGTCACATGACTCCGAAGAGGATTGTTCGCACAACCCGACCAAACGCTAGACACGCTACTCCCGTCGTAAAGCCAAAATACCCGTGCGAGACCCACACAGTTGGTCACATCGAGGAGGAGCTCAACAGGTCGGAGACTAGTTTGCCTACAAAATGGTAACCCCTACGGTGGGATTTCCCACATGGCGTCCGCCACAATACGAGCCGCATGTAATCACCAGCTCCTATTCGTGGGCATGTTTTCTTGAAAACAAGAGCAAGCAAACGGGCCCGCCTACGGTAGATAGAGTCTTGCTATGGTGCTGGTGGGTGGGGGAGGGGGTTGTAATCTGTCATTCTGTACCACTCCAAGCCCCTAGGCCGAGAGATCGGGATCCGAAGTGGGTGTTATGTTCCCCGATACTAACCGGCCATGGAACTGCCCCCCCGCGCCAAAAGGAACCACTTGGAGTGACGCTCGGGACCTCTCACTCCTAGTGGGTGACCGCGGTGGCGAAACGAAAGGCCTCACACCCCGCTTCCCGCAGCACCTTTCCTCACCTCCGCGTCCGTGGCCCCATCGATGTCGATGATGCCGGTCTCTCCGGTGTTACTGTTGCTCGAGCCCTCGTAGACAGACAGGAACGAGAACTGAGGAGACTCGGCGATCCACGAGCCCGACAGCGTTACGCCGCTCTTCATGAAGATGGGTCCGTCCACAAAGTGGTCTCCGAGGTGCATTTGGATCTTCCGCGATGATTCAGGGGGGCGGAGTCGGGACGGCGGATGGAGTAGGGCGGTGTAAGACGGCAATCTTGCACAAACACACACGAGGTTGGTCGGCGTGTAAAGAATCGTGACACCAACTGAGGGCAGACCGTGAATCGGTTTCTGCTTCGCGGATCCAGCAAAGCCCTGCATCCAAACAAATCAACCGGAACACATTTCAACTTTTTTTTGTCTGGCGATTCACGCGAACCATGCGGTGAACCCGCAAGCGGCATGGACGAAACACCCTTGCGGACGGATCAAGAAGGGGAAAGGCAAACAGAATATGTGATTGAAAGACAGACAGCCATGTTTGACGTATGTCCTGTTTTTGGATTCGACCGAGGCTGCAGCCGATTTTCCCGAACTGGGCAAAGCCTCCGTTTGATAAACTGGTCCGTGCCACAAACGGAAACCTTAAGTTTGTAGCTAGAGTCGTAGCACGACGGACACGTTGGAATCGCTGTCAACGCGGGTGTTGACCGTGCGACAACTTCGTTCACAGAAATGTTTTGCACCGGAAATGAAAGCGAGAATTCGGTACTCGTGGCTGGAATCGTATCACGATGCGAACGCTGGGGCTACAAAGAACTCGAGATGGGGTATCGAATATTGACGTGAGCGGTACGTCTGGCACTGACAAAGACAGTGGAGTCGTCGAGTTCGCCGACGCAGTCGGTGCCGTCGAACGTTCCCCCCTTTGTCTCGCATATGGCCGTCATGACGTCTTCCTGGTCGGACACTCCATCCGCGATGATGTCGGGGATTACGTTCCAGTCCTTGATATTCGTCGAGACCATCTGCGTTAATATTCGAGCATGCGGGCGTTTAAACGCAGACGATGCACGAAGAAGAAAACCTTAGGCCGCCACAGTCGCATCGGTGGATGAGGTGGACACCGCGCGATAGCTTCACTCCCCCTTCAGGAATATGACCCCAAGACCCCTCCTCCTTACGTGTGGTGTCGATTCAAGGGGTCTTGCAGCGTTCGGGGCACCTGACACCTCACTCGCTAGGAACAGTGATGCGGGTTTGCAATCACAGGGCCCAGATCGCATGCGGAGCTCTCGCAAGGGACGATTCACTACAGAAGCATCGCAGGGAAGTACCCATTCCCGGTACCTTGTCTCGTGATACGCCTCTTGACACATACAATTATGTCCTCGGCAAGGCGTAGCGGCCTTACAAAGGGCGTCTCGTGTCGTATAAGCGTTCACTATGTTCGCCTCCGTACAGCCTGTGAGGCGTCACAAGCGCAGCGCTTATCGCGACAGACCGTAAGCTATACCAGTAGCGAAAATACTATGGAAACACCCTGCAGTACAAGCAGCAGGTTTTCACTATAGGATGACCATCTACGATCCGTGGTTGTCGTTTAGTGGCGGCACCTATTTTCTCCTGAGGAGGCTCCTCTCCTGCAGACTTCCATACGGTATTCTATAATCAAGGTAACGCAACGCCGATTAGTGGCCTTGGAACGACTTTCGCCGAGAAGGTTGCATAGACGCATCGCTCGGCGCATTCAGTACGCCCTCCCTGTTGTCGAGAACCCCAGCTTTGAAAATCGTCCGAAGGGGGTGTGCTGTTTGCGTGTTATCCTGTGCCTTTCCCGAAGGATAACTTTGAAGAAAATATGTAGACTTATCCCGAGGATAACTCCTACGGCCTAGATGCCAACGAAACAAAACTATTCCAACGAAAATCAGCTGCAAGGCACTTGTTTGACTGGGGATCTCTATCAGTAAGACCAGGCCCGGCTAAACCGTGCCACCGCAATCGAATGTCCCACTTCGTACTGTACATCTATTGGTGCTCACCTCGAAGTAGCCCGGAGGTCTTACGGTCGGCTCGCCCACGACCTGGAAGTCGACAACGCGTAAAGTCGGGTAGTCCGGAAAGTTGTCGAGCAACGGCCCCGACACAGCGAAAATTTTCAATCTCGAAGTATCGGGGGCACTTTGCGAAAGGGTGAACTCCTCCCACGTGTTTCGGCCTCCGGCGGTTGTGAACTCCTGCGAGGAGAGACGAGAACACACGCGTATTGACCGACATAAACGGGCGCTGTTAGCTGTCGGTGCTTCTCGAGCGGGCCCAATTAGGGCACTCATACGTTTGATAACAATCTAAAATTTAGGTCTGTGTCGACAAAACGTTGATGTTGGTTCTCAAGCCGACCAGCTTGACACGTGTGACAACCCACACAGCATGTGACCCGATTTGTGTCTTGGGATTACGAAGGAGCTCGAGAGGTTTAGAGTGGCGCCCTGTGTGAATAAAGGTCCTAGCGCATGACCACCTTTATCAGGAAACCGTGCGAATAGTGTCCTGTTTGGAATGTACCCGTATCCCTCACAAACCGTGTTGTCACATCGCATTCTACATCATTCTCCGCAGGGTCGGGGCGTCGTGAAGAAACGGGCGAGACGGCGTAGCGAAGAGCGAAACCGCGAAGCAAATCATAATAAGGGGCGCCGCAGCGAAATATAGCATAATTTGATCGGTTATCAGCGGATGTTTCCATGCCACGGGTCAAGCACTGGCGAAGCTTGCCTACGTGCCGTGATAAGTCTCGTAATTTGCAGGTTTAGTTTTATGCCGGAACGATAACTATGCACGGCAGTCCTAATAGGGCCTGCTCTCTCCGGAGGCAGCCTGGGGTAGCGACAACGCAGACAGATGCGACGGAAACCGAGTTTGTGGGAGCACGGTGAGCTCGCGCGTTCGTTCCATCCAGACCCGCTGGAACAACAACAACAGCAGCAACAACAACAACAACAACAACAACAACAACAACAATAAATTGAGACAGATGTTCCATGCTTAAACGGGGTTCAGATCACGCCAAAGTCGAACCGAAAGGCGCAGACAATGAAATGTCTATTAATAGTCGGGGTTTGCTCACTAGTAGTGGCTTGAACTAACTGCTTCGATTGAACCCCGGGTGCTGTATGATTCAGCACCGATTTAGGGCCTGGTCTCACTCGTACCCCCACCCGGATCTGACTCCATTTGCCACCCCGCTCCCACCTAGCGCCTGGTGGGCTAGAAATACGGGCCCATTCAAGAGTATTATGTGTACGAGGTACACTTGAGGGTGTATGTGGCATCAAGCTTGTTGTGTTTTGTTTAGTAGCGGACAAGTCCACTTACATCGACGACTTCCTCGTCCCCCACGTCGTACTCGATCTGAAACACGAACTCCCTGTCGGCCGGGAATCGCATCCTTACAGCGGTGACCGTGGAGTCGCTCACTTGGAAGCTGGTCCAGTCGCCCGACTGGCGCCCGGGCGAGGTGTCGCGGTCATCGATCGGCGCGACGGGCGATTCGCGGGCGGGACAAAGCAAAAAGTCTCGATACAAAGCTCAAATGAAATTTGTGTGGTGAGGGCAATCCAGATCCTACTGTGCTCGACGTAAACATAAAAATGACTAATTTTTTCAAGCGTTTTCTGCCCACCTCCAGAGTGCGTTCTCAAGGGGGTAGTTACCGAGTAAACAAAAAACAAAAACAAAAAACGAAACACAGACAACTCTTGGTTGTGACACAGTGCAACTCCCCTATGCACAACCTTCCATATCGGCAAAGGTATACCTATCTAGTAGATGATCTCCTGTAGATGAAAGTTCACGAACAATGGTTTATCAACAAAAAAAAAACACAGTCCAGAAGTGCTTCTTGTGTGGGGTCGATAAATGTATCGAGCCCCTCCAAGCTATTTGCGAAGACTCCCAGAAACCTACGGCGCCACCCTCTACCACACCGAACGGGATGCGTCGCTATGCCCCGACGCCAACGCGCATCGTGGCGAGCGAAAGTCTCACGTCAGGGATATCGAACCTAAACCTGGTCGGGGTGTCCACATCCTCATCTTCGTCGTCGCGGAAGAATCCCTGACGTACAGGGGGGGCCGAGAATATCGGGAAAAGGAACCAGTCGTCACGTCAGGAGAGTCTGGGTACAAGCCTAGCTACGGAAAGGGAGAGTGTTATAAACAAGCGTTCAAACCCGTATATATATAAGCCTAGCTACGGAAAGGAATAGTGTTTTAAACAAGCGTTCAAACCCGTATGTATATAAGTATGCAAAACACGATGTTTACGGCTGTGGTGTACCTATATCTTTTCGGAGGACTTATCACCGATGGAGCTTCACACCCAACCTGAAAAACAACGAATGATTAGGAAAAATCTGCAGGTGCACAACCCTGTCAAGAAACCCACAGCTAATTAGGTGCACGACGATATTTTTTTCTACGATCAAAGCAGTATTTCAACGTGACTGGGCTAAGCAGCCCGTAAGTCAGAAATGTTTGAGCCAAACAATGCTCGATCACTACCGCAGCACGCGTCAAAAGCCCATGCCAAGGGTGCAGGTTGTTTTCCGGGAGGACGTGGCGAAGGGTGGGGGTTGGGAAACTCATAGAAACGGTTTATGAGTAAGGACTGCAGTGCTTCGTGTGTCGATAGGTAAATGATTGATTTATTGATTATGGTTTCTGTTAGATGGTTGGTTGGTTACATAATAATAGTTTGTTGCCGTTTAATTGATTGGTTGACCATTTATGTATCTGTCGCCATGTCTTCATCTCAGGGATGGTATTGTGTGTGGCCAGTGCCCAGTTGGACGGAGTGAGGTATTCTATATGGATGGCCGAAACATACGTCAGAACAGAAAGGGCCTTCCCACGGGCCGTAGCGGTCTGGTGCAGCATGATCTGAGGTACCTCACACGAGGGAGCTCAACATCCTCCACCCAAATCACTGAACTTGAAGAAGATTGTTGGCGCGACCCGACCCTGTAATTATGTGCGTTATTCCTACAACCAATAGACCCCGAGTGAACGATGCTTCGTCTGGCGACAGAGGCATCACGTTCGGCCCGCCGCTGTCCGGACCTATGGGTCCTGCGAACCAAAAAACTGCCTTGTATCGTCCGATTGCCCTCCATGTCAAACGTTCATGGGCCGCGGACTAGACTATGAGGCATTCTACGACAGAGGTTCACCCCAAATTTTCTGAGGTTCCTCACTTAAGGAGCGCTCTACCTCACGCGAAAACCGACTTTCAGCTAACATCAAGTAGCATCCCGATGGATAATCCCATGGCCCAAGCGTGCAAAAACGTTTTTTTTTCGAAACACGATTGGCATCCCGACGGTTTGGGTTAGGAAACCCTGTCATTCAGACAACGGTGTAGTGGAAATATGCTACCTCTATCGTAGAACGCGTCCCATACGGAGTGTGGTCCTCGGCTTGAGCATACAACTGCTGACAAAAGTCAGTTTCTGGGTGATGAGTAGAGCTCCTCGCGCGATGAGACTCAGATAAATAATTGACGTCGCACTTCTGACCGGTTCTACGATAGATGTAGCACATTTCCGCTTTTTCATGTCTGAAAAACGGAGTTCATTGACCCCAAATCGTCGGAATGAAAAATCTTGATTTCGCTAAAAAAAAAAAGGTTTGGTAGAGATTCGGGCCGTGGGATTATTCGCCGCGATGCATTTTGATCTTTGCCGAAGTCAGTTATCAGATGAGGTATGGAGCTCCTTAAGGGAGGAGTCTCTGGAAAATTAGGGTTGAACCTCCATTGTAGAACGCCTCTTCTATAAGTGTGGTATTGTCACTGGAACCGGTAGTTGCTCACTCGAGGAGCTCCATCGGTCAGAACGTATTGAGCTAAGCTGTGAAAAACGAGAAAGGCGGCCGTCTGCGACGAGTCAAGCAAGCTGATTCTGGTTGAAAGCGAACATACGTCTGGTTTTTGTCGCTAGGTAGTATCCACGCTCGGAGCGAAAAAAATGGTTAGCTTGCTCGGGGGTCCAGACGTTTGAAGCCGTAGTCAGGACTCAGTGTTCGCTGGAGCGTCACCCCACGGTAGGGTTGCACTTTGTGGGGCAAAGGTTTCTGACCAATTGAGTTCCTTAAGTGAGGAACTACCAGTAGCGAGGATGAAAATTTTACTCGTATATTCGTTTTAGGACTAGCGCATACAAGTGCCGGTCGGGTGGCACGAACGAATCTTTTCCAAGTACCTCATCGGGTGAGATAGTGAGCTCCTAATGTTAAGGGCTCAGGAGCTTTTGTTGCACCCCTACTGTGGGATGGCTGGATGCACAAAAATCCCCACTATTGTTCGGGAGCGCGCGGGTTTTCCCTTCTTCACATTGTTGTCATACTGGGTTTCTGGCTGGACCCCGTACCAACCGCGCGCCCCTATAGCTTACGCGGTCATATCAAACCAGCAACCCCCTTCGCTACAGGGTAAATGAATCAATCAAAAACGCCGGATCCATCCCGTAAGACGAACGTCGTTTCAGTGTTATGAGCTTCTCGTGGTCAGAATCGCTCTCCTGAGCCTGTGCGGGTTCACGAGACCCAAGGTGAAAATCTCGGAAGTTGGCGGTAGAAAACGCTTCTTTTGAATGGCTGGGGAAAGAGTCGATATTTACAACAGTACAATGGATCAGCAACCGGGTGCGCACCGCTGTCCCGCTCCTGTGTGCGTGCTTGTGGGTTCTCCACGTTTGCCCTTACTTGCTACCCGTCGACATCCAGCACTCGCAGCATCCGTGCTATTCATTTTGTACTATGGAGACACTCAAGCACTCTGACCACACAGCTACGACACCGAACAAGTACATTGTGTGAAGCGATGAGAGGGTGGTGGACCATGCCGTGGCATGCCATGCCATGCCCTGTTTGGCATTGCCATCGCACTGGATACAGCAGCAATACAATCTACACACGCCCGCAACCCGGATACGTTGATGAAATATATGTATTCCCGAGAGCGTATAGTAATGCCCCTCATCGATCAGTGTATCGGTATACTTACGAAGGACTGTTGGAACGAGAAGACAGGAAGAGTCCCAGCCACGACGTCGTTTTTCCTCTGCTCGAGTATGATAATCTGCCACACACAGAGAGCAGACGAAGAGCGGAAGAGAAGTTTGACGGTGACTAGGGCTGTAAGTTATCAGATTCGCAATTCACCGACTCAGTATTTACTAGTGTTTTGCATGGGTGGGCTTTTACAAACGGGATTGGGGGGGGCAGCAGTACAACGTGACATCCCCGAGGCTGTATCCTATGTGTAACCGTCAAAACGCCACAAGATGAATACTCGACATATTTCGCCGAGAGAAACGCCTAGAGTCACTCAAGGTCGTGTGAGGGGGTTGTGGGTCTTCTGATCCTCGTCTGTGGCTCGGGTAGCATGTCTTGCTGGCGCCTTAGGCCTAACGTTAGATGCGTGCATACCAGTTGGATGCACTTACTACATTATGAGGTTATCTAAAATTCAAGAATTCTGTTCCCGAAACGGCTTCATGAAAAGTGCCCGCCTAACCCGATGACCAATCACAAGGTCCACGAGGACTACACAAAAATCAAGAGCAAAAAAAAAAATGGTCGATATAGGATAGGTTCTCAGCCGAAAGCAAAACAACATTTAAACCGGAACGTGCTTTATACCCTTGTCGTTTCATGTGTCATTTTGTTAGGTGGATCACGCGGCCACACGAGGCGTCAAAGCGGCGGTGGAGCCCAGCGGGCTCACAACCGTTACGGAGGACTATTCAACACGGTCTGTGATCCAACGCATTTGATATAAGTTGTTTGGCCGGTTCATACATGGGCCGTGCCACAACGGGGAGTATGACGTGTTCGGCCAGCCGCAACTAGATCAGCAAAAAATTAACGATAATACTCCTCAAACCGACGAAGAAAAGCGTAGCAGTACACCAGCTACATGTGCTTTTTTTTAACAACAACCCGTGTACACAGCTACATTGTGACGTGGCTGCGAACGGCCGCGGTAGCACCTGGTTGTTCGTTCTGAGATTGTCCACCTCAGGAGCTCCCAAACTCCAAGCCTGAAACGTGGCTCTGATGACGTGTGGACGTACACCCTCTTTAGGATAATACTGCAAGACAATAATGGGATTCCCAGGGACAGGGGGTACTGAAGAGTTCCTCGGTTGATGAGCCTAACAGTACCACCCCTATGGCCGCACGCGTCGGTGCAAGAGCTCTCAAATAGAACGTGAGCTATAATCCAGGCACACATCCCCATGACCGATTGCAACGAGCGTTCAGTTTGCACAAGGGATGCGTGAATTCGCTGTTCAGCGCTGGAGTTGTGTAAGAACTGGAAAGAACGTTGCCATGTTTGACAACAACGTGCTTTCGGAAATATCTTGACGAGAGCCCCTTCCGAAAAATAGGGTGCCCGACGTTGGCACTCGTACAGCTGTTGAGAAACCGAGCGTTCAAAAATGCTGTCGGCACTCCTGTGCGAACTCGAGGCTCTTTACCTATTTACGGTATACCGAAACTCAAGCTTATTTGAACATACGTTCTCGCCCTTTCCGTGCGACGTCAAGGCTCTGTACGGCCGTTGCACAACGAATATCATCACATAAAACGGATGGAACTACGACGATATTAATTGGTTCTTCGTCCTAGGACCAGCACCCGACAGCCAGAAGCATTACTCGGCCAACGTTTTCTACCACTACTATTATCGGAAGGCGCGCGTCCCCTTACCTCGTTGATGCCAATCCACTGGGTGTACCGTTGGTGCCTGAGCGTCAACCTGATCAAGCTGGTGTGGACGCTAACGTCGAACGTCTGGAAGCCCGTAGTACCTCCAGCGGTGATCGCTGAAGTCACTACCGTCTGGTGTGACAAGCACAGCGGGAGACAAGAGGGATGAAGCGGAAAGGCTCACAAATACGACAGCAAACGTTCTATTTCCCGTGTGTGTCACCAAGGTTGTACACCGTACCCCCTCCTATGGGCTTCAGAAGGATAACTTGCCGGAAACAAACGATGTCGACACTGATGAGCGCAGGATCGGCAAGGCAAAGCAGCGAGTGCTACACCATCGGTCATAAGAAACACTCTTTTCAGCGTGGGTCACATGGCGCCGGCAACCGCCACAGCAGAGCAATGGGATGGCAGGGGCGGTGCCTTGGTATCTTCTGAGCTCTTCATTTGGAGGAGTTCAACATCTCACCCGAACCATTATTCCGAAGACGTTGTGTGGCCCCAACCACCATGTATATGCGCTGGTTGAGAAACAAGTATGTTAATACACGTATCATGGCCCCACTGGAAGACGTGGACCGGTCAGAAAACATTGAACGGAATCAACGTGTAAAGCCCTTAGTGTGGGGCGGTTCAGCATCGGTCATAAGAAGCAGCCATCACGGCTTCGACCACAAAAAAAATATATATACATTCTGAAAAATATATAGGGTCGCTCACCACCCAGCCCTGAGCGGTGAAAGCCCTAAGGTTGAACTCCACGTGCTGCTTATCGCCAAGGTGGAATGCTGCCGGGCGGAACATGTGTGCGGGGACATGAAACGGGAACAATAGAGCGGATAGCGAGACCAGTGGAGAAAATCCTTCATTACTTCTCACTTTTACCGTTCGGGCCGAATTTCACAGATTCAACCCCAGAGATACCGCTGTAAGGTGATACGACATGTATATCCTCATCCAGTGCTTGGGGTGGACGCGTGCTACCGTATAGGGGTCGAGCCCCTGAAAAAAAACGATGAACTCGACGAAAAATGAACTCATTAGCCCCTCGGCACCCCTTCGATGGAGGCCGAAAAAAAAACTATATTTAGTGCTCCCAGCCGTCTACAACCGGCGAGGACGCCCAAGAGCACCACGGAGAGGGTCATGTTGAACTCTTGCCGTACGACTCCTTGCAACCATTGTAACTCGGACACCAGTGCCCGTTGCCAATGCTTTGATCACTAGTTTTAATCGACAAGTGTCCCCTTTGAGGTCTCAAAGGCGCTCGTCCGATGACCAATCTCATGGCCTAGGTCCGTGACGGCAATTTCTGTGAACATGCACAATATTGGGGGGTTACCCAGTCGTATTTAGTCAGGCTAAAACGCCCGACCCGCATCGCAGACACTCCTCGGTATACGTACGCCACTCGTAGCGCCTACGACCCTGTATTTCTCACCCAAACGTGGATTTTAAAACCATTTGTATTCCTGGCACGGGCCAACAAACGACAAGCATGCGTTTAACGAAAAACTATAACCGAAATAACAAGAGGTACCAACTAGTCGGGATTGTCGGCAAACTAATGCAAGTGGCTCGGGGCGGCTAATAGGAATGTGGCAAACGTCCCTCCCCCATATTAAAAGTTGGACGCGTTTCCTATTGGGAGCCCGAATGGTTCTCCGCCTAGGACGGAATGCGTGGTCAAAGGTCTGGTGACTACGGCAATCAACAGGTGGTTCCGCCCCTCCCGTACCTACTGTTGTCTAGGCTACGTTCCCACATGTATCCATACACCCAGGGTGATGAGACACAGCGACGGGGCTCACCCAGTTGGACTTGACGAACGTAGCGGAAGTAGTTGAGGCCCAAGTCAATCTCGCAGTCACCGTCCGCCAGACCGCAGGACCACCGGGTGTCCAAGTCTCCATCCTACGACAGAAACAAGATTGCATGCATCGAGCAGACCGTTTTTTCACTCTTGGAATACTTCATGATCTGTACGAACTGACTCGTTTTTTGCGATAGAGATAACACACTTCAGCTACTTTGTTCTGAAAGGCGGGGCCTCCTTGGCTCCAACTCGACGGAACGACAACGCTGTTTCGAAAAAACGCCTTTCTTTTTTATTTCGAAAACTCGGCCCTTGGGGGGTTATTCATCTGAATGCAACTTCATTTTCGCCGAAGTCAATCTTCGGGTGAGGTATGGAGAGCTCCTCGGGTGAGGATCCTGAATAACACCAATGTCGCACCGCTACGTAAGCATCTGCGTCGTTTTATACAGCTCAATTTGCCGAGTGGGACCCGTACAGCCAGCATCATACGATACAGGTTTCCTAGGCTGGGTATGTACAAGCTATGCAGTAGATCTATGCCCAATACTCCAGGCTATGATCTATCTGGAACGTGGACGCCCTCCTCCTACCTTTATGAATATCACCCGGCATCCCTCAAAGTGGTTCGGAGAATCGCAGCCGCCGTCGCTGGCAGACCTGGCATCGAAGACCGGCTCCGTGGAAGAGCCGGGATTCCCCGCGCGGGGAAGCGGCCCAGTAGCTTTAAGCCACAATTTTTCAGCCACGGGCCGAGTTGGAGCATCAACTCCCACGCGGAGGTCGACCTGTACAAGCGAAAACAAGGCGCGGTTGGTGACCGACGGTTTGAGCTTGCCGCGTTCGGACGAAGTGGGTCAGGTGCCGAGGTGCACCGCAGAATAAAAGTTTATGATTTGTCCGATAGATGATACGGTTGTTGCATGCGAAACAAAAAACATCGAGCGACCACTGCCCGTGTCGTCGTGCAAAGGACGCGTGCAACCATGAGAGTAGGAACGCTCTTTCGGCCTGAAATTTATGATTACGAGTGACGAACCTCCTCTACTTAGCCATTATCCGGTATTACACGGTAATATATCCCTTTTGTGCTGCGCAATATAGATCGCTGGCATCTAAGGCCCCATGGCGTTGTCTAATTGCGTAAGCAAGGGTACACGAAGAGAGCAATACTCGGCAGCGCGATCATTTTCAGAGCCCCAAACAGGGGTGTTGGCGTAGTGCACTCGTTGTGACGAATGGCTGTAGTCGTCTGACAACGACAGGGGGTATGCCGATGCCAATAACAATACAGGGAAATACAGGAAAACAGATCCCCCTTTACAAACTTTCGGAAATCAAATCCCAACCCGCGAGTGTGTATCCGTCTTTTCCTTAGTTTCTCGTGTACCCCTGTGTAGAGCGCGCATATCTCCGCAAAAATATAGGCTTGGGTCTCTGGTGTGGTATGGAAATACCTGCTGTAGCGTGATGAGCAGGAGGAATACGAGCGGCTGTATGCAGGCCGATTCAAACGTACCGCCAATTTCATTTTTCTGCCACGATGCCGATGCTGATTGCAATTTCTACTCGAGGGTCACGAATTCGGGGTCACACAGACCGCAAATTAACGGAAGACGGTGGTATAGCCAGACTAGTTTTCGTGCAGGTGGTTGGGTTGGGGTTAACGAAAAGTGGTCTCCCGACCAACCCCGGGGCTTCAGAAAACTGGCAATAGTCACGCGTTGCCGTGGAGAAAATCATGTGTTTCTCGTTGATTATATTGACCAACTGGTTCCAGGTATGTTACTCCAAGTATTTGGCAAGTTGGCGCATATACTCAGGAACCGGTCTGGGTGGGAGCAATATCAAGTTACGTTTCATGACCAAGGTAGATCGTGCAAAGTTGAAATTTCGTGGCAATACCATAGTGGCTTAGCCATGGCCGAGCTCAAGTCCAAAGGCCCACGGTGTTTTCCGAGAAATGCCCTATTTGTTGGCACACGTGCTATATAGCCCCCTGCCAAGCCTCAGACGAAAGGGGATTTTGCTAGATTATTATTTTTCTGTCGATATTTCCGATATTTCATGCATATATACTGAAGTATCTACGGTATGTTATATACTAAACCCCAATATCGAACGAAAATAACAGGAACTATAATTCAATACCAAACGGGCGGCCAGGGCGTCATGAAACGCGTGCGAGCCAAATTATAATGTCTACCTACTAAAGCAAAACGCGTGACCCATGGATGTACGGAATGTGGGGAGAAAAGCCTGAACCAGCTCGGACCTCCGTCGTAGCGTGCGGAAGAGCCCGTACTAAACGCTGAGGAGGCTGACGTTCAGTAAGCTGGGACCATGCCGAGGAACCGTTAAAAAGCAATTGTAGATCCCTGTCTTCAACGGGCCACACGGGCATGAGCAATGCGCCTTCGACTCACCTCGTTGATGGAGATGCTTCCGCCGCTCGATGGCACCACTTCGATCTTCACGTAGCGGGCCACGGCGAGCATGCCACCGAAGGTCTGCAATCCGTCGCTGCTCAAGGGGCGTCCGCCGGCCTCGATTCCCGAGCGGACGGAAACAAAGTCGCCAGACTCGCCAGCTGCCATGACGTTGAACTGACCTCCGGCGTCGCTATCCTCGGAGAACGCTAAAATTGGAAAGAAACGGATAAACAAATACGCAGGGTCATATAATATATATATATATTTATATATATTTATATATAAATATATATGAGGTACCACAAACTTTTTACGGTGCCATACGCCTTCACATCGTCCCTCTTCTAGCTAGTATACGGCCTCACGTCCAGGGTTAGTTCTACCTTCAGTCGCGAAGTGGTTAGGGCTGCCTCGAAGGCCTTGTCTAGCAGGGTACGCTGACTGGACCGCCCCATCGGGTTAACGACCAACCACGCTGCACCAAATCTACGACGTCTCCTATTACAGGTTACACCGACGGAACTCCTCCTTGGAACTGAAGAGCCGCTCAAAATCGCCGATGATCGTCCGATGCATTCTCGACGTTTACGAAGGTAGGGGTTTGCGTTTTTTTGTTTGGGAAAATATCGCTGCTCCTCGCAGGCACTCCATAGCCAGGTGGCCTTGCCCAACATCGTCGGTACACCATTGATACGTACTCTGTGGCGACTACATGTGATTCGCCGGATGTACAACGTTTTACCAAGAGCCGGGTTGTGGGTAGTTACAGACGCACAGGCGTCTGCAACTAGGAAAGTCCTTTTGGGACCGCAGTCCCGTTTCGGGGCCAAACCAATCAAACTCTATGTCGTTCGTCGCCAAGACGGGACTGCGCTCCAAACCGGGTCGGGAAGGCCCCTAAAGTGGTAGATCGGATGGGATGCCTCTCGTAGCATGTGTCCCTTTTTTTACATTTTCGTTTAGATGCCTTACCCCCATCTTGGAATGACGGTGAGAGGATCGGGCCACCCGTGAGACTTACCGAGTGTCTCGGAACGTTGTCGGAGGTACTTCAGCGTGAGGAAGGCTTACAGAAGTAGAGGCGGTCGGTACCTCTACCGTGTAGCACGGGTCCAGCCGTCGCTAGACGGGGGACCAATGACAGGATAATATCTACTTCTGCGTGAGTGAGGGTTACGATGGTTGTAAAGCAAGGCACGATGACGCGCCGGTCTCTCGCGAAGCCGATCCTTCAGGAGCCGAAATATGATAGGAGCGGGGTACACTATGAGCCGTAATAGTGTCTAACTGACCGGTCTCCCTCCTCTGCCAACTGAAGAGCTGCCCAATATTTGTTCTCCACCCGGCTTTGTTTTCTACAGCCTTCCACGTTTGTTTCGCGTGATGTGCAAACGACGTTTCTCATTAGAGACACATGACACGCTAAGGCGCGCCATTGTTATTCTGGGGTTGCTCCTGACATTGAGAAGACCCATACCTGCCCCGAGGCACTGTTTTTTTTTTTTTTTAAACAACTATGGAAGTGCAACCCAATGGACAATAATTTCGCAGAAAAACAAAAAACAAAAAACTGAGGATCTTGGGTTGAGGATCCCCGTCATTCACAAAACCGAACAACCCGAAACGTGCTTCCTCTATCGTAGCAGGGGTCAATAATATAAACTTTTCAAAGGCAGGAAAACTATTTCTGCTTGAAAGAAGGGACGCATCTGATACCGCCCCCCCCACTTGTAGCGCTACGCACGCCCGACCATGAACTCCAGCCCGACATAATCTGGGAGCATGACCATCCCCTCATCATGCGGCACAACCGTCTCTCTGCGAGACTGCACGCACGCTAAGCCATCACGATATATCTGCCACGACCTCACGGACGGGTCGAGTGGAGACGTGTCCGTGTACGCATGACAAGAGTCTGGACGGTATCGGAATAATTCCGCCGTCAAGTGTATTCGATGATCATTGAGGTATCGCGGGGTTTCGTTCACCAAGGAGCAGCATCAACAAGAAGGATATAAGCACTAAGCCCCGATGCACCGTATTTACCTATGCGGAGTTGTTCAAGCGACTCGGCGGCCTGTAGGTCGTAGGTGATTTCGCACACCTCCCCCGATGCGCAGGTCCACGACGAGGCATCCGTTGCGTCGCCATCCTGATATCGATGGCACAACACGAACGTCAGATATAATTATCCATTGCCGAACCGACTTGACACTATCTACCCGGGGCGAGTACAACACCAGGTGAAAAGGTACATCGGGAATATATCCTGCACGCGCAACGTGGTCGTCTAGTTTTCGGGAGCGAGGAAGAATCGCCAGAATCGTGGTTCGAGATACACTGGTGCAGTAGCAGCGCACTGAACAAGCGAGGGCTGCGGCCGCGAGTCGGGTTACCCATGAAAGGCGCGGAACCTCAATCAGCAGTAAAGACGCCAGGTGAAGATCGAGGTAGCAGTCTTTTTGACGGGATTTTGTTTGACCGACGGGGGAATCATCCAGTGTCGTTGGGAAGCATGTTATGCTCGACGATAGCCTTTGTGGTGCGCCTACGTAGGCGATGCAAGTATTCCTCTTGAGGCATTTGTTTAGCAGCTAGGTAGAGCTGGCGAGAAGGTCCACAGGCGAGGCCTCTCAGAACAAGCGAGAGCGGCACAGCTCTACCGTACCATGAGTCACAAAACAACGCACTTATCGGCGTTTGGAAGACGTGGGTTCTTACGAACAGATCTATAAATGCGTGGCTCACCAAAGTGTTCATGGCCGACTCGGCGTCACTGGTAGCCGTGGCGGAGATTGTTGCCCGGGTGCTAGCGGACGCGCCACCAATCGTCATATCATCCACTTCAACGAAGATCCCGACCTCCGGAGCGATGAGTGCGAGAAAAACAAAATGGTGTAACTCAACAAGAAGACCGAGCGTCAGCAAATGTGACGAATTTTCAGAGATAATGTAAGATGCTTACGCCCAGCTTGAACCGACGACGGGACGCAATAGGATACTCTCATAAATTGTGAGATGCTTTGCTGGGGTGCCTGTGGGGTGACGTCTTGCCTGCTTTCCTGTACCGTGCAGACAGGCAAGGCTATTGCCTTGAAAACGTGTCACCACCGAATACCGGCATTAAACCAAAGCGGTAGGCAAAAAATAGTTGTGGGATGGGAAAAATGCTTGCCTCCGGAGATTAGAACATATCTGTAAATTGCACGCGCCCGCTCTGCCGGCAGCGGAAACCACTCGACTCCCTTCGACAGTAGTGTACCGATTGTATTTGTTCTGGTAAACGATGACCGTCCAAAAAGCGTTTGTTCTGGGATGAATTGACACAGCAGCCGAGATCTAACCTCGAGAATCCCGAGGTATTCCCCGTCTTCCATGATGCCTTCGATCTTAAACGACGACAGCTCGAGGCCTTGCAGGGCAGTAATTTCTTGCATCTCGCTCGACCCAGGGGTGGCTTCCCACTGCTCCACAAACGCAAGGTCACTATTCAAAGTGATGTTGAAGCTCCGGACGCTATCGGGGTGGAGAGCTGTTGTCGCGGCAATGAAGATGCGAAAACGAGGGACGGTCATCATCCTGAGTGTTGTTTCATCGCGCACGAGTCATATGTCGGTGTTTCGTCTCGGCCCGGTGTGGACTCAATGCGGTGGGGCAAAGTAAACATCACCACCCGATGCACGCGCTGTGGAACGCCCGCGCCGTTGAACGGCTACGGGGCTACGAAACGCTAGTGGCGCGACATTGTCAACAGAGCGCCTTTCATACAAGTTGTTTGGTGAAGTAGTCTTCAACAAAGAGCTGCCGCTGCGAATGGGAGGAAGACCATCACCACCCCTAAATTTTCTGAGGCTCCTCACATAATAAGGAGCTCCATATCTCACCCGAAAACTGATTCTAGCGAAGGAAAAATTGCATCCCGATAATATGATCACGATCACATGGCCCATGTATACAAAAGCGTCATTTTTCGGAAGAATATTGACATTCCGACGATTTTGGGTTGAGAAACCCCGTCATTCAGAAAACAGTTTGGCGGAAATGTGCTAACTATATCGTAGAATGCGAAACATCCACGCCCAATCCCAACAGTGTGCAACACAATGTCCTGTCCTCGTATCAAAACAGCAAACCCCTACCAGGACTCTATTGCTAAGGGAAGAGGTGCACGTTTTTCCCTCCGAGGTTCCTCGATCGAGAAGCTCTATACCACTAGTGAAGACACCCAGAACAATGTTATTCGGGGAAAAAAATGAAATTGAAACCAGAGTAACCATACATACCATCGTCTACAGAAGGTTGTACAGATTAGCAGCGTCACAAAAAACAACGCCGAATATATCAATAGCGTTGCGAATATTTTGTTTTTCAAGGACCTCCGTCATTCAGAAAATATATGATTGTTTCTCGTGAAAAAAGCTATCCCACTGCTGACGTAGCACGCGCGTGTGAGATGCATCATTCTACCAGAGGGCGGGACCAAGCATTTATTTGACTGAGGCTCTTCGCTTGGTGGGCTAGATGCCCCCCCCCCCCACAACACCACCTGCCTCTGTGAAACATGAAAGTGCAAGCCGGCGGAGAATGCCATTTTCTGAGTGTCTGAATCAAAAATACGGTTCAACCCTTTCAGGACCGTAGTCCCGTTTTGGGGACAAACTACGTAGAAGTTGGGTTATTTTTTAGAAACCGGGACTGCAGTCCGAAAACCGGTGTAAGGGGTGGTGTTAGGGCCGTGGCAAGCGTCTATAAAATATTAGCCGCTCAGGGCAACTCGGACTAGTGTGACTACCCGATTTGTTTGCCGCCTTGATGTTTCCATCCAGCAGGGAACTGCATTTCGCAATAGGAACTGCCGTGGTGGGGTTGTCCCGTTACCCCTAGCTAAACCAATACCGTTTCGTCGGAATTTTGAAAGAAGTACAGAGCCACTCGCCCGGGTGGCGTAAACGCGGTAGTGAGCATGACCAAAAAATACCACCCCCCTACCCAAGCACCCATCTAAGCTCGACGTACGCCATCAGCGATTCCTCAGGGGTAAATAAGGGGCACTGCCGATGAGATGTACATTCGTGGAAAAGGAAACGTATCCCCTTCCATAGCACACCTCCGTCTCCCTCGCTCTTACAGAAAAAAAACGGGTCCGACCGAGCCCTACCTATTTGCACGGAAGAGATAGTCACGGGCTCAGAGCGCGACTCCGAGGTACCGTAGAAAACGCCGCAAAGGTCGCCTCCTTCTGGCATTGTGCAGCCGTAACGGGAGTCCAGGTCCTGGGATCCATCCTGCCGCACATTTCACAGATAGCCCAGTGGTCAAGACGAAAATTTCCAGCTGTCACGCGCGTACCGCGATGGACGCATGTATCATCCTCAATGTGCCCGACCAACAGGGCTCCTCAGATAAGGGTGTACCCTGTAACTCTTGATTTCGACGACGTGAATCTTACAGTCAGGAACATTCGTCACATGCCTGACTCCAAAACGATCGATCGTGTGCTAGGCGGCTTGGATTTTTATTCAAAACGTCGCGAGAGTGTTCGGGGCACATAGCCTCCTTCAAGCGGAGAGGAGCCTCACGAATAGTTCGGGCTTGTTCTGCTCCAAGCACGCGCATCGTCAGATCAAGATGGTGGATCGAGCTGACAGGGAGATGCAAAGGGCGTTCAGCGGCGCTTCTGGCGCACCACCGGACTATTATAGCCCAAGGCAGTGTTGACCACCCACGTCGCAACGTTGTCAGCGCCCCCCCCTGGCCGGTGCCATCTCGGGGACACGCAATCCAACGACTTGTTGGAGGTTCCGTTCTGCACAAATGAGAGGCGAACTCCGGGACCGCAATAATAGTATACATTCGGCACCAACTACTAAACATAGACGAATATGTGGCTGAAAGATAAAGTGCAACTGAATTGATTTTGTTCTTTATAACCAGAAGAAAGCGGCATCAAAGATAGCACCGGCACTCCTGTGTTACACTCGATATTTTTCTTTTGACATGGAAGACTCACCACCGCTCGTATCTCATCTGGATCGAGCGGCCGAAACTCGTGGTCATCGGGAGGGAGCATTGTGCGATGCGGCAGGTGAATGTCGGAACCAAACTAGAGCAAGTCAACGGTGCGAGCGAGCGAGCCAGCAAGCGAGCGTCAGGGAGAACTCACCCTAGTCAACCCCGCGATGCATCTGCCCGTTGAAGCGCAGCCCGAGTCAAGAGGGTCGGCGGCCGTTTGGAATCCGTAGGGCTTCTGGATTTCGTAAGCTCCTACGACGGTAGCTTCGGAGATCGACAAAGTTTCCAGGATATCCACTGTGAAAGCTGAGGCCAGAGAGCGACGCGCGGAGAAAGGCGATGATAGAACCAGGTTGATTAGCTGAGCGTGACTCGCCACAAAGGTATGGTCGTCACGCGGTACTGGGTCAGGAGAGAAGGGTTTCTATGGATTTTCGAGGATGCTACATAGGTGTGGTACATCTCGTGAAGGGTCTAACTATTTCGAAACCAGCACAGAGTGTAGTTGCGAAGTTGGACCCCAACGTAGGCCAACCGTCGAAAACAAATAGCGTCTCTACACAGGGTATCTGCCACACGAGCGCCTCCGCTAACCAATCAAACCTGTCATTCTCTCGGGCCTCGTGTGATAGGCATCAACACAATGACCTGTCAGGTGACGTCTGTGCAGGTACAGCCTCCCCTGTGTGGCGTACACACAGATTTTCAAAGAGTATTCTCCGGGGCCAATTTGCCATGAGTTGGTCCGAGAGGGTTCGACCCACCTGCTACGCTCGTGGAGCCTCTAAAGAGCAGGCCGATGGCCAGCAGTGACCTTGAGCGACCCATGCCGGTAGGGCCCTCACCTGTCGGTTCCAGTTCCGTTTAAAACATTCGTACGCGTAGAACGATCGAAAAGAGCGGGGTGGACGCCGACGTTATCTTTCACAATGATGGCCCTAATTAGCCACTCAACCAAATACTGTAGACAAGTAGCACCGGGGGGGGTCCTCGAAGCATCCGCAAGGTTCATGGTCAGATCGAACGAGCGACGTATCCATCCAGGGTGGCCGCCATAGGAAAGGGAGGGGCAGCACCACAGGATCACCGCGGTAGATGGGGGACAAAAGGGAACGGCAGCCCGAGGGGAGCAAGACACCAGGTCTACTATGCGCAACCTGTCCACTGACTTCCGAATTACCGCGAATGCTTCCCACTCGATTCTGATATTTTTCTTGTCTTGACTGACCACGACTGTACTTGCGAGTCAGTACCTTGTGGTGTTTGTCGTTCTTGTTTTTCCTAGGCGGGTTTGCTTCGTGTTGTCTGCCGTATCTCCTACCAGACAGCGAGGGAGGTATGTGCCGGAAACTACGCCAGGTGACCCATCTCCTCGGACGGATGGATTATCAAAGCTAGGTTTTTGTTCGACGGTGCAAGTATTGGGGCGGCGCGACGCGCCTACTATGGACGGATCTCCAGAAGAATGGTCCGAAGCCGTACCATTTTTGTTGTGTTTGCCACCCACCTTCTGGAGGAAATCCGCCACGATTTTTCCTGAAGGGGTGTGTTATCTAATCACACATGTGTACGATTCCTGTCGATGGCGTACAAAGATGGCGACGTCGCCGGCGTCATTTTCGTCATTTGTGTTTTATTCTTCGCTCTCTCCGGGCGTTTTTTTTTTTTTTGCGTGCACCATTTCTCATCTCCCCCGCGCTTCGGGTGTGTTTCTTATTCCTCTCTTCTCGTTTCGGTTTGTTTTTTGTTTCACCTTTTTTCACTTCCTCAAGCATAGTTGTTTGTTTTTTTCCTGATTTTTGTTTTTCGCCAAAACAATTGGGCGTTTTTGCTGGGGGCTGGGGGGGGGGGGGCACGCGAGAATTGAGAAAGCCGTTAACAAAGAAAACCAAAGCAGTATTGACGCGTGCTGCGATAGACGTATCACGGTTGTTGTCAAATCTGTTTCTGGACGACGGGGGGTCCTTAACTAAGCAGCTGCCCAACACCGTCTGGTTTAGAACCGTTCTGGTATGTACCCGGCCCACAGGGATCGATCATCAAGTTGGCCTTTTACTATTTCTCGAAGTCAACTTTTTTTAGAGGACAGTGAAGAGATCCCTCGAGTTCCGTGAGTTAGAAGCCTCACAAGAACTACAGTAGGTGCTACTCTTACCGCAGCATACCTCTAGTGATAAAGGTGGCAGACACTGCTGTATCAGTGTCCGGTTGCGTCCGAAGCCATTCCTGGCCCCTGCGGACTCGGAATGGTTTGACGTCACCTAGGGGACTGCAGCAAGAGCGTGTGCAGTTACCGCTTCCGTTCAATATCTTCTTCGCTGCTGTGATACACGCCGTGGGCTGGAACAATTCAATGATGACTCCGAGTTTTCAAGGTATTTGTTTAACCTCGAGGAGGACCTTGGGGTGGATGGGGGTAAAGGTTGACCCACTAGCATGTACCAGTAGAGAGGACCGTATGGGGTACGCTGTACGCCGAAGATGCAGGCATTTCGTCCACGTCGATGAAAGGCCTTATTATTGCGAAGATGATGGCCCCCGTTCTCGCCGTTTCTGAAGCAGCATACCTTTTCAGAAACGAAAACAGAGGCCGTGCTGCTGCAGACGCCGATGGAGGCACACCGCACCTCAGAGCTTGCACGGAAGCAGCGAGCCAGAGGTGTAGACATACGATGCGGTATTTGTGTGTGGGCGGTCTTGTCGTCGCAAGCGATCATAGTTCGTCGGGTATCGAGTGACGGAGCCAACTCGCCTCAATGAGTGGGCGACCCGTCCGGTGATGATTGAGAAAGGATGGCTGGTGAGGAGATCCCGGGACCAAGCCGACAACAAACACACTGAGACCATTGTCTAGACGACCACAGGGTCCCTCAGGCCACAGCAGTGGGGTCCACGGAAAGCTCCACTCTGCTGTTAGGTGCAGAGACGACGAGTGCGGCCAAGGACAGTGGGGAGTGGTATCGAGGCGTCGTCGACGCGACGGGAAAAAAAGCATTCGCGAGGTGGCACAGGGGCGACTCAGAGAGGGGCTTGCTGCGCCATGCAGCTGAGGACGATAAACGGCGGCGGCAAGGCGAGGGAGGGAAGGGGTGGAGTCGGACGGATACTACAGCTGTGTCGACGAATGCAGGAACGATATGATAGATTGGGTGGCAAGGTTTCGGTTCCAGGAGCTCTTGGAATCTTCTTGTTTTCGCTTGTTCCTTGCTGAGCCGTTACCATTGAGGGCGCGACTGCGGCAGTAATGACATTTGGACACCTCCATTGACTCGAGTGGAAGGAGACGGCAGAGGGTGTGACAACGTTCCCGAATCAGTCTGAGGGAAGAGACGGGGACGCATGGTACTATCTAACACTTGCCTTGAGAACGATTATCTCTTTTTCCCCCCTCTCCTATTTATTTTCGCCTATAATAATATATGTTTTCTTTCTATGTTTATTCCCTCCTCCCCCCCCCCGCCGTCTATTTGCCGGCATCTTCCTCTCCTTTGGGTAGCTTCATCCGTGCAGCAGTGATATGTTCCTCTTGGTCGCGTATGCATGGTTTTCTATTATTGCGTTTTTGATATCCCTGCGTTCCTATGGGTTACTGTTGTTTCATTTCGTAACTATATTTTTATTTTGCCTTTTTTAGTCTTTTTTTCTGGTCGAGCTTGTTGGGTTGTTGTCGGGTTACTATCGTACCCGGTACGTTGTCATTTCACTCGGTTTACCGATAGTTTACGGGAAGCAAATGTGATTATTCCTTTTTTTTGTTTTTGTCTGCCTGACGATCACGATAGCCTGTGACTACAAAATATATTCCTGGTACAAGTATGTTTCCTTTTAGGAAAAGGAATCAGGACCTAAAGGAATCAGGACGGCCACCGGGCGCATTGGTGAAGCTGGGGATAAAAAAACGAGATTTAAACACACGCTGCTGCGTAGGCACGTTCGGCTCTTCAAGCAGTGCAACGCCACACCTGCAGCTTACAAGTAAAGGGCCATTGGCAAACTGCTGTGTATCAAGTTTGGACACATCAGATATCAATGATGCGTCGTAACGTTCTGGCTGTTGTGTGCGAGATGGAGGCGTTGAGTTGGGCGAGAAAATCTAGGCCTACTACCCCTTTTTTTTTTTTTTTTTTTTTTTTTCATCCCATTCATTATCTTCGCACATCTTCTTCTCTCTCTCCTTCCAACTCGTAACTCAGATCCGGGGTCACATAGCAGGCTCTTCTCCCCCCTTCCCGCTGCGGTACGTGCCTTCATTTTTTATCGCGAGAAGATTTCAGCCTTTTCTTCCCTCGTCGACTCGCATCGAATTGTGCCTACCCACGCTGCAAGGCGCTCTCAACAATTGAATCCCTTTTTTTTTTTTTGCAAATAAAGTCAAAGTCCGACCCACCTGGGACTCGAACCCAGGACTCAAACAAGTAGAATTCGAGGTTAACCACTTGAACCACCGGGGCGACCGGCTCCTTGGAACTACTTGAAAATAGTACCGGATGCGCCATGGATGGCGCGCTCAGTCAGGCCCAGGCAAGCACTAAAACGGTGGACCATAGTAAATAGGACCTACGGGACAAACAAAAACCCACATATTTATCTATTGTTTACTCCAAATATTTGGTCCTATATACTATTGTCCTTCGTAATACCAACAGTAGCGCGTATGTACACCAACAGCAGCGCGTACGTACAGATATGTCTGTGTACCAACCGGCCGCAAGTGTCTCTTAGGTGCAAGGCAAACCAGCATTGATGCTAAGGCCCTCACTTAGACAAGCCAGCACCACCTGGTAATCGCCACATAAACAACGTGGAACAGACGGCTTGAACGAGTACGTACTGCGTACCAGGTATACAGCATGCTGCAGTTCATGACACCTATTATACGAAAGAAAAAACAGGCTCGTAGGAATACATACTATTAATACACTGAGATTTTAGAGAGGCATCCGAAATTCTAGAGTCGCTACCTTGAAATCAATGGGTGTAGTTACTGGTATTATTTATCTTATGAATCGTACCTTTTCAGAACCGCCGTCCCGTTTTGGGGACAAAGCACTCAAACTTCAAGTAGTTTGTCTCCAAAACGGGACTGCGGTTCTAAAAGGGTCAATAAGAAACCCAGCCTGGCGGGTCAGCTTTCCTGTTTCGCACTACATGACCCGTGATGCGCTGCTGCAAACGTCTGCAACCAAAAACCGCAAAAAACAGTGAAAAAGCTACCTGGTACGTCCCATTAAGAATACATCGTGCGGTCCAATCAAAGCTCACCTTTTTTCAGTTAGTGTTCTATGAAGGAAGCCGTAGACCAGAGGGCAGGCACGAGTATAGGAAGAACGCGTAGCCCGTAATCCAAGGACGAGCCGAAGGCTGCTGCCGAAACAAACAAGCGTCGCTCGGTGCACCCGTATGCTTTCGATCTTTGTCTATACTCCGTTTCGCTTCTTGTACTTCGGGCGCTGCCCGAGAAAAAACCCCGTATGCTTTCGATCTTTGTCTTTACTCCGTTTCGCTTCTTGTACTTCGGGCGCTGCCCGAGAGAGAAAATGAGCTGACGGCATTCAGCTGCAAACAGCACAACGAACAGCAGTGGCACTCGCTCTTCTTGTGAGATGAGAGATGAGAGATGAGAGGTGACAGATTAGTCAACGATTTCAATTCGAATGAACGATTCCACTATTTTTGTTCGGCAGTCTGTTCGTAAAGTACGACCGCCTTGGTTCCGTAATTCTTACCAGGTAGTAAGAAATAATAGTTGTTGACCAGGTATGGCCTCCAGAGTACGCTCGTACAGAGTACGATACAGCAGTAATTTATACCAGTAAAGTTAGTTTTGGTGACAGCCGTATGTACGTACGAGTATTGTACGTATAGCAGCAGTAAGTAGTCTTCGTCTGGGCGAAAGCGGTGTATTTCACGGAACCATCGTATTGCGTATCGTATTTGACATAGCTGCATATATATTTGACTACTACTGCAGGTATTACCGAGGTCGCGCCTCATTACCACCAATTACTTTGAATAGTAGGGTCTTGAACAGAGCAGCGTAATTTTCAGAACGCGCCCGTAGTCCCGTTCTGGATAAAGACGATTCAAAAGATGAGTCTTTTGCACCCAAAACAGGGCCTGCAGTCCAAAAAAGGGACAAGGGAGGCTATTCATCAATCAGCATAATGCGACATTTATTGATATCACTGAACAGCAGCAGTGAGTGGCTTTGTATCCCCATACCATATACCAGGTATTGTATCATACGCATGTGGTTGACGGTATTTTTTTCAGGGACAGCTCTGCCTGGTATTAATCCCTTTAGAACCGCATTCCCGTTTTTGGGACAAACTACTTGAAGTTTGACTGGTTTGTCCCCAAAACGGTACAGCAGAGTTCTAAAAGCCACCATGGTCAAAAGTACAATTAGTGCTCGTACTTCTAACGTATCGTGTACCGTACACGAAATGGAGCATGCTGCAACCTGCACACTATTATATATACCATGGCAATAAAAACGTGATAATTATTAGTGGCGCGGTTGATCATCTTCGCAAGTTACCCCGAATTCAACATTCGAGTATGATATCACGACATTCCGTCCGGCTACTCATGAGAGGAATGCCTGAGAGGAACACAAGAATGACTGAGAGGGACACGAGAATGACTGCAGAGGAATACAATTTTTCAACTATGCAAGAGAGAATGATATTTCGCGGAGTAATAGATGCGTACCAGGTACCTAGTTGTCATCGTGTGAATACCGCTTGTAGTCTTCTGATCGAACACAAGGTTGATGTTGTTGATGTTATTGTTGTTCTCACATTCACTCATCGCCACGATGCAATGCAGTCCGTGGTCGCAGGACAGGCTCCAACAACTCTGGAATAAAAGAAGTGCCTCGGTAAAAAAATAAAACAAGCAAAGAGTAGTACACCTGATACCTGAAGCAACATCTACACCTCAGACAAAACATATAAAAGGAGGTCCGCGCAACATACGTATCAGATCTATGCGGTACGCTGTATAAGGTCGCCACAGAAACCAAGTAGACCACATATATATGTACAACCCAAAAAAAAAAATAGACAGGATGAATTTAACAACAGTTTGTTAACTCTCGACGTCGAAAAATATAAATTAGAATCGAAAATATCACACATCCGAGAGGGAAAGAAAAAAGTTCGGCAAGCGAGCAATAGAAAGAATGCAAGAAATCAAGAAAGGAAACACACAAGAGGATGTATGTGCAAATTTTTGCAGATTGAAGGCTCGCACGCTTCGCGAGGGGTGTCGAACAGAGACAACCATTCGCACTGCGCCACTAAGAATACCAGGCAAGCAAAAAAAAGAGACTACTAGCAGACAAAAAAACAAAAAGAACGACGAATCAAAGCAAAAAAGAAGAAGAAAAAAACTACAAAAAGCAGACAGCGAAAATCGAAAAAGCAAAACGGAAGATGATGCAAACAGAGACACAAAGAGGTACAACAAACAAGGAAGGAGATATGAAAAGATGAAAAAAGAAGGGACAAGAAAAGGGACAGACACGAGCGGGGGGGAAATATGATACGAAAGGAAGGCACTGGAGCATACAGAGACGCAAAGTTGCCCAGGTGGCATTATACTATAGTTACTTGGGTCCCAAAGAAGGGAGCGCAGCATGACGATAATAATGGCCAAACCCAGGCTTCAGTCTGTTGGGCAGACCGCCTCCCCCCCCCTCCCCCCCCCCTCCCCCACCTACCCCATTCCCCCTCGTACCCCTTTCACCCCCCCCCCTCTTCCCTGCCATTCTGCGCACGTGCGTTGGCGTCAACGGTTGTGGTCGTGGTTGCAGCCATCCTGTGCCGTTCTGCCTATGCCTCCTTCTCATCCGTATGCCATTTAAATTTTCCCCATGACAACGTCCGCCGCTTCCTTGACCCGTCGGAACCATCTGCCGGCTTTCTGTGCTGCCTCGCGCCACCCTTCGAGCTGGTACGGCGTCCCAGGTGGGTTTTTAGGTGCTCCGCGTGCCTGCTAACTTATGTGTTTTAGGTTCGAGTCTCACCACGTGCATACTCTTACAGTGCGAGTGACTTCTTCTTGCATCTAAATTGAATAATACCCATGTGTACTCGTCGTACGTCAGTGTTTTCGGTCTCAAATTGATCGATACTCCGATTTTCCCAAGGTATTACACCTGTAACTTCGTGCAGAGGTAAAACCCTCGACACGAACTCCATGCATATTGAATAGTGCTCAAAGTCGAAGACTATAATAGGTATAATAATTGTCGATCATCGGGACGTCGACAGTTTTGTGTGGTAATGTTTGACCCAAGCAAACCAGGTACGGCAGTACTTACTTGGGGAGAAAGTAAAAACAATTGAGAGGACGAACATCTACCGTCGAAATTTGAAATGTATGCCGATGACAGCCTCGGCTACCTGCAGCAAGCAGCCCAGGCTGCCCCGGCATGGGACGAAGCCGCAATACAGCTTTCCATGGCTACAGGCGCGCGGCATAGTAGCCCACACGTGCCCCCTCGCCCTTGCTCACTACTTCGTAAAAACCTTGCTGTAGACATTGGACACAAATGTGGGAAACCAGTATCATTAAACGTTCTCAATTTAGGTCTCCAGAACAACGGTTAGGGTTTTGAGCCCGCGTTATGCAAGGGGGGGGTTCCCGCTGAACTGTCTGTGTGATATAATAGCAGAACTGCCGTGCTACTTGTTGGTGTTGTGCCCTCACATTCAAAATATCATAAAAACAAATCCGGAGTGTTCACAGGTCACAGGACAGGCTCTGAAACCTGTGGAGTGGAAGAGTACCTGCTCGAATTGTTTTCGTACAGAAAGTGCTAGGCTACGCCGCTATATCCTCCCTCCGTTCCACCGCTGTCTTGGTTTGCCCCCCTCAATGAGGTATTCACCCGAATGATACTTGCAAAGGGATTCCTCGTAAATCGTATACGCTGACCGTCTGCGTGAGGTCGTCACGTCAACACCCCCCCCCCCCCCCCGGATTTACGACCGCGCGTCGCGCGCGATCGGTTTATCACACACAACTTCTGGAAAGGATGAGTGCGTGAGTACCATGGCATGTGCTATGCCGCCCGGAGGTCGTGTTTGATGGGTGTTCCCACAGTAAACCATGGGGTTGTTCTATGGGTCGGGTGTTGCCCGGAGTCTCCAAGGCGTCTGCCACGAGGCATCCATCCTGTGAGACACTCCACGGTACGCAGTGGAGCTTACCACTCATTTCAGAAAGCGATCGGCACACGCTGTGTGTACGAGATAAAGGCGCCCTTGGTGATCGATAGTTGGTTGGGTCTCGTGGGGTTCGGGTTAGAGTTCGGGGTAGCGCAACGACCCTCATCCACATCCTCGTATGTAGGTGGTATGCTCTCCTCATGGTGGGAGCCGAGGAACGCGCCCATACTATCCTCATTCATTCATGGGTTAGACCATGAGTCTACACCACGACGTACTCCATGGGGTGCAACCATGAAGCCCCACGGCACACGCACTGGGATCGATTCTTGCATCAACGAGCCGTCGCATCGGCCATATAGTGCGTACCTTTTGGAACGAGGCACGGGAAGCACCACAATACAACATCAATTGCCCACGGGGTGCCCCAACGTGCATTCCATCGGGCATCAAATAGTTCAGGTTTTTTTCCATCCCATTCATTATCGTCGCCCTCCTTTCTCCTGCTCTTTCCTAGTCGTAACCGAAATCGGGGGTAAACTGCTGTAAGTAGACTTTTATACGTACAGTACGCGCATCGCAGATTGGTCGCCACAGTAGTTCGGCACTTACTTCCTCCCCTCGTCGGCTCCTGATATCGCGACAATAATTCGTCAATTTGTTTCCCTCGTCGGCTCGTCGTGTCGATTTGTGTCAACGCCATGCGACAATAAAACCCATACATTACATACACCATGGCTCTTGTTGTACCGTGGCACATTCGGTGGTGTACACACCGTGTCGTGCAACACCACAATATTCAACCTATTATTGTCTATTAAACATGCCATTAACCATGGAGTTTGTCACCGAAAACAACTGAATGATCTCAAACGAAGGGGGTTCTCTGGGGGTTCAACCATAGAATCCCCGTGAATTAGACAACGAGCAATTCGAACCCAAGGACATCCCACCGTCACCACCCATAGCATAAACGGTGACATTTGCCATGATACTGCGCCATGGTGCATCATCTCGGAACAACAAGGACAGTCTTTTGGTGTGGGATCACCACGGAATCAAAACCAAGGTGGACACCTGACAGCACTGCGGGTTCATCGAAAGATGCATTCCCGGCTTGGAATACAGTGGTGGCACTGTCTTCCGCGTGCCAAGTAAGTGGGCATTGTGGGAGTGACAAAGCACTCGTGAAACCTAAACAGAGTCTGGTATTATTGCGCCTTTTCAACCCCTGGCAGCGTAGAAACGCGGTTCGAATACACTACCGCAGTACAACACAATGACAGGAGCCTCGTCGATCGATGGGTTGTTGACACGTTCCCATATCTCGACAAAACAGTTTTGTTAGTCTTGACGATGCACAGCAGCAACTGGCAGAGGGCGGTCATGCGGTTCGTAAGGAGGATCGTGCGCACGAGGGACACAATTGTATTGCTCGAGAATATCTCGCCGGAGCAGACCTAGCAGACCCAGGAATAGGAAGTGATTGTTTCATCCACACAAGGGGGGGAGTAAGGAAAAAAATGCACCCAGCAAGGAAGCATCCTACGCTTTGACAGTACAGGTGCTGAAATTCAAGGCCAAGCCATCGACAATTGTTTAGGACCCAAAGCCCCGAGACATGAACAACGTGTATGGCGGGGTGCCCAATAGGCGGGTTTTGTAGTGAAGACGCGCGTTCCCAAAAAATGATATTTTAGGATAATAAATCGTTCGTTGACCTTATCACCCTTTTCTCGATCAGTTGCTGTTTAGTCCGTGCGATTATATTTCGTACAGTGTAGCCGGTGCCACGAGCGGGTGCACCGGACCCCGCGGAAACGTGCACACGTTTCGGCTTCTGCCGACCATGTGACCTATATAGTTGTCTGATGAATCATGACACCAGCCCATCGTTCCCTTTCAGGCCTGCATTCAGCAGCTGTAGGTCGTCGAAACGGCCGTCGTGACGCAGGCACCGTTCTCACGCTTGCGTGCGGCCCCGTGACAACTTCGAACAACCACTACTCCACACACTCACACCACACTACCAGCGATTCTACGAAGTCTGTCCGCTGACGACGGATGTTCGAGCACACCATAGACGCCTGTGCGAACATTCGCGGGTATTCGTCGCTATTGTAACGAGCGGGAAAACTATAATATTCAGCGCCTCTCGGCAGGAAACGAGTTGCATTGAACAGTCTGAAATGCTTGTTGTCGTCGGCAGCCATGGGTAACTCGCTCGGCGTTCGAGAACGCCGCGTAAAGGGTCAGATCAAAAACGGATGCTCCCTTAGTGGCGGACCCCGGCGCTGCATTGTGCAAGCGCGGGGGTAAGAAATCGACTCTGCGGCCGTAATTCACATCGAGAGAGGATGGTAAAGGCGGATCATGTGAGGTACCTCGAAGCTATGTAGATGTAGCTCCACCACATAGTGAGCAAGTCCACATCAAACCCTTCCCGATTTACTTGCTCTAACCAAAGACACCCCCGTGCAGACCTCTGGCTACCCATCACAGCCGTGATGTATTCGTGACTATTCGTGCTGTTACAAGTTGATAATTGCTGTGGGCGGCCAACAGCTACAGTAAAGCCCGGCCGCAAGGATATCGGCATCTGGTCTAGTCCAGGACCCAGCAGTTTCCCGCCTTGGACAAGGTTTGCACAGAGTTGACCTGAACGATGAGATCGTCGGTGGTACCCTGCAAGCGAGGGTTACCAAAGCACGGGGCGAACGAACGGCGGTGTAACAGTTGCTCTCGATATGCGGCTACTCATTCGTGTTTCGGGTGCACCCGAAGGTATCGAGCGCGGTACTCTGCGGCAGCGGCTACCGTATCGCAAGGTATGTTCTCGTGGTCTAACGCGCGATAAGGCGTGAGGGGTAACCTCTAGAAAACAATACGACCTCCACCATCTGTGCGACGAGAGTGTGCCGGTAACGCACACGCAGAGGCGACGCGAGTCGTGGAGGAAAGAAAGAGCTCACGGCTTTTCGCGATACAATCGCAAGGCATGAACCGTCACAGGGAGGGGAGGGGGGGGGGGGGGCGGGGAAGGCTTGGGAAAACCAGGCCTGGGTTACGAAAGAGACGGAGAGAGAAAATAAGGGCAAAGACAATACATGGGGAGAAAAACCAACAATACAAGTACAAGAACAGGGGTCGAACTTCCAGCTCCTTGCTTGATGCCCATCCTTTCCTGAACGCGATGGGAGGTCCTCTACAGGACATTGCGGGTGGCACGCGGGTGGTAGGGACATAGGCATGGGTTCTGTCCGTCTGTCAAGACCACACACCCGAAAATCGATTCGGAATTGAGGTCTAAAACAGTGCATACGGTCGACATCGGTGTACCTGTATGCTGTTTTGTCGACGTTTTACGCCCGGATCCAAACAGCCCCGAAAGAGCATGAAGTGTGCGCACGAATGCTGCGATCGAGATAGCGGAGCTCTTTGCCTACCGAAGCGTTTCTGATTGGCGTGGCTCCTCAGCTGGGGTGCTACCCAGCCACTGCATCGTCGGAGCCCAATTTCTGTTTTAGGCGTCGTTCGCTGTATATACCGAGGCCATCGAGTTGCCGTTTCATGTTTCTGCAAGACGCCGGGTTCTGGGTGAAGTATAGACCTCGAGTCAGGAGCGACAGACCAAAGTATGAGAACGCCTATCGAAGCTCGTGTCTCGCAAGCAATCCCCTCGTGGGCACGCAGGTTTGGTCGAGGAAGGGGGGGGGGGGTCGTCTTGTGTCTTAAGACACCAGATCACGACTTAGCTCACCTCTGGAACTCCGACTATGCATTCTCCGCTCTGAGCCTCCTCGATTTCAATAATGTTGTCCAGCGTAAGCGGCATGGTCGACTCCATGATGATGCGTGGTTCTGAGAACGGATGTCAACGCACGGGTCGGCAAGAACCAAGAAGGATGGTAAGTCGTGTGCGGGGTGCCAACAGTGTCGGCGGTGCATAGGGGCCAAGTCTCTACGCTGTCTTACTCGCGGGGGACCGTAGTCAGTGGGAACAAACATTGTTGAGTAAAAGTAGCGGAAGCATGCAGGTTTTTGTGAGTACCGTAGGTCCTGTTCAATATTGTTCCCCGCAATAGTAATCTAGCGAACAATTATGAAAGAAACCTGGTCTGTACCTACGATGTCGATACGGTACAGATATATACCCCACGATGGTAGAAACAACCGAACGAAAATGTCAGAAAGTCTTAAACGGTCGTCTGATTGGACGCATCCCCCGAATCGTTCGGTGAGCAAGTCTAGCCAATGGGAGGTACGATTGTTTCTTTTCGTTTCACTATTTCATAGATTGCGTATGTCGTGCCTGTCGTATCTAGTATGATGACATGGCTTTGCATTGCCCACTGCAGTGCATACTGCACACGTGGCAACGTAGTATCTATGTGGCGTAGCTTTGTGACCACAGAACTTGTATCTCTTCTAGGATTGAAGAATCGGCACGGACACTGGTTGTGCTGGATGCCGACGGGTAAAAAGAACGGTTTAATGTGAAGAACACACACACACACACACACACACACACACACACACACACACACACACACACACACACACACACACACACACACACACACACACACACACACACACACACACACACACACACACACACACACACACACACACACACACAAACACACACACACGACAGTACTCGCACCTGCTCCAGGCTCGATGTCGCAGTCCTTGAAAACGATACCGGACGAGTCGCCGGTGATGACAACACTCGCCAGCTGATCACCACCGGCTGGTGGGCTGAGCTTAGGGTCCGGCAACCCAGAATCATCCGCGCCTTCCCAGACAATGTTGTTGCAGGTGTCCATCAGCAGCCCGCGCATGACCTGCAGATTACCGATTAACCCCGGGCGCGTGTATAGTCGAGAAAACGGGTAACGTAGCTGTGCACTTATACAACACGGGAACGCAGGGATGGCCAAGAAAGTGATTGTAGGTCGTGTCGGTCGAGTGGTTCTGCCAACCAGTATCCCAATCTCGGAGGCGGAGATTTGCCCCGGTCTCGATAACTGCTTGTTGTATCGCCCGTTAAATGTTGTACGATGAGAAACGCAAAGTCGGATTATTTTTTTAAGCTTGTTCTACATCAAATATCAATTACTGCAGATATACGTGTAGCTCGAACCGAAAGGGTGGGTGCAGTCATATCCGGCGTAAACACTACGTTAACCGAATAAAACGCCTCTTCGCACACCGGGTGTGCATGAAACACAAAACACCGGCGCCCCGTTGAAGCGTATCGGTTGTCATGTTTACCGGTTTGTGCGACGAGGAAGTTCGCGCTAGCATCTGTAACCCTAATTAAACTTTCCGACCCCAAAACCATTGATAGTAGGAACAGTGTGATCACGTAGTTCAAGAGACATCCCGATCGGACACGTCCAAAGGTACATACCCGGTGCACTAGCCAGGGTTGACGCTAAGGTTCGGGAGACGTTTGGCGCACGAGTTTCCAGCGGGTCCGAGGCACTAACATGAGCAACTACTCCGTTTGTCTGCACTTCGTGACGCCCAAAAGGCACAGAAGCGTAACTAAAGACTCCAAAGCGACTGTGTGAGTTACTGAGCTGAGATGGTTGCGAGACGCCGAGAACCAAAACGGTTCAAACATGAACCCCGCTTGCCGCAGCTTGGCGCAAGCAATATCTGCCTAGTCAGTGCGACTCTTACGTGCTCCCCCCCGTCATTGAAGGGGTGCGACGGTCTGTGATCATACGACTATGCCCCTGCGGAATGTCGACTACACGCCCCCCTCCCTTATCGTACGACGTGCCTCCGCGTTCGACAAAGCAGGTTCGTAGCTGATGTCGTCGTTTTGCCGCGTACGCTTACCGGGAAACTGTTGACGGCAAAATCATCCACGCGCGTGAGCTCCATGTAGTTGCCGGTCTCTTGTCTCGACGACTCCCAAAAGAGGAACGTGCTGAGGATGCGAACCCACGAGACATCGTTGCATAGACGAGAGAGTTGTGTCAGCCCGGTGACCTTGTAGGGCATGCGCGTGGCCTGGCACGAAGGCTCTAGGAGTGGGTTATTCACTTGTTGTTATTGATGTATCATTGTGTGGCCCAAAAGGAGACAGACATACCCTTTTTCGGCGATACCCCTAACGCGTATACCAGGGTACGGTATAGTATGCCGGGAACGGGGGAAAGGGTATGCGCGTTAGTCGCTACGTAGTATATTCGACCCTGTCGAGGACTGATTGAACCGTGCAGTAGCCAAACCGACGGCACGGAGTTTCGCTGGCAATCCGTGCTTGCGTTTGGGACATCAAACGTGCCGCTGTGTCGTGGGGTTACGTCGGTTGTTTATCAGCACGCCCGAAACAAGCCGCAGGTACTAGTCTTGCTGTCGGACGTCATTGCCTGTATTGTGATGCGCGGTGCTCGGCACCGGTATGTGGGGTGCTTGGGGCTTGGCGCTGTCGGGGGAGGACTTCGGTTTCCTTAGATGTTTCGTTCTCTGGGTGCGGCTGGCCCCCTTTGAGGTAGCCGCTGATATCCTACGATACGGCCCTTTGTGGATGTGGGGGTGGAGCGTGACGGCCAAGGTAACGGCCCACTCTTGTGCGTGATCTCATGTGTCAGTGGAGGCTTCGACGCAACGTACTGGCCCGTCGTTTAGTGATTATTCTCCTCGCCTACGGCAAAGCGGCTTGCCGTGTGGTCAAAGTGGAAGCGTACGACAGCAGCGTATTCACACTTTGCCGAACACGAGCCATGCTTCGCAATGAACAGTGAATATGTACTCACGTGATGTTGCTGGAGTCCGTAAAGTGAGCAGCGCCGGTTCTGCATTCTCGCGGAGCAAACTCGTCAAACACGATATCCTGTGGAGCACCCCACGAACATGTTGAACACGGTTGTGGTCGTCGGGTAAGGTTCGTGCTGTCCTAAAGGTTCTAAACGAGGTGTCGAGGATGATTGCTCGGAGCGTACCACGTGGCCGTATGCCGCACGTCATTAAATTGCGTTAATCTTTCCCATGACCACGTATGTGCGTGCGATTGTCTCGCTCTACCGCTGTAGTAACGCACACAACGCTTGGCAGGCAATGGGGCTCGGCTTTACATGTAACCCTGTATCTAGACATTTGTCATTGCTTGGAACCCCTATCAACTGGCACGTCACATTTTGTACATAAATTGCTGTATATACGTGCCGTATTCGGCTGCTCGTGAAGCAAGGGCAACGTGCAACCCGCTTGGGCCCCATTGCGCCAACTACAGACAGGAAGTGTCGATAAACAAATATATATGTTTGAGGTATAAAAAAGGAGGCTTGTTCGATGATTGTTGCCCCTCTGCAGCAGGGACGATACTCTGGGCACGTTGTGACAAGGGCACCTTCGAGTTCCTGACGTCCAAACAAAGGTTGCCAACCGTGCCGGGAACGATGTCCCCGCTCCAATCCGTCTTTTGTCGAAGATCGACCTTGGCCACCTGCCGGACATAAGCAATCCAGGGTGTGCGATGTTTTTCAGGCAACCCGCAGAAGGAGGGGGGGAGAGCGATGGGGCCGGTTACGATAGATACCGCTTCTCACTCAACAAGTCGGTCGTATGTACATTCGCCGGCTGTAGATGTGGGAACATCTTCGCTTGCGCCTCCAAGAACATCTAAAAGTATGTTGTCATACAGGGGGGCATTTTGGGGAAAATGTTTACTAATATTAATATGACTGACGGGATCTTCTCGACTGAGGAACTTCCCAGCAAGGCATACCATATCATGGAGAGAATATTCAGCTGTACTGTATACCACGCACCCTTTTGGAGACGGGGCTTACGAGATATCACGACTCGAACCATGAATTGTTTTGCGTTGTTCGACTGAAGCCCCTACCTCCCTGAGACATGTGTTAGGATAGGGGTAGCAACGTTTAGCAAGTGGCCGGTGAACACAACCCAATACCGTTTGCACACCTTACAAGGTACCAGGTATGGATTTTACATGTTCTTTGTTGTGCATATATAGACCCTCGAACTGCGCTTTCCATTTGTTTCTCAAACTCAGACGTCTGGGAGACTTAGGAAATGACTTCCTAATAGTGTAGAGCTCCTACAGTGAACACCCTCAGAAGGCATAAGGTGTTGGGTCAGGTGCAAAGGTCCTCAGGTTACGAGGGTCAGAAAATAAGAAGGCTACACTCGGTATGTGTTCACCGGCCCCTCGCTATGGTATGAGGCTAGTAGATAGCGCCTTAGAACGAACAAACGGACTTGCCCCAGCCACAATAGAGGTAGCCTGTTTCGATCAAACAGTTATGTCCCTGACTTTACCGGGCTTTATTACTCAGAAGCCACCCAATAGGGCAAGGCTTAACGTTGGCAAGCTATTCCCATTTCTACCACTATTTTCGTCGTATACCTCGTAACTGGGACTAATCAGAGCTCCGTTGGGTGAGATGGGCATATATCCTTAGGTGAGGGACCTGAGAAGCAGTGCTGTAGGAAATACCTTCACCGCGGCATGCGTCGATTCAAACTCGCAGGGTGGCGAGCGATACCTACCTCTGCACCAGTGACGTCCGCGATGACGATTATGGCCTCCTCGGCCGCATTTTCGTTGTTGGCTCCATCGTACAACACGAGCTCGGTGTAGCTACTGCTATCGGAACTGTACATGCCAGACAGCGTCACCCCGCTCTTGACGAAAATGGGTCCGTCCAGGAAGTATTCCCCTAGTTCGAGTTTAATCTTTGATTCAGAAACGAGGTGGGGAGGGAGGGGGGGGGGTGATGCGACGTTGCGTTTAAATATCAACATGGCGGAAGCCCGAAAGCACACAATTTCAAGTTCACCCCGGCCGCAATTCAACCCCGAAATATCCCTACATGGCCCCTCCCACGCCGGCTACGATAGGAGGGTGCAGATCGGGGTATCTCGGTCAATGCTAAAACCGTTCTGATAGACGGCGACAAAAGTATAATGTATGTTCTCGTATACCTTAGGTGAGGAACTACTCAAACATACTACCGGTATGGTCTTGCTCCTGGTATACACATGTCATTGAAGGATTTGTCATCGCGCTATTTGCTCACACGATGTCTTTACAATCGGTTCTTCGAGGAGGAGTTTGTTTAGATGGGAGGAAGGGCTTCTGACCGTAGGTGTTTCCGACAGTTAACCATGGCAGGACTGCAAGCCCGTCTTGGGGACCCAAACTACTAAATTTTTGAGTGATTTCCCCCCTAAACGGGATTGCAGTTCCCGAAAGGTTAGCGTGCTATCCGTATCGTCGAAGGCGTCAACCAACCACGGGTAACGATGGTAGCGCCTTCTCGAAAGCAGCAAGGCGGACACGCGCGCGCGGAGGGGGGGGGGGGGGGGGGGGCTTTAAGATGCCACTCGTCGTGACTGTGAGCTCGCCATGCCACACGTGCAAACCAGCGAGATTGGGCACGATACTGTATAATGGTCCCATAATTGACGGCATTAGGTAGAAGGGGCAACAGCGCTACCTAAATCCCGAGTTTAATTCAGCCCGTCGTTAAATGTCAAGCATTAGTTGACTCACCTTGATACTGGATCGGGTTGGTTCGCGGTCACGTTTCTCCGGAAAGGGGCGTACGCGTGAGCGAACTAAACACTCGGTGGTTGACCGTGCCATCGTGCATCAGAGCTTTCTTGTGATCGGTGGTTGTTGCATGTGTTGGAGTCAGACACCGCGGAGCATCGGAACTATTGTCAAAATGCGGTACCGTTTCCGTTACTGACATTGACGACGGAGTCGTTGAGCTCTCCGACGCAGTCCGTGCCGTCGAAAGTGGCGCCCTTGGTCTCACAGATGGCCGTCATTATCTCCATCTGATCGGATACTCCGTCTCCGATGATGTCTGGGACGACGTTCCACGCGGTCATCGCCGTTGAAACCATCTGTTGGACAGGGCACAAGTTCCCGATCGGTACACAACACAGAGTAGTGATCGAAACTCTTTCGGAACGTTTTTGGAGGGGCGTTCACACGCAGGAATTCACCAAGCGTGAAAGAGACCACACAGTATTGGTTATACTCCACTACGAAAACGTTTAGTGAATGTCGGGTTTAATATTTCGAGCTCATTAAAAGTTTCAGACTTGCCGGGACGACTCCGTTCACAAGCACGCGCGAGAGGGACAACGTGTGTCCGCACCACTACCGTTAGCGCTATAAGCGCGTTTACCACTGGCGTTGCACACCCCAACTAAATATCTACCTCCCTCGATCGAGTACTCCCTCTCCGGCTTACATTGAAGCACCCCGGAGGGCTGGCTGGCGGCTGGCCGACAACCTGGAAGTCGACAACCCGCAGCGCTGGATAGTTCGGGAAGTTGGTGAATGTTGGTCCACTGACGGCAATGATCTCGAAGTCTCTGACGGCGAGGGGCTCCGCGATCGTGAACGTCTCCCAGACGTTGTCGCTTCCGGCGCTGGTGAATGTCTATGGTTGCCAGACGGGGAGGGCGGTGGCGGTAGGTAGGAAGCAACGTCTGTTAGGCCCAACAGGCACCGGCGTAAGGGCTTGGGTCCCGCGGAGCCTTTTGGCGGTCTTGCTGATGCCGTATAGCAGACCCAAGGAATACAAGCTGGTACGGTTTAAAGGGCGTGGCGGACATACGCCTAGCCTTGAATGGTTTAGATTCAGGCGACATTCCACGCTCATTTACCGGAGTCAAGCAACGGACCGACCTCGGACAACGTACTCCAGCAGGTGCCGCTTCGGCTGGCATATACGGACACGCCGTGTGCGAGGAGGAAACCCGATTCAATGAAAACACCCCGTTATCCCCATTTTTTTGTTTCGTTTCGGACGCTGAACATCAACGGAAAATGCACAAACGAGAACCCGAATATCTGAAGACACACAGGCTCACCTCGTCTCCGAATTCAGTAGAGAACTGGAACACAAACTGCCTGTCTGCGGGGAACCGCATTCGTAAAGCCGTCACCGTCGCGTCTCGCACCGTAACCCCGACGTAGTCGCCTTGCTGCAGCCGCGAGGCACGTCCGCCCGGACGATGGGGTAAACAAAGATACCAGCGGGAGGCGGAGAAGCTAAAGAAAACACGCTGGATTTATATACGGTGCGTCTTAGGGAGGGGTACGGCGAGCTTTTGGGTAAGCTCAGAGCCATCTCCCAACACGGTGGGTATTGCATATACCCTGGGAAGTGAGTGCTACCCTAGGCGTAGCAAGCTGAGGCTCATCACTTGAAGAGCTATCAAATCTCCCTCAAATACTGTTTTTGGAGCGATTTTGACGCTCGAGCTCGCACTACGGTAGGCACTAGGGTAGGTATCATTCGAAATACCAACAGATTGTGACTAAGGGTGGCCGGTGAGGAACTACTGTAGATGATCTGCTTCAGATCTCCCTCCGGCTGACGCGTCAAAATATGAATGGCATTCCAACCATACGGCATACGCCCTTGGAAGCCAGGCCTTGTACGGTAGTTCATCAATGCCCTCTAGGAACGCTATCAGTCGAAAACGGAAAGGCCAAAACTTTTTTCTTCCTCCACGGTATTTCAACACGTCTCCGAAGACTACTAGAGCTACCAACGACGCATGCCACACGCTTAGGACGGAAGTTGTGGGACTCGCATGCTATCAAATGATAGCACCCCACCAGGAGCAGTGCTCACGTTGGGAATGTCGAATTTGAACCTGGTCGGAGTTTCGACCTCGGGCACTTCGTCGTTAGTGTTGTCGTTGTCGCCTTCCATCTGCGATAGATGCACAGCAGAGTACAGCAGCAGCGGGGATACGTTACATTGGATCGGATTCATCCCTGGCAAGATATTAATCTGTACGATTTAAAATGCACCCCAGCGGCGATAACGAACAACGCGTCGAAACGCCCGTGCAACCTCTGTGTGCGACACTTCGATCCTGTGAAAGCAGGAATAACAGAGTGCCAAAGTCGCAGCATGCAGGTATATTATGGCCGCGGGAAGCTGCGGATGATGCACCCAATCGGTCAATTCTACCAGTTGTGAAACTGACGTTAATCGCTCGGGATATATCCTCTGCTCCCCTCTCCACTATTTGTTCTCCGCCTCGTAAAATGATGCGTGGCCAACGGTGAAATTACCGAGGCAAGTAATAAATAATCCCCTCCACCACCACATCCCACCCCTCGTTCTGTTCACGGTTAAACTCACAAATTCCTCTTCAAGGTCATATACCGGGACTGTTCCTTCGATGAAGCCGTTTTTCCTCCTCTCAAGGATGATGATCTGCGTGAGGGAATACAACGCGGATAGTGAGGACCTGTTGCAGTGATCTGGCCTTCCTGGCCCTTCGGCGTTCGAGCGCGGAAACGCCAAACAAGACTTTTCAAATTGACCCATATAACACGATCGGGGCCACCTACAGACCTTCACCTGCCTATGTGGCATGTCGTGCAGGATCTATGCAGCATATGATCAACCCAGGAAGCATATCCAAGAACATTCACGTTGCACGCCCCCCCCATAGATGGGATAGAGAATATGACAATAGGATTACAAGCCTAGTATGACCGCAGGATCTACAGTAGGCCATGAAGCAGGAAGCGATGATTGCTTCGAGGCGTGCAACGTTCAATCGGTAGCCGAGCGCTAAGAGCGGGGAGTACCCTACGCTCGTTACAAAGTCCAACAACGTTTCTGCATTTTTTTGCCGCACGGTGGTATCAAGTAGAGTGGGCAAAAGAAGGTGGGTACGTACGCATTTCATGTAGAGACGGGGACCCACCAGACCAAATTCAGCGTGTCCAGAAAAACTGAGCCCCTTCAGGCAAATATTGCTTTGTTGCGTAGACAATCGAGGGGACGTTTGTGATAAGGCCCAGGTGCAGGTGGACAGACCTCATTGATGCTGAACCACTGGTTTATTTGTTGGAACTTGGGCACCACGTTGATCACCCTGGCATGCACGTTGACGTCGAACGTCTGGTAACCAGTAGTCTCTCCCGAGGAAATCGCTGAACCCACCACCGTCTGGAGCGGGCACGGCAGCAAGCGTGTGCGCACAGGTTTAAGGCCGTTGCCCGCGTAACCGGTAGACTATCCGTTGAGGGGAAGACTGTTTGGCCGGCGCCAGGATCTCGCCAGAAGGGATCCTTACGACTATCGTCAACTCAAATCGGTCAATTTTCATGTGCAGTGAAAACGTAACAGAGTTAGATGGAAGAGGCTGGCGGACGTATCGTCCTTTAAAATCGAGTACAATTCGTCATCAGGAAGCTAGAGAAAAGGGTCCTCGTCAACAGGAAATCTCATTCGCTTTCGAACAAACGTCGCACTCAACACGGCTATCAATCTAGATACTCGCGGGCTCTCTGTGGCAGTCGCGACCTCCAGAAAGCTGCGTACTTCGATGCACAACGGAGGCGTTTTACGATAGGAAAGCGCTCAATTAAATTGTTCTGAGGCTCTCGTGCCCACACCAAGGGATATTGCGGAAGCCAAAGGGGACGAATATATAAACAGGAGTGATGCTACACGCATCTCGTATATGTCAGAGGGCGCAATATGCCCAACGGGGGAAGACCATCAAGAAACAAAAACTTTTGGCGGCTAGGGTACATCAAGATCTGAGACATGAGGCGCTTCAGAAGAACGTCGTGGTGGCTTCAGAAAAACGAAACGCATCTACCGTAGAACGCCCCTCAACGGCATACTTACCACCCAGCCCTGCGCAGTAAGAGCCTCGATGCTGAACTCGTCGTGCTTCTCGTCGCCCATGTGGAACGCTGCGTCGTGTGTAAAGCCCGCACCGGACGGTATGCGTGGTGTGAAGAGCAAGAGGAAGGAGAAAGTGGTCAGTTTTCATTCATCCTGCCGGATGCTGTCACCAACGCACAGACGCTATCGGCCGTCAGTTCTGCACGCCTCAGCGCGGCACCGGCTTGGGTTGTCCAAGCGAACAAACGTCACCATCGCCGTCGTCCGGGAATGTAAGGTACATACAAGGAGGTGAACATGAACACACATATCCTATACAACGGGAAGCGTTTAGGGGACTCCTCGCGATCTGTTAGGCACGTTCCCAAGAAAAATTGTGGCTAAAAATCTTCTTTTTTTTTAACTATGGATCGGGGAAACTCAAATGGTATGAAATAGCACGGCTTATTTGCCAACGATGTTCCTTCCTGGTCTGAGATATAAGAAACACCCACACATATATTTTCCGCTGGATCCGTGTTCAGGCAATACTGGCCTCGTTTAGTAAATCGGGTTGGTCCAAGAGTGTTAACTTATACTGATCGATGTCATGAGCTGCAGAAATGTTTTTTTTAATAGGCCCTTGAGAGGAGGAAAAATCATACGGGCCGGTTTGCGTCAGACGCCTGCTACGTACGGGTAAAGGCGCACCACTTTGTTCTGGGGCTCTTCACTCACTTGACGTGCTTGACACTGTTACTGAGCCGTAAAGTCATTAGTAAGTCGCCCAAAAACTGACGTTGAGAAAAAAGAAGACACGGAACCAGATGAAAAATCCCACGGCATATACAGGTATATGAAAAAACGTCATTGGTTAAACACACACCGATGTCATTCAGAAAGCGTTCGGCACAAATCGTTTTACCTTTTTGGCGTGGCCCGCATCGTCACCGGAATCGGAATCTTCGTAAATTTACCAACCGTTGAAGAAGACCTTGCACACATCAGGCACATCAATCATCCACTTCCTCACGGGTTGATACTCCTCAGGGAAAAATTACTATACATAATACCTCTTTTTTCTTATTAATTTTGCCTCGCGTGGGGGTCGAACAGTCCGCACATAACCTGCGTACTACATGGGTATTGGCTCGAACGCCGACTATACACAGATCTTGCACAACCTTGCATGCCGGCAGAGGCTAGGATAAAGATGATCTGACTGTTGCTACGGCAGATGGCGTTGCTCTCGTGTGCTTCATATCCAGCCGATCAGAACCTCTCGGCCGAGTGGCCTCCTCAGGCCTTTTTAAACCGTTCACGTGTTGGTTTTTTTAAACGTGTTTCGATATAGGGTTGTTTGTTGCTTTGGAGCGCAACCAAATATGCCTACGGCCAATTTGGAGTGAGGGTCAGGGCCTCTCGCGCGAGTGGAGTACACGCGGTACGTTGTGTTGATAGAGACAACCCGTTCACGCTGCGAGAACTCAGTCATCTAGAGCGTGATCCTTGGTCTGTCAGATTTTGCCGTCAAACTTTACAAGCAACCTCAGCTGCGAGATCGACATTTTTTTTTTTGGTCGAAACTACACTCTGCAAACCTGCGCGTGTAATACTTCGATCGCCATATTTGCCGACGAGGACCCGTGCTAGGAAAGAGGTGCAGCACGCTATGCGTTTTTTACAGGGGGGGAGGGGGGAGGGGGGGGGTACGCTTGACTAGGCTCTGTGAGGGCACTGAAATAGTCCCACGCACCGAACATTGTTGGGATGCCACTAATGGCTTACCATCCTATTTCATGTGCACATATGTCAGACGCATTCTACCGTAGAGGTCTGTTATTTGCATTCTGAAGCCCCATGAATCACCCGTTTAGTGACTTCTGAGAAAACTCGAAGCGTATCCTAAGGCCGAAAAAATCATGTTTCAAACCATGAACGGCATTTCGGCGATGTTGGGCTCACGAGCCCTGTCCTCCCGAAAACGTTTTAGCTAAAACGTGCTACCTTCATCGTGTGCTGCACGTATCTCTGTTTTCCCTCAGTTTTTCACTTGCACTGTTACCCAGGGGATCATAGTAGACAAGACATGTGGTACAAACGAAAACCTCCTCGTATATTTCCCAAATTATACTAATGACAATATATGGCTCTATTTACTATGGTCCCCCGTAATAGTAGTGTAGAGGCTTCCTAAATCGGGGGAGTTTGAGGAAAAGTAGGCCCCACCCCTACCGCAGCAAAAGGAAAAAAATTGAGTTACTATATCATCACGCATTGTCGGCGTCCTTCCTGTCTGCCTGCAAATGTTGCCGCCACGAAAAGTAGTCGTAATGCTGCGACGGGCACCTAGTTCGTAGGCTGGCACGCTGCGGCTCATCGGGTGTTTCGTCGGACCTACCGTGTGAGATACTGACTGCAGGGTTCTCATCTGGGGAAAGACGTGCGTTGACCTCGCTGATCTCTATGATATGGAACATTTCGGGGGACAGGTGACGGCCCAGATCGAATGTACGTCGCAATCATCCGTTAATAGGTGCTGTGTGGTATATATAGGTCTCCCAGTACACGTGCCCCCGATATCATGCCGGTTCCACGGCCCCCACCTCGAAGCATGAGCTGCAGTCGGTAGATCACACGGACCGGGAATATGCGTATCCGCGGAAATATCTAGATCGTCATGTGGGAACCGATGATCTGCCGCAGGTGCAAAATCTGTCGCAGGTGTAAAAAATATCGTCACGTGATTGAGTGCCTTTTCGCCACCGACTCGCGCGCTTGACCGACGCCTGTATTGATCCGGCCCTACGCCGTGCACGATGAAAACGAAGGGGCTCACCAAATTGGATTTGGCGGACGTAGCGGAAGTAGTGGAGGTCGATACCCAATTCACAATCTTCGGGCCGGTTCTGATCGCCTTCGCCCAACGCCAGACGACCGCACGACCACCGAGAGTCCATGTCTCCGTCCTGCCGTTGTTAATTTTTTACCCGTGGTAGTCGCGTAAAAAATAGTGTTGGGGTTTCTTACGAAGCAAAATAGGTTCAGACATTGTTCATCGAAATATCTAAACTCTGGGTACATCGTATCGGTCATGTTTTGACTTCCCTCTTCTCATTCCTCGGGGTACACCGGTGTTGCATCGATGTCAAGTGTCGTTCCATGTCGAGAGAGGCTAGTACAAAGACATTCGGGGCGGGATGGAGTAAACTATGTCAGTCGCGCATGCTGAGACACCGCGGAATCTTCTAGCCTCGCACCCGGTTTGGCGGAACACTACAGTGCTCTGCGAGACACCAACGGAATCTGAGGAAACTACAGGCGGCACACATCGCATGTAGAGTATCGGGGGGTTAAAATGGATATATAACCACCTTGGCTAACCTAGCATGAGTACACATAGGTTTTGACAGGTACTTCGCAGGAGATGACACACAAAAATGGAAAAAAAATTAACAGCAATAACCTGAGTACATTATTGCAGTACACTTTAATGCCTTGGGTTGCTGTAGAATCCGATAGGGCTTTTTAACTCGTTTTGGTTACCCGTAGGAGAATTTACTACGGCAGCCAACTCCTGGATATGGGTACCTTCACGTAGTACGCTTGGCACCCCTCGAAGTGAGACGGCGATTCACACCCGCCAAGCTCGGCCGATCTGATGTCGTAGTTCAGCTCGCGGTCGGAATCGTAGTTAGATGCGAGAGGAAGAGGCCCTGTGGGCTTAAGCCATTGCTTTTCCTCGACAGGACGCGTGGGGGAGTCGTCCCCAACAAGAAACTCCACCTGCGAGGGCGGGCGAACGCGCGAACAGCGGACCAAAAGGGCTGCGTAAATTAGAACCAGGCACCATCGGTATTCAGCGGTTAGTACACGGAACAGTGACCCTTTACAAAACACTCCGCTTAAGGGTGGGAACTTCGTCGAATACCTGGGGTGTATGGTGCACCGGCTTTGACGTTCGCGGGATAGGAGTGCTTTGGGAAGAAGAACAAGATTTTTTGAAGGAGCAACACGCCGAACAAGCTCTACAGATTAGACGCGGTCGTAAAAGAAAGGGAACGATCTGCCCGATACTTTCGGCTTCGAAGATACGACGGCTCTGGAAGGATCCACCACTACGTATTGGCGGCGAATACACGAGTGTCATGCAGATACCGATCGTGGAAAACATGTGGATAGACTTCAGCTGACCCAGGTGCTGACCAACGCTTGCCTCGTTGATTACGATGCCTCCGCCGCTGGGAGGTATCACCCCGATCTTCACGTAGCGTGCCAAAGCGCGAATGCCTCCGAAGGTTTGCAAGCCGTCGCTGCCGACAGGGCGTCCACCCGCTTCGACGCCGGCTCGCACTGTGGAGAAAATCCCTGATTCCCCGGCTGTCATGATGTTCAGCTCCCCTCCGGTGTCCGAGGATTCAGAGAACGCTACACAGAGAAGCGACGGGAGGTGGTGGGGTGGCAGAAATGTTCGATGGGAGTGCGTGATAGATGAAATCAGTATTCAATGTACAACGTGCTGTAGTACAGACGATGTTGTGCTTCGTCTCAGAATCGTAAAAACACTCATACAAAAATCAAAGAATCGGGAGTCTTCGACTGTAAACACATCAATTGGAGATGGATGTCTCTTGGAAACGGGTCCACGAATCACCGCATTGCTTCCGGCATATACCGGTAGTGTCTCGCGTGTAGGGAAAATGACTTCAGCCTGGGGCACCGTACACTACTTCAGCGCTTCACACCTATTCGAAGCTGCTCGAGTGATTCTGCAGCCTGTAGATCGTAGGTGATTTCGCACGCTTCTCCAGAGGCGCAGGTCCACGAAGAGGAATCAGTGGCATCGCCATCCTGCGTCGAACGGCGATTGGTCATGGAGGACACATGCCGGAAACATATGCTGCGTTTTTTTTTACTGTACTGCTGGGCAAACATCGGCAATCTATTGCACGCGGTTATGTTTTGTCTATCCCCCAAATCTGCTGATCGTCGGCTTGTCGACGGCAGCAAATCCCCCCCACACACACAGAAAAAAAGGTATATGGGTCTTTGTGTCGCACCTTTGTCCGTGTGAACACGTCACAGTCAACTTAAGTTCGGGTTCACAATAGACGGTAACCTCAATACTGGCATCCGAGTCAACGGTCAAGGCTAGGCCAAGGCCGCAGGCAAAGGAACCGTCAAGGTCGAGGTCCAATCAACGGAGAATTGAAAAGGTCAATGTCAACGTCAAGAAAAAAAAAAGAACTCATCGCCTTTGTTCGAGTTAACGCATTCAAGTTGCTCCGGAAACATCAGACTACGCGACATCTGCTCTCACAGGTACGTTACGTCGTCAATAATTGTATCGTTAAATTATACTACTCTGTACCGAAATATACTGGCCTTTTATATAATAATGTTGCAGACCAATCGTGCTAGTATTAAGGGGCAGAGTGTTCCACGGCTACACCACGTTGCCTTCTCCCCCAAAACGGCTACCTTGTGGGCGAAAACACCATAGCTGGTTCGAAAGTCACGACTAGGGAACGACGCGACACCCAAACGTCAAAGGTAGACGTTCTAAACATTTGGTCTGCCTCACCAAAGTGTTGATGGCCGAGGATGTGTCAGTGGTGGCTGTGACAGAGATGGGGATCCGTGTGATGGCGGATGTCCCCACAACGGCCACCTCGTCAACAACGACGTAGATCGCCACCTGTCGCGGCAATGGTTTTGTTGTGAAGTGAGCAGGTATTCCGAGTTATGCCGCAGCTGGCGCGCGTGATCTTGTCTATGTGTCGCGTGGTCTGGACTCTGCAGGCGTGGCGCCCGACGGCGCACGACCAGGCAACCATTGGCGGCACACTTACTGCGTCAAAACCCCCCACGCAGACACGACCAAGAGGCGTTCCACGACAGAGGTTCACTGTATTTTTTCTGAGGCTCCTCACTTGAGGAGCTCCACACCTCACCCGAAAACTGACTTCAGCAAAAATCAAACTGAATTCCGATGAATAATCCCATGGCCGAAGTATACGATTACGTCATATTTCGCCAAAGAAGATTGGCATTCCGAGGATTTTGTGTTAAGGAGCCCCGGTATCCAGAAAATGTTTTAGCGGAAATGTTGCTACCTCTATCGTAGAACGCGTCCCAACGGCATACACAGCGAGCGGGGGGTTGCTCCAGCAGTTCATAAACGTGGAGATGTTTCGAGCCCTCCTATATTCCCTACGCCCAGCAACAGACGCAACGCACGCGTTCTAGGGTAGGAGTAAGCTCCTACTGCTCTGTGGGCTCCTCGCTTGAAGCGCTCCCGGTTGCACCCCACCAAAGACGCATGCCACAGGGTAGGGGTGCCCCGTTATTTTGACGTGTCCCCTCGAATGACCTTAACCCTTTTAGAACCGCAGTCCCGTTTTGGGGACAAACCATTCAAAGTCCAAGTAGTTTGTCCCCAAAACGGGACTGCGGTTCTAAAGGGGTTAAGAAGCCCTATACTTCACCAAAAAAAATGATTTCGGAGGAACGTGTAACTGCTACCCGAGGAACGAGCACATAACCTAACGCCAGGAATATAAGGGAAATACCGCACACAATCAGAAACGCTCGGTGATTTATGGGTGAACGGGTCCACGGCATTCAGAAAATTTTCGCGCCCAGAGGTACTCTGACTCTGTCGTGTTACGGGGGGTCAAATTAGATACCAGGGTAGGACTTACGGTACACGTAAAAAAACATTTTTTTTTGCTTTTTTTACCAACAATATTTGGTCTTACTTACTATGATCCCCCGGAACAGCACACGTCCAAGGCTAGCAGAATCTTTATATTTTGGCGACCAATCCTGCGACCTAGGTGCACAAGATGATTGTGTAGTTGCTTAGTGCCCATAAGGAGCCCTGTCAGGCGTAATATCTTGGGTGGAAAAACGCCACCTTGATCGTAGTGACAAAAATACCCACAGTTCGCCGCCGACGCTGCAAGCTGCACGACAATTCCCTTACGAGACACAGCTGCTAGTCTATAAAAATACGTGCGTTGTTACCTCCAGTATGCCGAGGTAGTCTCCGGCTCCGAATATGCCCCGCAACGTGAGAAAAGACAGTTCGAGGCCTTCCAGACCAGGAATTGGTTGTAGCTCGGTTGTCCCAGGGGCGGCCTCCCATTGTTCGATATCCGCATCCCCATCCACTTGCACGGTGAGCGTTCGAGTGCTGTCGGGATGGAGGGCTGTGGAGAGGGTAGGTTGGAGAGATCAGCACGTTTCCTTGCATCAGTTGAGGCGACAGAGATGTTGACGCATATGACGTCGGACAACCGAACTCGATCGCAGATGTAACCCAAAACGAACGCATGCGCAAACTCTCGGCAGGAGGTTTAGTCGAATAAAAAGGCAGCAGTGCACGGCATCGTGACTGACTACTGCACGGACGCGACAGTTTACTTTCACGCGTTTGTTATACTCGTCTACGCAGTAACCGCGAGTTGTTTTACGCACACACGCAAATCAAGCATGGAAAAGTAGCACGTAAGGGCCCTCGAACCTCTGTGAAACAGCTTCCTTCGCTTGCTCTACTCGACGGACAAAATACGTGATTTTGTGAACACAATACTGGTATTAAAAGCCTTGGAACGTGTCAGGATGCATCAAAGGCATCGTTTTAAGAGACCAAGTAATGTTTTTTTTATTAAAGTAGGAACCCTTTTGCCCGTGGGCTGAACCCGATGCAGCAGCCTGTGCAGGCACGAGTGCCCATCGTCGGGCTTGGTAATATTCCCAAAACAGTGTCTGCTCACCTACGCTGACAGAGGCGATAGTCACCGTGTCGCTGCTTGCCGTGGACAACGTGTACCTCACTTCGCATTCGTTTTGTTGGGCACGGTTATCGTCCGAAGACGTGACAGGTGGCTCGGTGCACCCGTATCGAGAGTCGAGGTCTAGAGATCCATCCTGTAGTTGGAACAAAGGTGGGAAGATTGAGAGAGACGACGACACGGACGGTAGCGGGTGCCAACATGTAGAGGCATGGAGATGGGTGGGATATGTAGTACTTCAACGTTTCCGGGCTTGTCGCCCCCTACAAACCGGCTTTGAACGCAAGTACAATAAGCCCGAGATACGTGTAGAATCGCTAGGGGAGCCATCCCACGGTAGGGGTGCACCAGAAGTTCCTGAGCCCCCCACATTAGGAGCTCAATATCTCACCCGATACAATGCTTGGAAAAAAATCGTTCGTGCCACCCGACCGGCACTTGTATGCGCTAGTCCTTAGACGGATATACGGGTAAAATTTTCATCCTAACTGGTAGTTCCTCACTCAAGGAACCCTATTGGTCAGAAACGTTTGGGCCCAAAACGTGCAACCCCTAACTTGGGGTGACTCAGGGCTGACTACGGCAACCGACCGATCACGTTTGGTTGATTACACATCCGATCCAACAATATTGGGAGGTAGCTTGAGAACTGCAGTGGTTGACCAGCCTCGTCAGTGAGAAACGTTTCGGGGTCGACAGCTGTGCAACTCGCGTGCCCTACCGTAACACGCCCCTATATCTTCAGGGGTAGCATCGACAAATATTTACGCCCCTCGATCACCCACTTGAAACTAAACGTTGACAAAATTGAGGCAGGCTTTACTCAAAGGAACAAACTCCATGGCCTACAGCAGGGTGAAAAAAGGATTATGAAGTGCACGGCAAGCGGGATAGACCCATTGGTAGTTACTCGGAGTTGAGGAGCTCCGTCATTTACAACTATGTAGCCCTGCAAAGAAAAACGTGCTAGGACCACTATTTGGGTGCTTTGCGAGCTGCAACCCACGTGTCTCAAACACATCAACGCATCGGTGCATGATAAGCTATTTTCGCGACAATCCGCAACACAGCGGGTGGGCCTGGCTCGACGTTGTTTTCGTCAAACTCGTACATGTATGTCGCGAACGACGTTAAGCAAGAGATTCCGGAAGCGTGACCTAATTTCGACGTGCACATGGACCCTGAGCGAAACGTACAAAACCGTCAATGAGTACTACATCCCGGCATAACGCGACGGCCAGGCTAACCGACCCTGCTGAAAGCAACGGTACAAAATACACGAGACACAACATGCGCGCGGAATTCAAAGGGTAGGCGCCTCGTCAAGAATCCACGAAAATCAAAGACTAAACTCGTGGTGAAAGGTCGTGGAACACACTGCGGTTCGCGATGGAGAAACGAAGAGAGGGGGAGGCGGGGAAACAGGGGGGGGGGGGGGGGGGGGGGGGGGGGGGGAGCAAACGGGAGAAAGGAGGGACAGGAGTCCTCAGCACAGAAAGGGGGCTCACCCTGGTCAACAGCCCGATACATTTTCCCGCAGCAGGGCAGTCTGTGTCAATAAGGTCCGCACCGATGCCCGCTTGTGCACTATCGTACGTTCCGCGAACGTTCGTTTCGCCAACCTGCTGAATCTCTGACAACTCAACAATCACACCTGCCTCCCAAGAAAAATGAGTTTGGTAACCAGGGAACGCGAGTCGAGGTGGGGACTGAGGTGAGGGTTACAATTTTGCGGCTCGCGGAAAAGGCATCCTACTGTGCTGTAAAGGGGCATTCAGCTAACGTGTAATTCGGGGGACCATAGTTAACAGGACCTACGGTACACACAAAAACCTATATATTTAACTATTTTTACTAACAATATTTGGTCCTATTAACTATGGTCCCCCATAATAGCACAACTCGTGGTCATTCCGCGGTCCCAAACCTAAGAGAGAGCCTTCAGCCTCACCACGTGCGTGTACCGTCGCCGACACCAAACGCCGTTGTAGGGGTTTCGATACACCAAGACCGATCTATGTCCTCGATCGCTCCCAATAGCGTACATTGTCAATATCCGACGACGTGTGCCTACAGCATACAATTTATATTTGTTACAACCAGACTATGAAATGGGCACTTGCTATTGAGCTCACGACGATCACACCGCAAGCCGGGATCATGCCACAACTGGTCTCTTCCGAGAGCAACGATGGACGGGCTGGTTTGTGGCAATTGTTCACGGTTGTGCTTTGTAATCGCAAGTACACCGGCACCATTGATATTAATAGCAAGTGGCCATGTTTGTATTTTGTGTGCGAGGTAACCGTGGCTATTGGTATGTAGCCGTCACCATTAAAACGCAAGCTGCATAGAAGGCCAACTATGCAGCCGGCGAAAACGTTTCCTTTCTAGAGAATAGACAGGAACACGATTGCGTTTTCATCGTTGGAATAGTGCAACCAAGGACCGAGTCTACGCAGGGGATCGAATGTTCCATTGCACCTCGTCGAAATCGAAACGTTCGTACCGCCGGGAGAAGGTACACACTCATCGTGGGAAAGCTGGCTAAGAGAAATGATACAAACGGTCGAATTGATGGTGTTGTGCCCGGACCGGAAAAACGCGCACCACCCTACACGGCTCATCGGAAATCGCCTCTTTTCGTCGGACCTTGCCGTGACCAACCCTGCGCCATGGCAGTCTCCGCACGCACAACACATTGCATGTTTTTTCCAGGTGCTGCTGGTGTGTTCCGTTCAGAGTTATGTCACGCTGCCCCGTGGAGGTGCTAAAAACGGTCGTCGTTAATAAACGAAGTGGGCAATGACCACAGTTGTCTTAACTTCCCCCCTCCCCTTCTATGCTTTCGAATCTATCAATTCGACGGGTAGTCCAGACCCCGCAGAGGATATCTTTCACGGGAATATGTGTGTTTGTGCGGTAGGCTCGCGAGTGCTATATTTCAGTGCAGACGTGCACGATTTCACGGTAGCGTAGACTGGGCACGGCAGAGGGTGGGCCGGCGAAGCAACATCACCTGTAAACACGACTGGGCTACGACGTCTCAGCATGTCGACGCTATGCCATCACCACCCTCCCTTTCCCTCCCTTACCTGTGATGCCTGGCAGTGATAGCAGCAGCAGATAGCCGCCCGTCCACAGCGACGTAGCCGGACGCATTTCCCTCTTTAGGTGTGCAAGGTACCCACTTTTAAGGACGGGTATGGGAGGGACGGGGAATAGGGACAACGGATGCCAGTGGTCAGGTCAAAGACAATGAGATTGCTTGCGCATATCGCTGTTCCTTCCGTGATCGATCGGACGCCCCTTCGTATCGTGCAACTGCCGAGAGTGAGAGCGCCCCTGGTCGGCAACCCAAAGACGCAACGCAAGCCGGCCTACCAAAACGACGCGCAGACATACATACCAGATATTCGTACATGCTCGTTTATTCTTACACATCAAATTTTGTGACGCATACGGAGTCGGGCGTTGACCCGCGCAAGGCCCTCACTGTCAAGTCAGAGCAATCGTGGCTACGCACTGAGCATTCGTATCAGCAGTGCGACATGTCAGAGATCGGTTATTCTGGAAAAAAAAACAGGAAGAGAGAGTGTCACGACCCCCCACAAGCAACTACCACCTATTGCCGAGAACCACCTGTCACACGCAAATCCTGCATCCGGTATGCCGCCGAACGATTTTGCCGGAAGGGGGCGGGGCGGTGCCATTTGTTGCGTGTCGTTGCAACTTGACAATTGCTCACGCAACCATTTCGTGACGAATAGGCGGGGGGACGAAGCTCATAGAGGTAACGGACGACCGTACCCCTCACGTGTCTGCCGATGTGCCGGGCTCACGATACATGCCGACTGGTACAGGGGTTTGGGGACGAACGAAACCCTAGTGAACCCGTCAATGTATTGGACCTTACCAGTTGATAGGGGCTCGCAAGTACGCGTACTATTTACGGGGGGCTATATTAAGTAGGACCTACGGTACACACAAACAACTATATATATTTACCTATTTTTACAAACAATATTTGGTTCTATTTACTATGGTCCCCCGCAATATTAATAGGAGTCCGCTATTACTATATATTCACAGCATAAATCGCTAGCTGAAGAGATGATTCAGGCTACTCGTACGGTACGGCTACACCTTCATGCTTTTCAGAGGCTTTTCACTTCAGGAGCATCATGCCCCATCCCAAAATCGCACGACGGGAAAGCTAGACGTCCAGTCCTACGAACAATCCCTTAACCTGGGTACACCCATATAATGTTTGAAAGTAACCTATTATATCCCAACAAATATTAGATTAGGGAGCGCCCAGACAGTCGGAAACACAAATGGCCAAAAGTGCTACGGACACGGTAGTTCACCTAAAATCCACATACCCGCCAGGATATCCGCAAAAGTTTAGATAGTGCCGTTTTTTTTTTCGTACAAGTAGCCGATAAACCTGGCACCACTGCTGTAGGCGCTATAGGCGCTCGCGTGTGGAACAGCATACTTAGCGACTTTTGCAAGTTTTGGGTAGTGTTGACCAATACCACCCCTCGTGTAGTCATTTCTGTCAACCATTTTTGACCTCTCAATCCCCCCAACGTCGAGGGGTCGGTTTTTCTTGAGGAAAACGGAGGCGGCCGATCTGAAAAAAAAAACACAATCGTAAGGGAATACCTGGCATACACGTAAGAATAAATTGTTACGCTACGAACGCTACCAGAGTTCAAGACTTACGCACTCGACTTCCGCCGCATTGTCCCTCGCTAAACCTGACTTATGTCCTCTTCGAGTTAGTCTGGATTCCCGATAAGACTCTTGAGTATCTAAGTAAGTTTTACCTCTGACTTTCTCGGTACCGGACTCGGTATGGAATCCCCGCATTATTCCTCTCGTCGCTCCTTCATGGGCGTTTTCGAAGCGAGTGAGTTTATTCAGGTTCTTGAACATGAGATGTTCCCACTTTTTTTTTGTTGTTGGGGGATGGAGGCAACAACCAAACTACGGACCTCATTCTTCATAGTGTCACGCCCCGCTGTCGACGCCATTGTAAGGAAAAGTGTAGTCAAAACGTTACCAGGTACCAGGTACGAAGCAAACGCTACAAAGAGTCGATGATTATGTAGGAAAATGTACACAACAAATACTACGTTACAATCGATACACGGATTTTAAGACTATTAGAAACTTGATTCCATCACATTCTGCCTTATATCTCTTCTTGCCAGTGGGTCAGGAACCCGACGAGGCTCTGAGCATCCGACTTTTCGGTACCGGACTCAGCATGCAATGATCGCATTGCTCTCATCGTTCCTTCCTGGTTATTTTCCAAGTGAGTGAGTTTTACAGGTTCATGAAAATGAGAACTACCCCTTTTTTTCCCCATTTTTCCGGGGATGGCAGGCGAGAATCGAACCACGGACCTCGCTCTTCATAATCTCACTCCCTGCCTGCGACGCTTGCAGGGAAATAACTGTAGACTAAAAAGGTGACGTATAAAGAAACTACTCGAATTAAAGGCTTATAAACTCGATTTTGACGACAACACATAACTCCCTTTCCACGACCGACCGAAGGACGGGGGCGTTGACAGATTATATTGCGGGATCTCACGGTGACCCGAGTAACCTGCCGGTGATTAGTTGAAGTGGGTTCTCGGAGCTACCTACCGGCTACTGCTCAACTACGATGCCGCTGAACCGGGGGTATGTCTCGAAAATTCCCGCGGGGATACGTAATTACATCACTATTCGAACAAATCTCAGGGGGTTTCCGGTTAGTGCTACGTACATGCCTGGTATACTTTTCTGATTTTGTTTCGTACGAGGGAGTATTATGTACCTGATATTGACGTCACTGGAATATGTAATGTTGCGAGTTGTATGCTCGTACCCTTCTCAGAGAATGACCCCCGCACTGCTGTTACGGGGGACCATACTTGATAAGACCTACGGTACAGACAAAAACCTATATATTCTCCTATTTTACTACCAAAAATTTGGCCCTATTTACTATGGTCCCCCGTGATAGCTGTGGTGCACTCTACGTCACAGTCCTGGAAGACATGGCGATCGTTGATATTTGTATGGTGGTTTTGGTTTCGATTGCTTTTTTTTCAACCTCATGTCCGCGAGTCGTCGCTCAGCACCCTAGGAAGCAGGTGGGCTCCTCTCCGTGTTCACGACTACCGTGCGATTCGTACGGTGCAGGCAGCACTCCAGACAGTAAAATGGCTGTAGTCCGTAGTCAAGAGTTGGCTAGTTGTGGGAACGGGGGGGAACTCAAGAGGACCTTTAACCCCTTTAGTACCGCAGTCCCGTTTTGAGGGCAAACTACTAGAAATTTGACTGGTTTGTCCCCAAAACGGGACTGCGGTTCTAAAGGGGTTAACAATCTGGGAGAAGGGATCTCTAGGTTGGTAGGCTGTTCAGGTGTTTTGGTTCCTGTTGGGATCTAGGTACGGGCGAAGACCCAACCCAACCCCTGACTCTTACCCTAACCCTAACCCTGACCCCAAAATAACTCAACGCTATACTTGAGTGGATACCAGCGGCCATATTACTGTAGATCAGCCGGTCGCCCCGGTGATTCAAGTGAATTTCTACTTGTGTTTGAGTCCTGGGTTCGAGCCCCAGGTGGGTCGGACTTTGACTTTATTTGCGGCAATAAAAATAAAAAGGATTCAATTGTTGAGAGCGCCTTGCAGCGTGGGTAGGCACAATTCGATGCGAGTCGACGAGGGGAGAAAAGTCCGAAATCTTCTCGCGATAAAAATGAAGGCACGTACCGTAGCGGGAAGGGGGTGCAAGAGCCTGATATGTGACCCCGGATCTGAGTTACGAGTTGGAAGGAGAGAGAGAAGAAGATGTGCGAAGATAATAGATGGCATGAGCAAAAAATAAATAAATAAAAAATATCAGTTTGCACACTGACTTTATTTCGTTTGCGAATTTTTTCGACTCGTGTATTTTTAGGTTGAAAACGTCGTGCTTCACAGTCGAATTTTATTTTTTTATGGATTTTCTGATATTCCCATTGCGGGGGGCCATCGCAGTAAATAGGACCAAATATTGTTAGGAAAACAATTGAACATCAAGAGTTTGTGTGCCTACGATAGGTTGGCTATGCCCCCCTGTACTTTGTGTGAACACGGACTCCTTCGTTTGAGAGATAAACAACAACAACAACAACAACAACAACAACAACAACAACAACAACAACAACAACAATAGTTTTACAAGGCCATAAGGGGGCGCAAAATACCACCCCCCGCCCCTTCCCCACGAACTTAGCCAGCAGAACAGATGAGTTTTCGCAAAGCCGAAATATGTTGCCGCCATTTACTATTTACCGGTATAATACCGGCAAGTGCCATCTCCGGTCCCGACAGATCCCTCCCGACACAGCCAGCGCTGCCTCTTGTAGTCGAGGTGCCAGCCAATCGTGTACGTATTCGTGAACATACAAAAACAATTCAAAACAACAGACAACCCGAGAAAAAAAAACACTGACAAACATGGTACACACAAAAACCTACCAGTATACCGGGTACGTTTTACTATTTTTACAAACAATTGTTTTTTTTTTGGTTTTTTTTTGCTCATCCCATTCATTATCTTCGCACATCTTCTTCTCTCTCTCCTTCCAACTCGTAACTCAGATCCGGGGTAATATAGCAGGCTCTTCTACCCCCTTCCCGCTACGGTACGTGCCTTCATTTTTATCGCGAGAAGATTTCAGCCTTTTCTTCCCTCGTCGACTCGCATCGAATTGTGCCTACCCACGCTGCAAGGCGCTCTCAACAATTGAATCCTTTATATTTATTTTTTTGCAAATAAAGTCAAATGTCCGACCCACCTGGGGCTCGAACCCAGGACTCAAACACAAGTAGAATTCGAGGTTAACCACTTGAACCACCGGGGCAACCGGATTATTTATTATTAATAATAGTCCTGCAAACTACGGTTCCCCGGAATAGTTCTCTTAACTGTATTCACCTTGTTTTTCCAACTTTCACTCTCTCTCCTCGTTCGAATTGGACCCAGCTTTCCCTGCTTGTTTATAGACAGCCGTACGTTAGATGAAACACCATCACAGACCAGAGTCCGTCTCGAATCATCGTCGTAGCGATACCAGGTACAGAAGTCCAAGAAGTACATGTGGTAACATCTGTCAGACTGCCACAGAGCTCCTTAAAAAAACAGCCCCGACCCCAGCTCTTGGTTACCTCGTTAGTGTTACAGACAACGCATGAAAATAGCCCTTGTATCCTGGTGGTCTACAGCAGAATTTTGAGTTCCAACTATAACTGCAAGCTGAATCGTGCATACCAGGTACACCGTACCGGTATACAGCAAGCAGAACTACGTGTACGCCATTGCGGGCGCCATGAAGTTACAGCAGCAGCAGCAGCAGTAGGAGACGCCCCATAGTAGTTGACACCAGAGAGAGCTTGTATCTCTCCTAAAACAATCACTGGATGTCGACGGGTAGAGGAACCGAAGGAAGGAAGCATCAACACTATCAACTCACTTGTACAAGTGTGATGATTGCGACGCTCACATTCAGTTGATAGCAGTGCTGAGACGACTGGATTATGTAGGCTAGTGCTGCAGCTGCAGCAGCACTGAGCCCCTGAGAACCGATGTAGTAGCCCCTCAACGCGTATGTAGTGGTGTGGTAGTCGTTGGCTCGCGCGTTGCTTATGACCGTTGAGGCGTCGGCTTCAGGGCTTCGATGCCTATCTTGTGGAGCGCGGGGGACTACTGCAGCCCCACTGATTATAATACCGGTATCTGCTGCCGCTGCTTCCCTTTCGCTATTTTTGGTGGTGTGTCAAACGGAGTGAGAGGTTGGAAGCTTTCGTGGAATGAAATAAACAGTTCTGTGTCGCTTTGGGACGTCGCAGTATCGGAATACATCGTACAAAATATCGACTAATTTTGTCCCAGGTCCCAGCCTTGATCTCGTGATTGACGTACACAGTACATACATATGATCCCAAAAAAAACAAAAACAAAAAAAAAAGCACGAGGAGGACTTGTATACACCTCGTCGCTGGTGGGATACAAGCCAACTAATTTATACTCAGTATTCATATACGTAAATGGCTTGATACCGATACCATACGTATGCCGTATCATACGTGTTTGGCATACGCCCCTGCTGAGTTTCATACCTCTCTCGTGGAATATTCCGACGTCCTCACGTCTCCACATCCAGTTGAAAGTTGAAAGGCTGACTCCGGGGTATCTTGCGCGGCAAGTTAACCCTTTTAGCACCGCACTCCCATATGCGAGGAAAAACTGGTCAAATCACAAGTATATTGTTCCCATAACGGGACTGGGGTCCTAAAAGGGTTAACGACTCGGCAACTTTGCAGCGAGCAGCTTTGCAGCTGGCTCGTGGCTTTTTACTGTTTACCGTCACATACAACAGAAGGTACGCAGCCCCTTTGCAGCTGGCTCGTGGCTTTTTACTGTTTACCGTCACATACAACAGAAGGTACGCAGCCCCTTCAGAAGCACCCCGTGATATTGGAAAACAGCGGTGGACAAGGTACCTCGATTTTTTCGTCCCCGCCACGTTTTCCCACCATTATGCGCATACCGGTATCTTACTGACCGGTACCAGGTGAGAGCGAACAGCAGCAACAGCAGCGAACCAACTAAGATTTTTATTGTACCGGACCCAGTATAGTATGCGGGTACACTTCGGTAGGTCATGTTGTACCAGGTTCAGTTTACGAAAGTTACCAGCCCTGACCTGTACATTGTACTTCACGACCATGACATACACAAGCGAAACGGGAAACATGCATCAAAGATTGTCAAGCGTCAAGCATGGGCCACACACAACGCCCTAGCCCGCACACGCAGCACGCTCGGGCACTTGTATCATCACCTGGCAGATATATATGCTGCTGTGACCATGCAGCAGCAAGAGCAGCTGTGGATACTGGTACTTCCTTGTACTCGTAGCCAGTGCTGCTCCGCTACACCACCGGTCGACTCTCTCGACTCGTGGTATGTGCGCCAAGCACAGACACTGGGGAGTCACGGTCGTCGACGGCAACATCAAAAACACACAAGCTCGGGGACGCACGCACACAGAGTACGAGTAGGCTCTTCTCTGCTCCTATGATCGTCACGTGCGCCGGTTTTGGTACATTTTGCTTTCAATCATGGCGTGGCCAAATTTATTTCGCAATTAAAACGACTGCCATCCATGTGAACACCCGAATCCTCCAAGAACAGCTCGTACTCACCGTATCCCTTGCAGCCATAAAGTCCGGGCTCTGGATGAGGCGCTGTTGATGGAGATCTCGGGGTTGACTTGAAGCCTTGCTTTCACGACGGTGGCTTCCCATCGGTTTATAGAGGCTTGGTATGGCGTTTCTACTTGAATGCCGATTTTTAAAAACATATTTTCTAGATAAAAGCTTCCATATTATACGAACCAAACAGCAATGTATACCTGCAGGAAGGGGTAGCTTGCTTGCCGTGCGTATGTTTTCCATGTTTGCATTTTTCATTTCGTCTACGAGGTTTTCTCTAGTTTTTCAATGGATATTTTATACCCCCCCCCCCCCAAGGTACAATACTATTATTATGTATTCTCCGGCGTATCAGTAAAAATATCACACTTCCATGTTCAAATTTCGTGTCGTGTGTCAATTTAACATTTAACCCAAGGTTCCCGCTGGAATATCAGAGCAGACTGCTTTTACCACTGGCGCTTGGGCACGCGTGTGTGTTCTTCACGTTAAACTGTTCTTTCTACCCGTCGATATCAAGCACAACCAGTGTCCGTGCCGTCTTCAATCCTAGAAGAGACACAAGTTATGTGGTCACAAAGCTACAACAGAGATACTACGTTCCCACGTACCAGTATGCAGTAAGAACAGCAGTGGGCAATAAAATGCCATGCCATAATTCTATTAATAGATGCGTCAGGCATGACATACACATTCTTTGTACCAGAGAAACGAAAGGAAACAATCAAAGAAAAAACAAAAACAGATAAGACATTCGAAAGAGAAAACAAAAAATGAACGAAAAAATATGAAAAAATAAGAAGAAACGTTGACACTACTATTATTCAATACCTCAGGTAGCTATCTTCATCGCCTTTATGCATTATTTCAGGTACACGATAACAATGAAGGAGTACGCGTACACCTGATGTCTGGTAAAAATATATACCTGGTACCAATGTATACTGCCAGGTACCAGGTATATTTTTTCGGACGCCACGCTCCTTTTTTCGTCGTTCGAAATAGAGACGGGGGGGGGGGCGATTTCTTGTATTTGGGGCCACTACTCCTGGAGAGTGGAGGTTGGCAGTTAACTCATTTTTTCCGGGTACCTAATGTGTGATGTACTAATGACACCATACGGTTTCTAGATGTATGGACGTTTTTCTTCACAAAAAATGTCAACCAATACTATACAGGTTCGTCGGGCAAAATCGACGATGGGCTACAAACTTTTTTTTTTTTTTTTTTTTGCTCATCCCATTTGTTATCTTCGCCCATCTTCTTCTCTCTCTCCTTCCAACTCGTAACTCAGATCCGGGGTCACATAGCAGGCTCTTCTACCCCTTTCCCGCTACGGTACGTGCCTTCATTTTTATCGCGAGAAGGTTTCAGCCTTTTCTTACCTCGTCGACTCGCATCGAATTGTGACTACCCACGCTGCAAGGCACTCTCAACAATTGAATACTTTTGATTTTGATTTTTGCAAATAAAGTCAAATGTCCGACCCACCTGGGGCTCGAACCCAGGACTCAAACACAAGTAGAATACGAGGTTAACCACTTGAACCACCGGGGCGACCGGCTAAGTACAACCAATGAATGAATGTATATCCAAGATAATATGCTATGTTCGTGGTGCGACGCCTGCAGGAACCGTCCGGGAAGGAAGGCCTTCTACTGTTGTTCATGTACGCTATCGACCTCAAGAAAGCCTATGACTCTTGTGGTCGCATTCTTCTGCGGACTGTCTTGGCTCGCTCTGGCACTCTAATGCTTACCGTCACCCGTCAATTCTACGACCGCATGCGATCATGCGCGTGGTTGGATGATTGCGATGGCTCGGATATGTTCGACGTGGAGCGTGGCCTACAGTAGGAGGAGCGTGTGCTCGCGCCATTGCCGTTCAATGTGTTTCCTTGCCACGATGCTGCGCGTGGCGGAGAAACGCTTGACCGCCCGAATGCAGCAATCATCGACAGCACGGTGCAACTCCAACCGGAGAATAAATACGGAGAAGAAGAAAAGGGGAGAGGAACGAGCTGGTGAAGACGACGACGACGAATGTCGAGGCGAGGGGAGGGGGGGGGGGGGGGGTGTACTCGATTGGAGAGATATACTCGATCTCATGCATGACCATAGTCGTACGACCATAGACCCTCGCATCCCTACAATGCCGGGACGAAGCATGTCGGGTTTTCACCGACCAGACAGACCTTGCTTGTAAACCAAGCGCGAAGCGCCGTGAGGTGTCTGGCGAGCCTCACGAAGGGTGAGCTGCATCCTACCATGAACCGCTTTGGAGGCGGACTTGCATATGGACGACAGCTTCAATGAGTTGATTTAATTTCCGGTGTCAGGCATTTCCAGAGACAGCAATGGGAGCACTTTGTAAAACTGCCTCTTGGGTGCCTTACCTTGAACACTACGCGATGCGATCATTCCCACTTGTGCGAAGCAAAGTTTATTTTGCCTCGCACAAATGATCTAACTCGGGGACAGGAGGAGGCCCATACGTTGGGGTGAATGTTGTAGGCTGGTGATGCGGGCATTGTATCACGATCATCAAGATTATTGGAGGTGACGACAACGGTGTTCGTGACTTGGGGGGGCGGGGGGGGGTGTCGTTCACGATCAGTGAAGCCGGTCAGGAGTACCAAAATATCGGTCGGGTTCTGGTGCTTCGGCGGGGATGTTAGCGCAGATTGGGGCATCGAATGTTTCGAATGCACGCGTCGACGCCACAGGGCATGGGCGTGCTTCAGGTGGTATAGGACGGAATGGTATATGACCGCCTGGGTGTGTGCTTATGCCTGATGGTACGGATGAAGAACCGACGTAATGTAATGAGATCGTACTCGACGGGTGCGCCACGTGGAGCCCGAGCGAGGCTGCTTACGACAGGCAATGGAAGGCCCACCACCAGATCCTCGACCCGTTCTACGATAGAGGTAGCACATTTCGGCTATTTTGTTTTAAAAAGACGGGGTTCCTATATCCCAAATCGTCGGAATGTCAATCTTGATTTCGAAAAAAAACGTTTGGTAGACTCGGGCCATGGGATTATTCGCCGCGATGCAATTTGGTTTTTGCTGAGTCAGTTTTCGGGTGAGTTATGGAGCTCCTCAAGTGAAGAGCCTCGGAAAAATCAGGGTGAACCTCTCTTCTTGTAGAACGCCTCCCTCCTGCGATGCCTCGCCTGGCGGAGACGAAAGCGCGAATATCACATCCTATGCTATCCCAACACGCTTGTCGGGACAGACTCCAACAGCGTTGAGACGGGGGTACGCAGACGAAGGCTATTGTTCATGAGGTTTGTGATCCGTATGGATCAGGAGCGTCTGCTGAGGAAGGTGGTGTTTGCTGAGGACGTCGGAGGTAGAGGCTTCTCCGGGTCCAAGAGTAGGACTGGATGAAAGCCATTGAGCAATGGCTTAACGCTTACGGCCTTAATATCGAAATGATGGCGCGAGGTTGCGCAGAAGGCCCACATGTGGTTCCAACGGGTAGAGGAAGGCCTTCATGCGGAAATGGCACAAGGCCGAGGAAGGAGGCGACGGAATAGCGAGACGGGAAGGCTGCAACCACGACTTTGATCGTTGACACGGCTATAGGTATGGAGAAGAGGGGAGGTGGGGAGACGATCCGTTTTGCTAGTTTTATGTTCAAACATATTTTATTGCTCGTTTTCTGGTCCTTTTCTTTCCGTTCTTCCCCAACTCGCCATAGTGTTTCGCTTTTGCTCGCTTCGTTGTTCTCCTTTGTGCCGGGTGCTAGAGATGACATTAATTCTAGCAGTATTCGGGTCACTTAGTCGCTGTTTGATAACACAGGGTTACCTGGTACAACGTTCAAATGTCCGAACATACCGTTTCGTTTTCCCGTTCCTGTCCGTTAAACCGTTGAGAACAGCAGCCCCGTTTTGAGGGTATTACACTTAGCACTCGCATCATATTTGGGTTCAATTACGGTGCAGTAAAAACAAATTTAGCAAGATGAGCACAAACTTCGTGGTTCAGGCACGCCTGTGTTTGAAAACTGGGTCACACTATGTCAGGCATTCCTTAAAGTCAAGCTGCAAGGGCTGAAGGGCAGTAGTCGCTGTATCATATACCCTTTTGCCCCTGGTTTCGGGAGTCTGTTCCTGTATATCAACGTTATTTTTAGGTTCCCGTAATGTCTTTTTTCGAAACGGCTTTTGCCTCCTGACGCAAGGGAGACGCGAAATGCACGTTCAAGAACGTTCTACTAGAACAGGTCAGGAAGGGATTATTTCATGCGCGACTTGAAGGCATGGACCTACGTGGATCAATCATCTTTCTTACATACATGCGATATCAGTCTGGCCTGGTCCGGCTGGGAATTAAACCTTCCCCATTTGACTTATGGGTCTGAGCAAACACGTGGATTGGTTCACCAACCAAACAAGGCGGGGTGCATATGGACTACGGCAATGCCAATGATGCGTCCTACGTGCTGGCGGTTCCCAGCTAATAGCAGGCAAGGCATTTATGATACATTCTGGTGGATTACGTCTAAGAGAATGCCATTTTTTTTACTGCACCCCGCGACCTCTCGATAACCAAAGTCAACGATACTTTCGTCATGTTTCATACATGTTTCTAGCGGTAGGACGAGAAGTGTTCTTGACACAATCTTCACGATACTTATGTATCTGTGTTTGACATATACCTTGGTTTTGGTTTTCCGTGTGCACGGTGCCCGACCGAAATGACACGCTTGTCTGACTGCCCTGGGGGTCGATCCTTTCGAGTCTACTTTCACGGGGCGTGTACCTAGACAGTGCGGTTTGCAGCCGCACGAAGCACGTGGCAATCTCAGCACACATTGGGTGCAGGTAGATTCGAGGTGCTGCATAAAATTTACTGCCACGAATCTCGCTCGTGAGCGTCCTTGCATACAAACACTGCCTGGAGTTTCGTCGTGTGGTCGTTCCGAAGATTCATTCGGAAGCGCGTTATAGGGTAAATTCGAAAAGGTCTGAAAATATCTAGCTCAGCGAGCTCGCTGGAACGATCCGTCGAGGCGCGTCTAAACTATCGACCCCAGCGTTTCGCCCAATCTCCGTACAACTATGGAGGCACATGACCTGACTCTATGAATACGATCATCAACAGGAGTTCGAGCCGGTGCGGTAAAACCAGGTTCGGGACTTGATTCGGCCCAGCAGCTACAAAACGTCCCCCCCCAAATAATATACCTGGTCGTCTAAATCGGGCCAAGTACTCGCGAGCCTCCCCCCGTCTCCACGCCCGCATCCCCCCTTCCACGGCGAAATCTTCGGAAGGTGTCGATAAATATATATTTTCCCTGTTTTGGTATCTATGTTTGGGCGACGTTACAAGCGTAGCTGGTTGAAGCCTGGATACGACCATTGCCTGCTTGACGCGGAGTGGTGGAATCACAAAAAATACAATACACGATCCTCATGACCTTCAGGCTGCGTACACCACCAGTAGGGAAAGGCATCACCTCTACCCGTAGCTAAACCGCCGCGCATATGCGGCTCTTAGTACGCAGAAATATGGTCGCACGAAGCGTACGGTTCTATTCGACGGGGGTGTTTCCGGTCCTTCGCGACTGTACCGCTCGGTCTCGCGGAGCGTGGTAAGCTAATACTTGGACCCTAGCGGCGGCAAGGCAACAGGCGCCCAACCTATTCCAGCACCCAGCAGTCACCGGACTTGGTCAAGTTCAGCTCGGAATTGATCTGCACAATCAGATCGTCCGTCGTACCCTGCAAGCGGGGGGTACAACAAGACGGAAACGACGAGCAAGCCATGGCGGCATTGGAATTCGTGTCAGCATCCGCTCCATCTCAGTGTTTGCTGTGGCAGTATGGCGTTGAGATTACTATATACCTTGCAACAGTGGCGAGCACGCGGCAATGAAATCCACCACATATGAGGTCCCGATCAGCCAGACACGTGAATTTTTTGACGTCAAACCTGCGCCCTCAGGCACCGCCACGAGAGAGAACTCCAGTCACGCTTACTGTCTCAGTGAATACCAATTCCGGCATAGCACGTACTGTATCCCCTGCAACTCACGACACTGTGCAAACGTTCTAGAACATGTTCCCGCGAGTGCGGTGAGGGGGACAGTGCAGTTCTACTCCAGCATATCGCCACCTGTCAACCATATTCTATCAGGTCCCATCCCCTTATGAACGTTTAGCCACATTCATCGTTGTCCGCATTACAACATGGGGAGAAAATACGTTAGAAACGGTGGATACTCAATGACGTCCCACAGCCTAGTGTGCGCGCGATACCGCCTCCGTACGCACGCCTGCTGACTTCATAACATCCGTTCTCCGCACGTTAAGAAGTACGAAGCACAGTGCCACTCTGTCCCCAAATACAAGCACCGTTTGCACATCGATATTAAATCAAAGCGGTCCTTACAGTTAGATACAGAGTACTACAGCAAAATACACGATACGGTACAGGAAGCACCTTATTTCATTTTTTGTCGTGACATGTTCCCAACATGGGACCGAAATATGCCAGACGAAAGACCCACACGGAAGGCGTCCCGCGGATAGTCCTTCTGCCCGAACCAAAGGTTCTCCCCGAAAGAGGAGTAGAGGGAATGTTTCCGACACAGAACCTACCTCGGACCGATGGAGATACCATTTTCGAAATTGCTGGTTTTGGATTCCACTCCCTGTTCTTCTATTAGTTTAGTCGTGTTATCATCTACTTCAGGTTGCGGCATTTTGTTATCGGCACGCGCTTTCATTGTGTCTCAAATTGGCACTCTGGGCAAGGTGTACCGATCCTCGCAAGCAGGCATCCACGGAAACACAACAGAGGTGCAACCCTGCGGCACGACGTGTCCGGGGGCTTGAGAAGCGACAACAACCATACGCTCCCATACGCTCCCATGCGCGTGGCGACGGTATTGGGTGATAGAGCCCCACATTAATGCTTGCCTCCCGTCAGAAGGAGCTGCCTATTTGAGATTTCGATAGCAGGTGTATGCTTTAAACCTGAGGGACGATCCCATCGGCGGACGCCATATTACTAATAAAAGATCGGACGGAATTGCCAAACGGTTGAGTTTGTGGGTGAGGAGCCCGGTTCGTCGGACAACACCGGGGCCAGACGTACTGTGCCTGCCTCTACCACATCGGGGGGGGCATGCTTCCCTATCCACTGCCCGCACGTACCGGTGGAACCTCGACGATGCAGTCTCCGGCGTCGGCCTCCTCGTATTCCAAGATGAGGTCCAGGGTGAGGGTCGTGGCCGATTCCATGAGAATGCGCGGCTCTTTAGGAAAACCACCGGGACATAAGAGAGGAAACCAAATAAACATGCCAATAAGCGAGACCACGGGTGTAACCGTATGATGGCTTTGCCGGCGGTGCGCGCGGGAAGGGGATGGGACACATGCAACAACCTACTAAAAGAGGGCGTGTTGGGATCGCCCATGTACTATTTTGATCCTGACGCGTTCTACGATAGACGTAACATATTTCCGCCAAACTGTGTTCTGGATGACGGCGGGACCCTACGACCCAAAATCGTCGGAATGCCAGTCTTGTTTCAAAAGACGAAGTTTTTGTATACTTTGGCAATGGCAGTAATCATCGGGATGCGAATTACGCTTATGCTGAAGACAGTGTTCGGGTGAGGTATGGAGCCCCTGAAGTGAGGAGCCCCAGAAAATTGAGGGTGAACCCCTACCGTAGAAACGCCTCTCGTGGGCTTCAACCTTGCCAACGATGAAAGCTGGCGGGATTTCACGAAACACTGCCGCAAACCGTTTGGAAGGAACCCCCCATGGTGGTGCACAGGCATCCCAACCACCCGCGCCTTGAACGGATTCGTTTGCTTTGGCAAGAGCGTGGGAAATTGGTTGAATATATAACCGACCTTTGCACTCCGAAACCAAGGCGACAAGCGGGTCATGTTTCCGGCCACAGTCATATCTACTCGTTCCCGGCGTTCATCATTCTGCGGGCTGCATATACCCTCGATTCGGCCCAAAGACCAAAGACCAACCTCTCGAGAATTAAATTTTCGTGCCACCCAGAGAACAGCACTCCTGGCTGGACCAGGTTTTAATTTTTTTTAAACGGCGAAAGAACATTCAGGCGCTCCTGCCAGTCAGAAGAGTAGTAAGCAAAGAGGTCTCACTGGGGTGTCAAAGTACCAAGAGAGGTTCCGGTAGCCAGAGCAGACAACGAAGCCGGGCGTGATTTCGCTGCCCGCGTACTCCTATGATGAGTATTCCCGAAACACTATTCGGTCGAACAAGTGCAAACTTTAGTCAGAGAGATCGGATTCTTAAAAAAACTGGTTAGTTCCGCAGGCGTCAGTGGTGATATTTCGAGCTCAAACGTACCCCGCCACCCCCACCCCCCCCCCACAGACTAGCACACAGTCGAGAACGTCCAAACGTACCAGCTCCAGGTCCGACGTGGCACTCCTCGAAAACGATGTTGGAAGAGTCACCGGTGATGACAACGTTCGCCGTCTGGTCGCCCCCGACAGGAGGGTTGAACGTAGAGGTAGGAAGTTGATAACCTTCTGGGTCTGAGCCCTCCCACAGAACGTTGTTGCACGTGTCCATGAGCAAGCCGCCCATCTCCTGGAGGCCCATAAAGAATACACCGAGCAAGGGGTCGACAAACGGGTATGTTGGTGTGTCATTCGCACGGCATGGCGTCACCGCAACGCGCAAGGGAACACGGGGGGGGGGAAAATAATCTATTTCGCACTTATCCTGTCGAACCCCAGACTGCGGGAGCGTGCTGAACGTTGGTGTTAGAGTAAGCAGAAGGGGAAACAGCTGCCCATTTCGTGACCCGCATGGATGCAGTGCGCGGCTCTACCGGTTAGCACTTTGTGGGGGAATGGGGCCGTGACCACTTTGAACAAGGCTGTCACACTCATGTGCCTCCAGAGGAGCAACAGCAACTTTCCACCAGACGTCCAACTACCCCGTCCGGCGTCGAAATATGTTTTTTGAAGGGTGTGGGTACTTCGACACAATACGTACGGCGGCGCCAACCCGTGATGCTCAAAGGTTACCAGACGCCCTCTACATTGCGGGTTGCACTATGTAGATCAAGACCGGTTTCCCACTCGCTTGGGTTTTGACCCGAGAGCAACTACCCGGTACCGCTTGAAATGCCGTACCTGGTATTATTTATTCGGGTTGCACGTCCACTGCTGTGTCGAGATCAACGTTGGGGAAGAGGCATAGACACTCCTTGGATGGGGAGGCTCGGGAGACGGTTGGTTGAGTGCGGGCAATAACGTAGCATGCTCACAAATAGACCGTGAACACTCGGGACCCCCACGCCTTACAGCGGAGTCACTCGATAGCCCCTGTGTGCTCAGGCGCTCCGAGCCGCTCCACCAAGTGACTACCCTCGTATTTTCAGTCTAGACAAAAAAGAAAACGTTCATGGTTTTTGCGGTTCGTGTCATGCATCGGCGTGGTGCAAAAAAAAAATGTTTATCCCGCTGTAGCTGCAAAAAACAAAACCACGAGTAGCGTCTTTGTTGTTAACGAACAGAGCTAATCTCGCGAGCGTGGTCCGATACACCGTAGGGAAAGTCGGGTAGCCCCCTCTACTGGTATCAGCCAACGGTTAAGCGAAACCATCGTGCTCCCCAGGCTGCCGGCGGTGTGGACACCCTACCGCCGAGGAGACATCTTGCTCCCTCCGCCGCCGAGACCCCCCCCCGCCAAGAGAAGGGGGGGGCAGGGGAGGGCTGAATTTCCCACGCAGGATGAAATGCTGTTAGGGTCGTCGGTTCTATGGCTGAGGTGTAACGCAAAACGTAGCCGAGGGTGGGTGTGTTAGTCTCGAGCGATGCGCGGTCGCCGCGTACACTCACCGGAAACGCGTCGACGTGGAAGTCGTCCACGCGGGTGAGCTCCATGTAGTTTCCGGTCTCTTGGTGCATCGATTTCCTGAAGATGAAGGCGCTGAAAGGAGACCGACAAAAAGAGGTACTTTGGATGGTGCGTGCTTCAATGGGGGTGGCTCGCTTTCAAAATTACAATATGGACGATTGGGGGGGACCATAGTTAAAAGGACCTACATCATACATGAAAAAAAATATGTTTAAAAAAATGTTTACTAACAATATTTGGTCCTATTAACTATGGCCCTCCGTAAATACTGGGGGTTCCTTGACTCGTGAAGGACCGTGGTCCCCTTTTGGGGGGGGCAAACTACTCCACTCATAATTGAGGTGGTTTGTCCCCAAAGTGGGACTTCAGTTCAACAGCGATAATGAACCCAGAAAAATCTACTTTATGTGGTTGGAACATTTTTTTTCTGTGAACATATGCCACGAAGGGTGTGAGCGTAATATTTTCTGGGTCTCGGCACTTGAGGGGACCTACGATAGAGCTATTACGGGGGACCATAGTTAATAGGACCAAATATTGTTAGCAAAAATGGTTAAATATATAGTTTTTTATGTATACCACAGGTCCTATTAACTATGGTCCCCCCGTAATAGCACATTTTCCGCTTTAAAAGTCTTCTGAATAGCGGGGTTCACTATCCCAAAATCGTCGAAATGGCAATCGTGGTTCGAAAAATGACTTGTTCGTATACCTGGGACAGGGTATTACTCATTGGGTGAGATAAGGGGAGCTTCTTAAGTAAGGAGCCTCGAAAAAGTTGGGGTGATTATCTATCGTAGAACGCCCCCCTGCAGCCCGACCTTGACGAAAAAAACAAAATCGCAAACCGATCGCCTTCTGCGCATAGGTACAAAACGAGTATGACCGTGAACCACAAAAGGAGTTGCGCCGATGTTGGTTTATTATTTTCCGATGACGACCCCCGGCATGTAAAAACGTCTAGGCCCATTTGTCCACACATCCTCTCACGTGTCGTCAGTTGCATACCTGCCTAGGCCATCGTTCTGTTTCTTAAACGTCAGAGTTTTAGATTGACTCAGCGAATATTAAATTGACTCAACGAATATTGCAGACTCCCTTGAGCCACACGAACGCTTTAAGAGCCTTAAATGCGCCTTTATCTTGTGTAGCATGACACGAGGCTAAGGGGTTCTGCTTGGGTATATCATTTCGTGGCGTCAGCGCGACATCAGCGTTGGCGAGCTTGATACAGCCGAGACCTTCGCATCGAAAGAGCGTGATGAATGTATGTGTGTGTGTGAGTTTGTCGCAAAGCTCCACAGAACGTGTGCCCGAGACGGCAGACGCGTTTCCTTCAAACTGGTCTCGTAGTGCTCTAAGCAGGAGGAACGATTACATGAAAACAGTCAGCGATATTTTCCGTTCGCGAGCGTATAAATTACACATCTCGGCGCGGCGATGATGGTGTCCACGTCACGAATGTTCTGAGGTGCATTGAACCCGAAGTTTCAATGTTTGACACGTGCCGCCCTTGCCCCTGGTAGATACCCCGACAAAGAATGTGCTAGTTTCTATGCTGAAAAGGGCGTCCTATTTTGCACGGGAGTTCGATCGTTTCTAAGCGCCGGATTTCCCAACAACGGCAGGGGTGCTAAAGCCGAACACTAGACAAATCGACACCATGTTCCCGAGAAAGCAACCTGTTCCGGAATTGGCGGCCTTCCTCTGTTCTGGAAAGGTCGAGCGCAATGAGACGACCGTACCTCAGTGCAAAACCAACCCTGATTTACGGTATGCGCTGCTTGTAGTATCGCAAGTAGTCGAGCCCGTGGAGTTGATCATCGGATCACGCGCCGGGTTCTTTCGAAGTCGGTATTTAAACCAATTACTGGGTATGTAGTACATACACGGAAGTCACAATTTCAAAACTCGTTCTGTCGCATGGATCGGGCTTGCATCATATCAGAATGACGCTGTAGCGCTCAACCCCTCAGGTAGGCGCCATTCCGACCACCACGAGACATTTCGCGGCGCAACCCTAAACTTACGTGATGTTTCTTGAGTCGACGAATCGAACGGCGCCGGTTCTGCATTCCTCGGGACCGATGTCCCGGAAGTAGAGGTCCTGCGGGGCACCAACATGGTGAATGAGACGAAATTCATGTACCTAAACATCTTCAAGACCCGCTGACGTGGGAGAACCCCGCTGAACCTCGCGCAGCAGCCGACCTCGTATACTTTGTAAGCTAGGTCCGACACCTAAGCCTACATGAAATTGGTACCGATCGCAAAGCATAACATGAAAGGTGCATCTCTCAGGCCCTATAACAATGTATATATAGATGGAATTGTTGATAAATGGTTCGGCATAAAATAGGTGCCATGTATATAGATGGAATTGTTGATAAATGGTTCGGCATAAAATAGGTGCCCGACCCCAAACACAGGCTGGTTCAGAGAGGGTCTCCTGCATGTTGTAGACTCTTACCACTCCCTCTTTGGGGGCCGGGTTTTTTTCCTCTCGTCGCCGTGGAATACCTGCCGCCCGGCCAATCGTTTGCACGTCTCGACGTCTTATTTCAGGGATTATGTTGTCCGCAGCAGCACACGCGGCATGTAACGCGATTCGAGCAATCCCCAAAACAGGTACTACCGTAGAACCCTCGGATGCCTACCTAGGCACCCGTCGTGGCCTGGTGCTAACACAAGGTTCGAGATACTAGAGCTCTACTTCCATGCACCTCTCGTTGATGAGTGAGCAATACGCTAGCCCTCTACGCCTTGGTATTCATAGCGATCGGCGCCTCGTATGAGCTTATTTGGTGTACGGCCGGTCGTGTCTAGCGGCATCGTGTATCAACGAGAGGCGACGAGGGGCGGCCGCTGGGACAAGCAACTGGGGTACATCGCTGGGAACACGGTGACAATTGCTCCACGGCCTATCATTCCTACGCTGCGGCGGGTGCGAGTCCTGCTGTGGACAGGTTCTTTCGCCAGTGCTGCAAGTCACAAACCGTTTCCTTTGTTTAGTTCCGATAGGTCGTGTTCGAAAAGCGATGTAAACGGCTATATACCCATCCCGTGTATCCACAGACATGGTCTGTAGGGTTTCCCGTAATCACCAGGGACGCAAACAATCTCAAGGTCGAAGGAAGCCAAACCCGTGTTACCTCGCAGTTGTGGAAGGGTCCAGGAATGTTGCAACTGATGTCTGTACCGAATTTCGTCGTGCAGGAAGTCGAGAAAAAAAAAACGTTTCAATCAAATGTCGGTATGAAGCAAAATAGGCACAAAGGGGCACCTCCGAGTCCCTGACGTCCAGACAGAGGTTGCCGAGCGTGCCGGGTACGATTTCCCCCGTCCAACCCTCTTGCTGAACGATGTTGATTGTTCTCATCTGCCGTCAATCACACGGTGAGAAAGGCGCGGTCCATACAGCTTAGTCCGGGTATGGTCGTCCCCCCACTCAAGCAGAACAGCGTCGAGAGCCGTTTTACGACTCTAGCGCGTACGCGGGTGGGAGCATTTTCGTCCGGTACGTTTATACCTCCGTGATGTTTCAACCGTCCCCGGTGCGCTTGGTAGGTGGTCCGCGTACCTATCAAGATCAATTTCGTGGGTTCAAGTATTTCCGATTGCACATGATCGCAGGGACGTTTTCTTGCATGAAGAAAATGATTATCGGAAAGCGCGAGAGCGTGAGTTAGCTACATTCGATGAAAATCGACGAGCAGTGGGAATGCTGAACCCTATGCCCGACAAAAAATAAAGGCACGTACCGGGGGGAAGAAGGGACGGCACCTGTGACCACGGCTTGTCCAGGAGATCGCCGAGGGTAAAACCTCCTACGAGCTAGGCTGGAAAGTAAAAGTTACGTAAAAACAAAAATTACTTGTTGAACTAGTCGACGCCCCCCCAAAACGGGAAAAAGAGACACCAGGGACGTGTTCTACAGTGAAGACATCGAGGAGACTATACCCGTCACCCGAGAACCAATTCCCAGATAATGATATCTCCAGCCAGCGACGACGCCCTTTGGCGTTGCAAGATTGAGCTATTCCACGGTAGAGGTGGTGCCTCGTAGGGTTTATGCCTTGTAAGGGTGGTGCCTGGTAGGGGTGGTGCCTTGTTTGTACGACAAGCTCGCATGATGATACGATTATCTCGCCTTAGAGACGGCTGTTGTTGAAGAGGATTGTTTCGCCCGACCAGCCTGCCTTCTCACTTGTATGCATCAGTTCTTAAATACCTATGGTGCTGCTTGTGTAGGCTGCCGCTTCTCCTTTCATCAGGAGCTCAACCGGCTTTAGGGAGCACTTAGACCAAGCGTTCGACCACTACTATATACCGAAGAGCAAATCGAAAGGACACAGCGAATCCGAACAACACATCGGGTAGTTGATAATGTTTTGTGGCTTCTCCGCCGGGTAGTGAGAACGGTTTGAACGGAAAAGTGCGAACCCAATACCTGCCATGACACTGCTTCAGCACGTTCGCCACAGGTATGCGGCGGCTACAGCAACAACTACATCGGGCAGGCTCTCTTGCTTACAAACTTGAGACAGAACGAGCGCGGTAAGACACGCGCCCCGTATCACTCGAGGGAAAACACGCAAAAGCGGCGCAAGCAGCGTTCCATATCACAATCATCCCCCGCCCATCGGGTCTCGGACGTCGTGGTCAACGGCTACGGCACGTTCCCTGTCCCATACCAACACGCCCGGCAATGGCGTAAAGAGTAATGCTGCCAACATGTTCAAATGTGCCGGCCGTACGCAAGCTGGTTGAAGAGGGTTGGAACATAAAAACAAGGACGTGCATGATCGGCACGACGATGTACGATAACCAGAGAACGGCGTAAGCAGGGAGTGACAGATTGAATATATATATATATATATATATATATATATATAAATTATGTTCACAATGCCGATTCAAAAGGGGGAAAAAAGGGGTAAATAACTTGTACTTTCCTCGGCTCCGGTAGCGTGGTCGAAGACGACGATGGCCTCCTCTGCCGTGTTCCCAGAGTTGGCGCCCTCGTAAAACACCAAATCTGTGTAGGTGGTGAATTCCACGTTAAACCGTCCAGAAATTGTTACACCGCTTTTGAAAAAAATGGGCCCGTCCAGGTAATAGTTTCCTAGGTATAGCTGGATCTTTTGGTGAAAGAAGCCGAGTGGGTGGGGAGAAGGAGGAGGGGGGGCGGGGGGAGCGGACGTAAAAACAACACCGGGTTTGAGCATCCACGACGCGGGCGGTGAGACGGATGGGGAAATCATGGGTTAAGGTTCATCATTACGACGTCGACGCAACAAAGGCGCAAGACCACGCGCCACAACGGCTTCCGAAGTGATGGCGGCATCTCGGATCTGGTGACTCGAGTGGAAGGAGCGGACCGGTGCGCTCTCGCTGGGCCGCCCACTCGGTAAATAAGATCTCCGTAAGATATTGACTTGTCCCATTGCGCAGCAATGCTCTTGCGGCGGTGGTGCCTCAATGCGTGAGCTGCTCGCACGGGGAGCTCAAGATCCTACCCGAAGCGGGCGCCGAAGGCCCTTGTTCGCTCCACCCGGCCAACGTATATATATATGCGCTACGGTTCTCTCGACATATATACAGTCAATAGAAACCTATCGTACTGGAAAAGTAACCGGAGGTAATTTGAACATGTCAACCGGTCAGAAAATGTTGAGCCAGAACGGCTGCAACACCTACCGAAGGATGATTTTGTGGGGGAAGTGTGGAATACAGCCACTGCGATGGCTTGGGGGCTTCAGCAAAACGTCACTGTGGTAACCATACGACGACAGCAACAACGTTGGTCGGTACAACAACACCTGGGCTGCTGGGGTGAAGTATCAGAATCAGGTGGGGTACCCGACATTTCGCGCAGTGAGTCGCACGACACACGTGCTCTGCTTCACGGAACACGCTTTCTACAGCAAGGGCGTAGCAATTCACGACTGGCGATTTCATATCCGACTGACGAACCGTTCCTTAACTGAGCGACTACCCAAAAAGAAACACTTCTTTTAGGGCATGTCTTAGCCCACTAAAGTGATGAACTGCAGTAAACGTCTCGTTTGTGCTACTACGTAGGCTGCGGGGTTTGTGTTGGCATTGGCATTGACCCCTCCCTTTCTAGGGGGGCGCAATACTTGGAACGTGTTTACGGAGCAGTGCGAAGCACTAAAATGGTTGGCCTTCCAGATCTTCTTCACAACCAGCTCTAGGGTCAGACATGAAAGTTTCCCAAATGAACGACGCCCGAAAACCGAATACCTGGTACATGATATCCGCACCGTGGCGCGCTTCCGCGACACCATTAATGAGGCATGGTGACACCACGAATCACGGCGGTCGATATCCAAGCGATTGCCGACTAGGCTTGCAACTTATATCTGGGGCCCGTGAAGCACCAGAGCAAACCTTCTGTCAAAGGTTGGGATAAACCACGCGCTCGTCGACACTCGGTAGACGTACCTAGTTTGGGTTTTACTCCATGTTTCATTCGCGCGGAGACAACCACGAACCTATCCACGAACCTGTACCCGGCTTTTAGCAGTGGCTTGCATTCGAAGGCGCGATTGGTAAAACCCGCGAGAGATGTTGGGCCCTGGAATGCAGGATCGACATTGCTAGTAACGTGGTATCGTGTTGTTTACTGACGTGTACGGTGGAGTCGTCGAGTTCCCCGACGCAGTCCGTGCCGTCGAAAGTGGCGCCCTTGGTCTCGCAGATGGCCGTCATTATCTCTACCTGCTCCGACACTCCATCTCCGATTATGTCAGGGATGACGCGCCACTCGAGTAACGTCGTCGAAACGATCTGTTGGATGTCGCACACGATTTTTAAGCGAACAAGCACGACCAGAGCACAGTAGTTTATCTCGGTGATGAAAACAAGCTGCGTTGACAGACCGTAACCCGCATGCACGATAAATATAGAATCCCACACACCTGCGTGGAATCGGCCTCAATCTTCCCCACCCTACGGCGTGTACTGTGTAGTTTAAGCCGCATGAGAAAACTCATGAAGTAGCGGCGCAAGGGAAGAACACGTCGACATGCGCGTGTCGGTAGTTCGCGAGAGCGCGGTGGTTGCTGTAAGCTCAGCCCCGATAGAGCGGACTTTTCAAGACGCGCTACGGTAGGCGCAGCACGTTTCGAGCCTTGACCGTTTCCACCTGATGGGGGAAGCTCGGCTGCTGAGCAAGCAAGCAAAACGTCTGGACGCCATAACTGTTGAAGCCCGTGTTTTCACCAGATATCGTCTAGCGCAATTCGAATAGATACGTCCGGCGGAGCTTGCCTACACCGGCCCTCAAGGTGTTTTGTAGGGTGAGGAACGGAGAGCGTCTTACGAGGAGAACCTCCTAAACCTAAGTTGGTGCTACAGCGACCTCGACCGTGACACACGTCCTTCGTATCTCACCTGGAAGAATCCAGGGCCGTTGTCCTCGAGCTCACCGAGAATCTGGAAGTCGACGACCCTCAGAGCGGGGTATTCGGGGAAGTTGAAAAATCTTGGACCGCTTATAGCGTTGATTTCGACTCTGTCGCCAACGGCGGGGGTCCCCGACAACGTGAACGTCTCCCAGACGTTGTCGCCTCCGGCGCTGGTGAACGTCTGTCAACATATGGTGCGGGCGGGCGGTGGCATTTGGATAAAAGTTATGCTCTTTCTATCAGTGACCGTTCAGTCGCTGGTGCTGGCGACCTGAGTCTTGGAAGGTGAACGTTGTGTGGATGTGAGGTGAGGACGTGGTGTGTCGGGGAAGGGGGGGGGGGGGGGGGGGGGGGGGCACTGTCAAAGCAATGAAGACCTTCTCCAGAGCGCACGCTCGAAAAGAACCAAGTACGAAAGTAGCGATATTCGAAGTCCAAATCTTTTCTCGGAGAGCATATAGCACTACCTGCTGGACCACTCACTCAGCACTGACTTCGTCGTCTAGCATGTCGTACCATTTGTAACCCCAGGAGTGGGTCGGCGGTTAAACTCTCGCCGATTATATAATTTTCATCTTTGAGAGTTCACGCTGTAGACATTTTGCGTGATTACGATAGCGTGCCGCTCAGCGCCATTAGCGGATAGCGAGGGAAGGGTCCCAGAGATCACAGTTGTAATGTCGACGAGATTCCACCAACTCCACACCATTTCGTTTTGTTGGTTGGATGACACTGCTTGCCAGACTACCGGGTCAGAACTGACGTAGTGGGCCTAAAACAACAACCAAGGGCTCGTCCACATTTTGAAGAGCTCGTACGAGTATAGACCAGTCAAACCCTGACGTCGCGAAAACAAAATCTCACACATTAATACGCGTTCTACGATAGAGGTACCACATTTATGCCAAACCGTTTCCCGGATGACGGGACTCCTTAACTCCAAATCGTCGGAAGGCCACTCTTGTTTCCTAACGTGATTTTTTTGTAGATCTGGGCCATGCGATTTTTCGTCGGGGCGCAAATTGTTTTTTGCTGACATTATTGTTCGGGTGGCTTACTGCTAGTGTGTAGCTCCTCAGGCGAGGAGCCTCTGAAAAATAAGGGTGAACCTCTATCGCGAAACGCCCCAATACCAACGATGAAAATTTCGCCCTGGCTTCGGTATCGCTGTCGAAAAAAGAAAAACCCGCACAAAAATCTCAAATAGCGTATTCTTGGGAAACGGCCTTCAGGTGTTTTTTTGGGGGGGGGGATTTTGTCAATTGGAGGAGCCCCCGCGCCAAACCCACAATCACTGTTTTGCCGAGCGAGTGCTACTCCGATCGTGGCCCGCGTCTTCCAACGATTGTCGTCACTCACCGCGCGGTATGGGCTGTACGCTTTGGCTCAATACGTTCTGCCCGAGGACGGCGAGCTCCTCGCATGTGGAGATGCCCATCCGTGTGACATCTTCAGCAGGCTGCGCACTAGGTACTTGGTTTGTGTATGGGTAAACTGAGTGAGTATTCAGGGCTAAGTACGCTTTGTACAAACCCTGGAATGTAAGGGGTTTGTGTGCTCATGATGGGTTCTGAATACTATGGTCCCCCGTGATCAGGACAACAACCGAAAATGAGGTACTGCGTAGTCGAGAGTGGTACGGAAAAAAATACCTTCTTCGCTGAAAGCCGCTTCGTTTCAAGGGCGAGGTGTTTGGAGTTCCTCAGAAGGTGTCGCGTGCTACGATAGGGGTGTTATATTTGTGGCCGAACCATTTCGGAGTGAACTCACCCCACCGTAGGGTATTGGGCTTTTAGACTCGGTGTTGTCGAACCGACTCAGCTCACTCAAGCGGGCAACTACCGAGTTGTGGGACCGTTTTCACAGTGCGTGGGTTTCAGGACTAGCCCAGAGAGAGTGTTGGTCGAATAGCGTGGCGAAACGTCTTCGAAATCATGTTTCGGGCGGTGTATTTAGCTCCGCGTTTGTGAAAACATCAGAAAGTAAGATACCACCCTTATATGCCGCGGCATCGCTCAGTAATGACCGGTGAGGCGGAGCGCTACTCAACTGACGAACCGCCCCATGCGGAGTTCAACGAGAGCGGTTATCACAGTCGGGGAAAACAAATAATGAGTCACCACGGCATATTTATCGGACGCCAATCGGTTGGTGGTAAGGTGCTACTGATCGTGGGGATATACCTGGTAGGTAATTTTCGGGCGGGTTTGCGCTCCACACATCTCAAGCATTGATCGTGCCAATATGTTTGTCTTCGTTGACTTGCCCAGTATCCGTTGGGGGGACTGAAGCGCCTCAGACAACTTAGGGTGGACCTCCATCGTAGATCGCCTACGATATGCCATCATGTGTACCTCATATTTGTCATGTCTTTATACCCAAACCGGTATGCCTTATCGCCGAGATCACCTTCGTATTACACCGGCAGTATCCATGTTATATTTTTATCGGGTAAAACACGCGCACCCACCGTTTTTTGGTCAGACGTCAGTTTCTTTGGGTGAGGGGGGAGCTTGCTTCTAACATGAGCCTTGGAGCAACGAAAAATCGTGGCAACCCCTTCCGCCCTTAGCATGAGCGGCATTTGCTCTAGGCACGAGAGTGGCCTCACTCTTTCACACCCCTGACAGATCATGCGCAGATGATCGATCTCTGATTGGGTAATCTACATCAGTCATGGCGGAAATGTTTCTTATTTTGTATGATCTTGATTGTATTGCCGGGCTGTAACGGTAGAATCCGCAAGAGCTACCGTAGAATATGGCTCCTGGGGGGCACCTGCGCAGTAAAAATCCCGCACGACTTCTCGAAACAGCAGCTGGGGAAGTACGAGAGGATCTAGATCGTGATCTATCTGATCTACCCGACATAGGCAATCGTTGTCGGTTGCCACTATCCGGTTTCGACGAGGAACAACAGTTTTCCTTTCCTTCCCAAGAACACGAACTTTTGAAACGGTTGGATTGAATGGAACAAAATTCTGCATGACAAAACATCACACCCAGACAAAGGTTACCGCCCGCGGGGCTCTCGTTCGACGAAAGCGTAACCGCCGCAATCGAACCCTGACATCGAAACCCTGTCTCCGAGGAGAGGTCCCGTCTCACCTCGGGAGGGGCGCCGGTGTCCAGTTCGACCTCGAACACGAAGGTTCTGCCGGCGGGGAACCGCATCCTCAGGCCTGTCACGATCGAGTCTGGCAACACAAAAACGACCCCATCGTCTCTCTGCCCCCGGGAGCCAATTGAGGTTGCCCAAACCGTGCGGTAAACAAGAGGAGCAGATAGGAGGCAAAAGGGGGTGTGAAATATGCCACGGTGAGGGCCGGCCATTGAAGAAGCATGACACTAAAAGGGGCGTAAAGCATGCTCGAACCGGAAAATGTCAGCAGGCGCTCGGGATTGTTCTCAGATATTGAAACCGCCACGTCGTTGGCAGCCCTAAAACGAACAACAACACGTTCCCTAAGGGCAACTACAGCAATTCCAACCCGAAGATAAACCGAAACACCCTCAGGAAGGCGTGGGATTGAAATGTTTCGTCGCGTATTTCATATCTTCACGCTGCGCGGAAGGCGTCGAACGCGCGCTCTACTAGGTTTACGACCTCGTGCGCAGTATAAACAACATGTGGCACACCTTGGAGGGTTACGCCCTTGTGCAGGCATGTTTCCAACACCTACGGTTATGATTCCTGTTGGACGACTCGACAGGAAACCAAAACAAATCTAGGTTTGGTGTTGTCGGCCGTCTACGAGCAGCGTTCGCGCCAGCACGTTACGCCCTCCCCCCCGTGCATTTTTAAAATATACAAAAAGTTTGTGCCAGCCCCGAGCCATGGAGTGGGCGAGGTCTAGCATGCGCCAATTATTTCCGTCGACTTTCTTCTCTGAATTCAGAAAAGGGTGATAACTGAGTTCACTTCGGCAGTACTTACGCTGGGAACGTCGAATTCGAACCTCGTCGGGATATCGACCTCGGCTCCTTCGTCGTCATCGTCGACCCCCTGTCCAACAGGCACGGAAGTGCAAGACAGCAACAAACAGTAGTGCACATGGATATGAACCGGGCTTGATCACTCGCGTGCATGGGTCCTGCGATAGGGGTGACACTTCTTCGCCACGATATTTCTGAACTGACCGAAATTCTAGAGGCTTAACCAAACTATTGTCGCTGGAAAGCCATCAGCTTTTCAAAAATGTTTCCACGGGAGTACCTAGCTAACCTAGGCTCCAGGATTATTCCTCGAAGTAGCATTCTTCAGAGACCTCAATATGAACGAAACGCACTTCTTGAGTGAGGTACGCTCTTCAGCAGAACTCCTATAAGATACCCAAGTGAACAGCCTTCCAGGAACGTCACAGGAGGTGCTATATATGTCATACATGCATACCCCTCTACCGTAGTTTCACGTTGTTCGTATGTACGCGGAGAAACGAGAAGCCGCGGGGCCGTCAATCCTGCACTGGAGGAGGCGGGCGAACAAACGGGATACGCACATGGCACGTTTTGCCGCCCGATCTTTGTCGGCCTGACAGGGAGGAGGGCTCGACTGAGGAAATACCACCGGGATACCCAGGTCCGTGTTTTTGTGTGAGAAATTCACGATAGTTCTAGGCAACGCGACGGGTCACCTCTGGCCAAGCTGCGTTTGTTTATTAGCGCACGTATTTCCGGGGCATAGGTTTCTGAAACGATCCTCGAAGGAGGAGACATAAACAACGAATGCGGGGTTAACAACAAAACCACACAACAGGTACAACGTTGGCGTCCTGCCATTCCATCTCTCGCACATCCTGGAAGATGTCACTCACAAATCGCCGGCCAACCTCGAACACGGGGACGGTCCCTTCGACGAAGTCGTTCTTGCTCTTCTCGAGGATGATGATCTTTGCGAGGGAACACGGCACGGACAGGCGGGCGCAGTTCTTAGTACGGCACTTGTACGATCCCCTCGGGATATATATTCGAAAGACACACGATTTTCATGTTGAAACCGCAAGCCTCGGGCTGCACGACCAGCCGCGGCTCCGTCGTATGCAAAACATGCCCCTCGCTCTGTTCTAAGCGGGTACGACTTGTCTTTCCGCGAGCACCAAATTGCGACAATATGTCTCGTTTGGGTAGCACCACTTTGATCCATTTAGCCGTATAGGGTGTGCGCATTATGACCCAACTACTTCAATGTTCGGATGGGGGTAGGCATCCCCAGCTGGGGAACAACCAAATTATAACTAGTGCATACTTTGTGATTTGCAAAAATATTTGTTTCGTCTCGAGCCTGGCCGGTGCTACGTTAAATGAGTCACGTTTTGCCGCTTTTGTTTCAGCCCCTCGCAGCCACCCGACTGAGTGAGTTTGCTCATTTTCGCTGCCGCCATTGGGCTCTATCCCTTGTGGTTTCGCGAAAGGCATTGCCATGGGACTGTTTGTAATTTTTCGCCTACGAAACCCAAGCCAAGTCCAACTTTTGAGTTAGGTTCAGAGCCACTCCGCCGAGTGGTCCAAACACGGACGCGAAAACATTTGAATCATACGCCACCTACCGTAGCACCGGTTGCTTGTCATATACAGGAATGTGTATCGGGGAACAAAGTTCACCTGGTTCTCAAATTCATTATTCTGGGTGGAGTTATGGTGCCATATTGCAACATTTTGTTTCGGCCGGAAGGATATACACGCCCACAGAGGTTCGCGGTGCGAAGTTCTCCCCCCCACCCGAAACGAACTCCCGCATTCCCGGCCCTGTATGTGGTAGCCGTGTAGCAAGGACATTTTGTGTCAGATGCACACCATAACAAACCCCACAAGTATCGGCAGGCGCTGCCTTGATACAGCTCAGTGGCTGACCTCGAATGATGCACAGCAAGAGTGGGGTGATCCCTTCAGTCAAGGCTTGCCCCGCGCAGTAAGAATTCAAAGCAAGCGAATTGCCTGCGGGGCCTCTAAGGCTACAGCGTTCTACAGCACCGCGCAGGGTACCTGTCAGATCGGAGCTAAGGTAGGGGGAGGGTATCCCTGTTCTCACTACATCGTAAAGAACCACTCGGGGCGAGCGGTTATGTACCTGATGCAAAGGTTGGATGCAAAATGAGTTGTTTTTCGCAGAATACTTTCCTATATGCTAGCAGCAAAATACCTCCATTGCGGTGAACATCGCGAAAACGGGGAGCTTAACGGCAACCAGATACGGTGGTCACTCGGCCTAGTGTCTGGCTCTCGTCGGGAGAAAACATACACCAGGCATGATTTATACACGCCACCCTCCTTCGCACTGAGCGGAGCACCAGTTGGCATCGCCTATTTTTTTTTTTCTTTTTCGTTACTCTATTAGTTGGCTGCCAGAAAGAACAGCATACACTACGTGTAGTGTTTCCACGTCTAAGCCTCGTCGCTGGAGGAGCCCCGCGCGTCACCCAAACACCGACGTATAAGCAAAATGAGTAGCCTCAACTCTCTCGGCAATTCAGAGCGAAACATTGGCTGTAAAAAAGGGATCAAGCTACAGAAACGGTGACAAGCGTGTCGGTGGGGGGGCGATAGCCCTATCTGTGTCCGAGTCGCAAGGCAACAAGGAGTCGTACGTCACGGCCGCAACATTATCTACCTAGTACCGCTGGGAGCATGCTGCTCGTAGACGATGGACAGCGCAAGAAAATCGTCATTGTTCGGGTTATCTCGGGAGCCCAACGTGGTTAACGCGAGGGACAACGCCACGACGAACAAGTCGTACAACGCAACACGTGCAATATAAATGGGAGATATACCCGTGTGGTTGCCGGCTGGTTCCCCACTTGAAGACCTCCGTCACTCTCAATCAAAAATAGTACTGCACTCTATCTGGTGAGTTATAACGAAAAATACGTGATGTCCCTGCATCGTATCACGCGTCAATAGCGTGTCCGCCGGAACAGTTATACGAACCACCGGAAAGGCCTTCACGCTAAGGACCATATGGGTAGGACCGTGACAATGGCCGTGCTCCTCGCCCAGTGAGATCGCGACTGCTGTGCGCGCAGTCGCAGTTCACAGGGCTCGAATATATACATGTAGCGCAGGGGCTTGATGGGCACGATTCGTGACCATATTTTCATGTCTGTGAAGCAGCGCTTCGTCTTTCAAAATATGTATTTCAACGCCTCGGGTGCATAAAGAAAACCGCCCGACGACAAGGAGGAACGGAGCAACGGACCGGATATCCGCGTACTGACCTCGTTGATACCGATCCACTGATTGAACTTCTGGAATTTGGGCAGGAAAGCAAGCACGATGGCGTGGACACTGACGTCGAACGTCTGGTAGCCGGTAGTATCTCCGAACGTAATCGCTGAAGCCACCACCGTCTGGAGCAACAGAAATACGGAAGTGGGTGGCGTGTCACACCATGATTTTCAACGAGCTTGGCCACTTGGCCTGGAAGGGTCACGCACATTATCTCGTTCACGCACCGCTAGCACAGCACGAGGGACCTTGACTGGGACGCCGTCCTTAGCGGCGAGTAAAGCACTTGGCGTCCCGAATAACACAAGATACGACACTCGGGCAGTACGCGGTATGCAGCCGTGAGTGCATGCGGCGTCGTGCACAATACAGTGTACCCCAAGCGCGCAGCACTATTGCGCTAGTCCTGCGCGTGCTCGACGTCGTACTATACCCACAAGGAATAACGTATACAAAAACTTCGCTCACCATCCAGCCCTGTGCAGTGAGTGCCTCGATGCTGAACTCGTTGTGCTCCTCGTCACCCATGTGGAAAGCTGCGGGGTTGCAAGTGAAACGGGAAACCGTCAAGGCGCGCGTCACGAAATGTTTCAATTGCAATGCCGCAACGTTCATCTCAAATATAACCTCTATAGCCCGTGTTAGCTGGAGAGGGGATATTCTTGTTGACCCCCGGGGTTTCCAAAGAAACGCTCTTGCCCCAAGAAACAACACAGACAGCATTACTGATATAGGGTATCGCGTTCCCAGCCTCGTATAGATGTTTACACCTACCGGGTGTCGAGGGTGTACAGCGTAGTAGAAGCGGCACAATCGTATACACGAAATGTGCATTCATCGCGTGCCTCGTATGGTCGTCTAGCGCGGTACTTTGCGGTAGTTAGGAACTGTGCCACAGGCCTAAGCTAGCGAACTTCCATTACCCGTGGTACCTCGCACAATCAGAAGCAGGCTTTTTCACGAGGACTCACCAATTTGAATTTGGCGGACGTAGCGGAAGTAGTTGAGGCTGAAAATCAGCTCACAATCGCTCGCCGCTGCTAGCGGACCACATGCCCATCGAGAGTCCATGTCCTCGTCCTGCGAGAGGTTGTTGCGACCCAAAACACCCCGGTAAAACCATGATTTCGTGCTGGGGATAAGAGGCTGACGCTTGCCGTGTACATTTAGGAAAACGCGTCAGACAAACCTGAGCGGCCCCGGTCCGGGGGTAAACTAGCACCTGAAGCTATAAAAAAACAGCGCGTCAGCTCCCCGAACGAGTGACCACATACTGTACACTCCCACGCTGAAAAAGGCACACGTCGGACACATCAATATCTACAGTAAATCACATGAATTATATCCTAACCTGCTGCTCTGATACGGGTGTGCGGAATCAGCACAACATATTCCCGGCTCAGGAAAGCATGTCGAAGACCGTCAACATCACACGGCTCTCACAATGCAACGACACGATCGAAAATATTCAGCAGATCGGGCGCATGCCTGCCCAGCGGTATCCAATACGTTGATATTGAATATGGAAACCGATCACGACATGTCCGGTGTTTGGTACAGTAGCCTACTAATTAACAGAAAGGGTTGCATTCTCGGGAGGTTGGCACCTTGATGTAGTACGCCTGGCACCCCTGGAACTGGGCCGGAGAATCACACCCGCCATCGGCAGCCGCCCTGCCGTCGTAGGATCTTCCGTCGGCAAGAGGAAGACGCCCGGTAGGCTTGAGCCACGCCTTCTCCTCGACAGGGCGAATGGCAGCACTGTCGCCGACTTGAAATTCGACCTGAGCCAAACGTACGCAGGAACGCCGCGTCAATAGCGCCTTGGACTCGAGGCGCTTGCACGCGCACTCGAGTAAGAGTACCACGTTTGTAAACGAACGGTCCAAGTCTGTCCGATATTTGGGCACTCGATCTTGTGCTTTAGGCATGTTTCTCGTACAAAACCTCGGCTGTAGGAGCTTTCGCGAGGTCAGTACTTGCAGTTTTCAACGTCTGTCATTGTTGGTTCGGTGGTGTGCGAAACGCTCCCCTAAAAAAAGGTATGCAGATTCAGACGCACCTGTGGCCCGGTGAGCGTAGGACATAGACTTGGCTGCCATTCTACCTAGGCTATTGCCCAGCGCCGGGGCTACATAGAGAGTGCCTACACCTGGCGCTGACCACGCTTTCCTTTTTGCGGGCTAGAGATGCGTTTGGCAAAAGGAAGGAAGGAAGGAAGGATCGGAGGAGTATAGAAAAATGAAGGGGAACACTGCTGTCTAGGGCAGACCGGACCCAGGTGCTGACCCCCCACCTCGTTGATGACGACACTCCCACCGCTGGGAGGTACCACCTCGATCTTCACATATCGCGCCACAGCGCGAATGCCTCCGAAAGTTTGGAAACCGTCGCTGCCGACAGGGCGCCCACCCGCCTCGATGCCGGTTCTTACAGAGGAGAAAACGCCCGACTCGCCTGCCGTCATGACGCGTAGCTCTCCGCCGGCATCCGATGATTCGGAGAACGCTGCGTACAAGAAGAGGAGAGTGGCGTCAAATTGGGACATACTTCTAGATTGATGTGGACGCGTGACGACGTCATGGCCAAACGGATGAGGGTAGACAGCGAGCTTTGGCATTTGGCAACGGATTCGCGCCCGTTTGGGAAGCAAAGTGTTTTCGAGGGGTCCCATTTCAAGGACGAAACATCGATTGATTGTGCTTGTGACTGGGTACTCTTGTTGGCGTACAATAATATATGCCCCTGGTTAGACCCTGCGGGGAAGTATTTGTGGCTGAGGCGTTTTTACGGTAGAGGTTCACCCCGATGTTTCTCAGGCTCCTCACATAAGGGGCTCCATGCCCCCCCCCCCGAAAACTGACGTCAACAAAAATCAGATTGTATCAAGATGGATGGTCCCATGGCCCAAGTGTACAAAACAGTCATCTTTCAAAACAAAACTGGCATTCCGACGATTTGGGGATAAGAAACACCGTCATTCCGGAAACATTTTGAGACGAAACATGCTACCTCTGTCGTAGAACGCGTCGGCTACAACCCAGGTGTATCGTATCTCTCACCAATACGCAGCTGCTCGAGAGACTCTGGGGTCTGTAGATCGTAGGTTATTTCGCACACGTCTCCCGACGTGCACGTCCACGACGAGGAGTCGTTGGTATCTCCATCCTAAACACAGCGCCGTATAGTAGCGGCAAAAACGGTGGACGCGCAGTGTAACCTTCTCAACGCCATGCCGGGAGTCAGCCTCGAGGCTTGACGCGATGGATGATGTCATATAAAAGACGTCATGGGTATTTAAGGTGGTCTTCGTAGTCGACACCTCGGAAACTGAGAGATTACAGAGGACCCTTGCGCCAAGATTGAAGACGTAATATATTGCAATCCAACACCAGCATAGATAGCCCGCATACTAGTCACCCACTTCCCTTACGATGATAAAACAGATGGGCAGCCGATTGCCCGATCCATCTGTCGAGTTGATAGCTGTTGAGGGTATGGGGTTCGTTCGGGCCTGCTCACCGACACTCGTATGAATCAGTCGCGTACGTACGCGGGATCAGGGTCTCAGGGCAGAGCTTCAGGGTAATGGTCGAGATTACATTGTCATCAAAGGAATATACCATTCCTTATGTTCCTTAGTATACGGAATGTTTGTTGTATTAACTTTTGAAGGGTAAATGGTGAATATTTCGTAAGGCTACAGAGCATCTGAGGAAACGCCACCATGATTGCAACACTGTGCGAACGGTCGGTGTGCCCCCCTCCCCCCCCCCCCTCGAAGCGTGCGATCCACGGGGAACTCGCGTAAAATCAAAGGTTTCGAGGAGCCCTTCGCGGGGGCAACCGCGAGATCAAATCGGTGGAAAGGTCCGAAAATACCTCAACCTCATCGTTCGTACTTCAACATTTTGAGTGAGGCTGGGTTTGACCAAAAGTTTCTCCCTCACCACTGTACTCATGGCCGATGACGCGTCAGCGGTAGCCGTAGCCGTTATGGTGGTCCGCGTGCTGGCGGATGTTCCAACAACCGGCACCTCATCCACGGTGACGTAGATCTCCACCTGTGTCGGCAATAGTGACGGACGGATTGTGTGGAGTCACTCATCAGGCGTATGACAGTATCAGGCGCACGTTTTGCTACGGCGGGGGATGCACCAGGGCGTTCCGGTACTGCTCCACTCAGGAGTCCCGTTGGTTGGGACAAAAATCAAGGAGACCGTGTATGTGCTACGAGAAGAAACATCCCGTAGCTTAGGTCTGCTAGGATGAGGGCAAGCACCTCGGGCCCAAAACCAGCCGTACCTTCAAAAGGAATCCCCGTGTGCACCTAACCCGTGCCTTAATGTTCGCCGCGAGCACGGAAAGTTGAAAAATGGATAAACGTTTTTCAAACGTGATCTCATTTACAAACAGGGCACACCGATCTCGAGGCCAAAGAGTGCAACCCCGACGTCGCCGATATGGGCGATCGCCCCCCCGCAAAAGAGCCGTGCGACAGAGCGCCACGACAAAGCCAGTCATATGCAATCTGTCCCGTTTCTTGTGGGGCCGAAGATCGCTCTAGCACAAAGTGTGCCAGCCTGGACAAAACCTAGGCGAAACCGTTTGATACATCGGTCGATATCCTAGATACTAGATAAGTCTGACAACTGATACTGTACATAACACGACCGAGGCGGGGCCTCGCCGATATTGGGTAGATGCTCGGTCCAAGTGGCCGTCATCTACAAATACTCTGGCATTATCGTGTCACTCCTAACGCATCACGAGTATACGTTGGCGAGGGTTGTGCGAGGGGTAATATTTCTGGCGCAACTCGTAGCACCGGGGGCGGAGGGGGGGATATGAGCACCGCATTCCAGCGCGGGCGCGTGGTGCTCACAATTTCGTGAGTACCAGCCAAACACGCCCTGCTCAAGATATGCTGGGAGTTGCGAACTCAGGAGGCGCTTCAACGCTTGACCCAAGCGTCAGACGCACGCTATGGTATAAGTGCATACTTCCGATTCTCCTGACACCAGACACTTTATGTTTCACCCAGTCAGACAAAAACACAACGTGTACTCTTGACAAGCCGCAGATCGATACCAAGGTCATGGGCCACCTGCACAATTATAGACAACCGTACGTGACCACGTTGCATAGTTCCTGTGCGGGTACGCCCCACCAGTCCCGACCCGGTAGGGTTCGGTCAAAGGGTGCTACGCCTGATCTATAGATGTCTATCAATCACGACAGCAGGGCTGTTTTCCCGCGAAAACAAGAACAATACGCAAGAGCTGAGGGCAATACCTCCAGTATGGCGAGGTAGTCTCCCGCTCCAAAGGCGCCACAAATAACAATATTCCCGGTCTCGATGCCGTCGAGGCCTAGAATTTCCTGAAACTCGGCTGAACCGGGGGTGCCTTCCCATTTCTCGACAACAGTCCCCTCGCCGACTCGAACGGTGAGCGCGTTGGTGCTGTCAGGGTGGAGCGCTGTCGAAACAGGAGTTCAACGGCAGATAGGTTTTGTTTCCCTCGCGTTAGGTGAGGCGACAGAGACGTCCGTCCGTCCGATTGTAGCACCTTTGAACTGCAGCTACGTACATTGTGTGGGCAGGTTAAGTTGAAGGCGTTTATTTTATGTTTTGGTTCCTGGCTGGTACAGGGAGAGCAGTCATTCCACCGAAGACACAATTGAGCCAGTGCGAGCCGCATGATTCCACTTGAGGCAACGAGTAGGGCGTGTCACTGCAAGTCATCGTTGCGCCCGAGATGAATGACAGCTCGCCTATCTGGCTGGATGCTGACGCGGTGCCGCTTACTCCTCCTACGAAGCCAAATCGCGGAAGCAAAGGTATCTCGCGGGGCCGTGGAAGTCATGTGCGCGTAATGGCAAAACGTACCCCCGTGTCAACGGTAACTACACGACAACCCGTTAAATCACAACACGATGGCGAAGTTCAAAGTTCGAGTCAAACGCGGGCAGCCACTGCACGGTGCGCGGTAGGGGATCTAGGACGCCGGCGAGGTGTCATCCTAAAGAACGGTCAGCTCACCTACTTTGACCGACGCGATCGTTGATGGCATCCAGTCTGACGTAGCGACGCCGAGAGTCACGCAACAGGTACTCTCTGGGGATCCGTCGTCATCCGTAGGCGGTTCAGACGGCTCGGTGCACCCGTACCTAGAGTCGAGGTCTAGAGAGCCATCCTGCAGATCGTCCAGTCAATTATACACGAGCGTCGAGGGGGGCGGTAAATGCAGGGCGAATGGTACGAGAAGGGAGCACAGATTGGCTGTCAGAGCCCCCTTGTTCCCATGAGGAGGTACTTGCCTTCATTGAAAAAAACAGCGCGTTGACGACACCCTACAATAAAAGCGCAACGAGATTCTCCCGTGGCTTCGCAGTTATACGCACAAGCTTAGGAAGAACGCGATCCGTGTTAGAGCGATGTTGGGATGTTCCTGAGTGCACATAAGGTGTTCCGTCGGTCGGACGTGTTTAGGCTACAACGTGCTACACCAATCATACCCCGTGTTGTTGCAGATCATCAACGAGACGGATGCAGATCCACACGAACATTGCACACCCAGGACAGATCACGTTCTAGATTATCTAGATTTTTTTTTACATAGACGTACAGATTGTGCACAAGATCTAAATCATACAGATCCCACCCGGCGAAACATGTGCAGATCACGCAGATCTGCAGTTCCCACCTGGCGAAACATGTATGCATGATCTACATCGTACACATCCCACGCACCGAAACATGCATGTAAGATCTAGATCATACATATCCCTCCGGCATATAAGATCTAGATTTCGCTGATTATATATACCCCATCTGGCAAATATGTGCAGATCAGGCAGATCATGTAGATCATTCCCGGGCAAACATGCATGCAGCATCTAGATCATACAGACACCATCTGGTGAAACATGTGCAGGTCACGCAGATCATACAGATCGCACCCGGCGAACATGTGCAGACCATACAGATCCCTCCCGGGAAAACGTGTGTGTACGATCTAGATCACACGGATCGCACACGGCCAAATATGTGTTTAAGATCCAACTCGATCGGTTCGCCTCCGGGATCCGCCGGGGAACCCACTTCCGGCCCGCTGCCGACATCATCTGCCACTATCAGAGCTGCCGCCCCCGGCAGTTGTCATGCTGTACGCGGTATATAAGCGACGGTGTGCTTGTGCAGCAGTGGCTGCGTGGTTGATGGCCATCGGGGGGAGGCTCGAGCTGCTAGCCGCCACCGCCACCGTCGACGGGGATGTCGTCAACGTATGTCAGATATCGTATACAACGGTTCCGATATACACGAGCCAACGCCTATAGTCACCCGCGAGCAAACACAAACAGGTACATCTCCATCTGCGAATCCAATGTGGCAGATCCTGCAGATCATACAGATCCCACCTGGCACACATGTGCAGATTACCCAGATCATACAGATCCCACCTGGCGAAACATATATGTAAGATCTAGATCATACAGATCCAACTTTAAGAAGCATGCGCGAATCACGCAGATCTACAGATCCCATCTGGCGAAACATGTAGGTATGATCTAGATCATGCAGATCCCACCCACCGAAACATGTATGTAAGATCTAGATCATGCAGATCCCTTCAGGCATATATAATATAAATCTCGCAGATCATAAATATCCCACCAGTCGAATATGCGCCGATCAGGCACATCACACAGATATTGCCCGGGCAAACGTGTGTGTAAGATCTAGATCATTCAGATCCCACACACCGAAACATGTGCATAATATCTACATCTTACAAATCCCACACAGGCAAACGTGTACACAGGATCCGAATCGCACATATCCTATACAGCAAACATGATCTAGATCCCTCCCACAGATCCCTGTAGATGAGGGATATATCTGCTCCAAATGATCTAGATCCCGATGATGGGATCTCATCTATCCTAGGTGTGGAACATTGGCGGGATCCAGCCATGTTCATAGGCGCTTTTGACAACCGGTTCCAATTTTAACGAAGAATCAAACCTCGCGGGCAGCAGTCCGGTACGGCTGCCCGAGAGGAAGTACGAGCGCTGTGAGACGGCGCGTCCAGCGGCCACGGGCAAAACAAAGTTTTGCCCTTTCTGTGTCGAATTTACCGCAAAGATCATCTAAAATCCATAGCACTACCTATGCTATATAATGGACAAGACATATGCTTTAGAGTACGTGGAATCTCGTTAATTTGGTAACCGTGATCTCCGGGGCCCTCCCCTTTGCCGAACGCTACTTGCGTTTAAAGGCACACTATCATCATCATTCGTATTGTCTCCAGCGCGCAAGCTCGACAAGAACAAACTACGAATTCGGTGATATTTGAACCCCCGGTCCACCCTTGGGAAATGTATAGCACTAGCTATACCTGCTAGAATACTCAGTCAGCGCTGACCCAGTAGTCTAGCAGGTAGTGCTATATGTTCGACAACATGACTGAGTGGTCTAACAGGTAGTGCTAAATAGTCAACAATAGGATGTGTCGTGAGTTCAAATCTCGTCGGCTTCGCAATTCGTTCCTATTGAGCGTGCGCGCTGGAGGCAATACGAATGATTCAAGATGGTGTACCTCTAGACACCAGTAGCGTCTGGCGAGGGGAGGGCCCCGGAGATCACTGTTACAGAGTCGACGAGATTCCACGAACTCTAAAACATATTTTTTGTCAATTATATAGCACAACCTGCTAGACCACTTCCTGTAGTCAGCGCTGACTAAGTGGTCTAGCAGTTAGTGATAAAAAAGGAACAGATCGTAACGAGTAGTCGATGCCAGTCGAAGCACGGCCACCGTTGCCAAAACCAATTATCGATGTTTCCGGGAGATGTTTTGAACACTTGGTTCGTCGGCTAAAGCCTCGACGGACAGCGTGTCGGCTCACTCACGTCAACCATCCAGTAGCCGACTACCACATGTTGCGCCTTCGGGAATCACGCCAGCTACGATGTAGGGGTAGCAGTGTTTTGTCAAATCACCCCCGACGCTTCATGGCCCCCATCCCACTTTCGTTAAGATGCCATTGGTGTCTGGTTGCTGATTCATAGGAAGCGGTCTTCTTCATCCGGTGACACCTTTACCTTTTGCCCTATCTTGGGGGGTAGGGTATCATTCTCTTTCTCAACTTAAAAACCGTTCGTACTGTTTACCGGTATATAAGAGCGTTCCTTGTGATCAGAAGCAGAGTGGTAAGGAGCTTCTCAACATGTTGGTGTTCGTTCGGTGCAACTTTTCCGTAGCACGTACGCGGGGAAGATTACTTCATTGCTACATGCGAAACCGGTAAGCGAGAGGAAGAGAGGGGTGGAGACGCTTTCACGAACGCGATTGTATGGTTGGAGAACACACCAAGAAGAGCACCTGGCGCCGACGCGTGCCACCGTAGCAACGAAGAAAAAGGCCTACACACCATATGAGGGTCCGGACTTGGGGAGCTCTGAATATCGTCCGAAAAACAATATTTTGAGAAACGATGATAATCCTATCCAAGAGGAACATTCAAAATATTCCATCACCTACGATCTATATTACACGCATCAAACACTACAGCATACGGGTAGACCACAAACTATGTTCGGTTTATTCGGATATCGGGTAGGATTTTCTCGGCGGACAGGCCACGTCAGACCTAACAATTACAGGTAAAAAGCGTCTACGCACCACCCCAATTGTGTACCACGCGTCGCGTATCAGCGACCCTGCGAACCCGAACCCGGACAAGCGACAAAGGGTTCACGCGCGCGTGGGCCAACTTGCACGGCTGAAAATGGAAGCTAGCGCTGCCAGCCCCCAACAAACAATCATGCAAGCAAACACACTCCAAAACAACTATCACAACCGAACGGTGAGCGTTTAGAGACGAACGTTTCCACCACCAATGGGACGCTTTCGAGGAAACGCGTTCGAAAGAAACTCCTGCCATAAAGGAGGTAAGGAGGGAGGGAGGGAGGGAGTGAGGAAGGATAGGAGGCAGAGGTGCAGGGGGCAAGAGGGAAGGAGGAAGGAAGGGAGTGAATCACATGGACTAAAGGATGTGGGTGAAATAAGAGAAACTAACAAGTTTGGGCAACCAGAATGGCAGAGAATGCACATGTCTCACTCTGGTGAGCACCCCGGTGCATTGATCCGAGTTAGGGCAGTCTTGGTCAAGGGGGCTCACACCACCGGAGAACGGATAGTATTGTTTTAGGATGTTAAAGTAGTCGTATTCCCCGAAGGTTCGGTCATCTCCAACCTGCTGAACCTCTGACAATTCAACGGTGATACCTGTGTTCCAAGGAGAGCGAGAAAGTGCACCCGGAGGTGACGGCAGTTCGAGCGAGTCGGGGCGAGGATCCTTGTTAATGACGCGGGCTTCGACAAGGTAGCAGCTAACGTTTCTGACGCATCCCCAGTTCAAAAGCTCTGGGGTACACCTTAGCTGCGAAGCACATCTTGATCCAAAGTTTGAACGTGCAAGCCGATACACAATCCCAAAGCCTCCTCATAACATATCACGAAACCAGTAGTAAAACACTCGTAACATTCCCCCGACAAGAAGTAAAGGAGCTCGGGCCGGCAGAAATAGAGGATCGAAAACGTGCAACTCTTGTCGTAGAACGCCTCCTATGATGCCCGATACCATTCAGGGAGTTACACTGGCTACATTCTTCATGCTTTGCCGCCCCTACCGCGGAGCATTAGAGGCAATGCCGGGAGTATCTTACATTCTCTGGTTTTCCTTTCAATCAGGGAGTGTAAGTAAATCAAGCCAGGCCGGTACCAGGGAATTGCGCCAGATGCATGCGCTACATTCCGTACACGACCCATGATGAGTTATCAGATACTGTAGGTAAGCGCAATAATTCTTCGTGGGTTTTTCTTGGGGACCACTAGAATGGCTCCATACCCGTTGCCTTCACAAAAACAGGCGCATATTCAAACACACGCGATCATCGTTTCTTTACCGGCAATATCAATACCGCCAGCGGCTTATCGCTCGAGGGCGAGAACTCAATGACCTTTTCATGAATGTCTGTCTCCTAAGCTGTTTCAGAACAGAAATGCTGGACAGGCGTCGGCAATTCAAGCTAATCATCAACACCGTCGAGAGCACGACACAGTGCATGCTCAGTCCTTCACTAAATACCCAGGGTTATTCGCGGGGGACTCAAATGCCATGGGAATTCCATTGAGCCCACGGAAGTTTTTTTTTGCGTTGTCAAGAGCAGAAGTAGGAACGAAGTTGTGGTCGTTTTGGCTGCAAAAGGCGTGCAATTCTGATAGTTTGCGATTTGAACGCCAACCATAGATGTTTCACGCCGAGTGGGGCGTGGTACAACATTGCTACAAGTAGCATATTTAAGATAAAACATGTCTGGCGGACGGGGGGTTCCGTGTAGGCACCGAGGAGCTACCCAACAAGGCCTGCCTTACGTAGCATACACCTTATGGTTGTGACGCCATTTGTGGTCAAACGCTCTGCTGTGGCTAACGGTGACTCCTTCAGGGCACCGAGGAACCATATCCCCACTATGGCATGCCTCGTTGACACAATGTGAATGCCTTACTTTATGTACCTACATAGGCCATGGAATTGTCGGCTGGGTTACCCCTAGCATTTAATATTATTTGTCGAGGTTCTCAGTTTGAGTAAGGAGCCAAACTCCTTCAGCGATGAGTCGGCAAATTCAGGGGGTACGCCACCGAAGCTAAATCGTCAGCTGTTGAACATGGGGGGGAAAAACAAAAACAACAAGGCTGGCCAAATAATCCCAACATTCATACCGTACAGGGCAGGGGGTTCTTCGCGTTTTGTTCTTGACTATTTCACGGGCTAGCTGGTTGGCTAGAACCTAGATAGGCGCAAACAATCACACACTACGTTGGTCAGACGTGGTCAGCAAAACACGTGACCTCCTATTTTCCGAGGTGGGCCAGCCGACTAGAATAATAGCGCGGCGATCTCACAGTCGTTTCGGTTGAAATCGTAAGCATGTACTAAAGTAAGTATACTTATCCTCAACGAATAATTGTGGTTCAATCCAATACTTGCATTACTCAATAATTAATTGTATAACACCAGTCGCGTTCTACGATAGAGGTAGCATATTTCCGGTAAAAAAAAAAATCTGAACGACGGGGTTCCCTGACTAACCCAAAATCGTCGGAATACCAATCTTGTTTTAAAAAATGACGTTTTTTTTTTTAGACCTGGGCGATGGGATTATTCATCGGGATGCAAATTGGTGTGTGCTGACGTGAGTTTTGGGGTGACTTACTATTAGTATGGAGCTCCTCAAGCTAGGAGGCCTCAGAAAGAACGGGCTGAACCTCTATCGTAGAACGCCTCACCACCCACCCACACACACACCAACAACAGTAATATATACCCTACCTCGAATTTCACAATATTACCGTACATACCTTGACAGCACTGTCGTTATTTCAGCAGCTTCGGCTTCTTTCCCCTTTTTTTCTTACATCGAATCGCCCATTGTACTGCGTACATTGTTCCTCTCGGTCGAGGTGCCCCACCAGTCAGTCCGAACTACGTAGCTTGGCATGAAGGAATCCACCCCTCCAGTCTATTAATAGTACACAGCGGGGTCACAGGCTAAGGTCAGCGAGAAGGGCCCTGCTGCTCAAGTCGGTTGCATGGGGTTCTCGGTCAGCACCAGTCATGCTCCTTGACATCCACGAAAGTAACTATCGCTTCGGTTCGGGAGCCTTCGCGAGACCAATCATGCACCGATGGCTCATTATTACTTCAGGTGTCACCAAGATGGGCCTTACTGCGAGGGATTTTAAAATTACTTTCCGAAGCCAACGACCTCACCCCAACATATATATGCTCTCGATATACTTCGTATATATACACAGTATCAACATAATGTCGTGTAGGTGTCGAGTTACCTGAGATGCCCTGCAGCGGCAGAAGCAGCAGCAGCAACCAACCGCCCCTCAGCAGGGCTGAAGAGGGCCTCATTCCCCTGTGTGTACGCACCAACCCAGGAGATTACGAAATAAACAACAGAGGCGCACAATTTGTCAGCTGTCGCAGGTCCTCCAGGATGTGTCACAAGAATTGGAGTAGTAGCCGTTCGTTCTGCTCTCGTTTGAACGCGCGAAAAAAGCACGGACCATGCGGCAAATAAGCAATGGTCTCCATAGGGAGCGGAGTCGAAACACTGGGTGACAATGCTTACGAAAACATGTTGGGGCTGGAGTCTTTCTGCCTCTGTGCAACCGAACCAAGCGCCCTTTGATGGGAACTCCCGCGTCCCGGAGACAGGTAGTACGTGGGATTGCTGGGTAAATCCATGCGTAGTGGGGGGCGTGGTCGTTGTGTTTTTCCGACAGTTCGCGTCGACTTTTCGACTTCGATGTCCCGACAGGGGGCAGGTATCTGCCACGCGCCCCCCCTCTGCACGCCGACCTACCGGCTACATAAACCGCCATAGCATACTATCGTATATTTACTCTTGTAGTAGAAAGTGTTGAGGGACTGTGGCAAACCACGCCGTGACTCATTGAATATCTCCTGTGGCAGTAAATAGCGTATAGTAGATGAGGCAGTAGTAGCAGGTAGTGCGTCTGGTTCTTCTGCTCCGGTCCCTTTACACCGGGATGCTTGGAGGCGCTAGTTCCTTGCAATCGTTGCCCGATCAGTCGCCGAAAGCCTTCTGAACGACGGGGCGAGATAATCATCATCCCGAAAGGGGGATAATGCCTGCCAGGTGTGGTGAGGCGACACAGGCTACATACTGTAAAATCCGCAACAGGGGAGAGAGGATACAATAATACCAATGCGTACGCACTGCTGTGCAGGACAGCATATATATATATATATATATATATATATATATATATTCGTAGGCGGAAAGGAGTGCCGAGTGCCCCCTGTTTTCACGTCCGCACATTTTATTTGGTCATAACGCCTGGCCTGCCGGATGGAAGTGAAGGTCCATCCCCTTACCGCCCAATATATCACATACACGACTAACTGCAAGCACCCCTTTTTGCCATCATTCCAAACGTTCCCACAGGCAATTAACCATGGAAACAACAACGAAGATCGGCACCCTTACACCTATCCGACCCTGCCTACATTGTTAGATACTTACTGCTGCACATTGTACATGCCACTGCTGCTGTCGGACGATGCAGCGAACATTCGGCACCCACAAAATATATCATGGAATGCCTGGCTGGGCCAAACAATCGTATAGAACACGCCCATGCGGCGCGCACCGAAGCAACAAACCAAAACTGCCGGTGCATAGGTCATGAGAGACCGTCTTGGCCTCGTCGCATCACCTTGGTCACCGACACGACCTTTCAACGTATGTGTGCGTATCTTTGGCACAAACTACATATTAATAGAGAACGCAAAACTGGAGTGGTTAGGTGTACAATATTAAGGTGCGCGTGCGTCCGTGGGTCCTGATATACTATTATTAATAAAATATTAATATTAACAGCAGTACCATTTAATGTCGACCGGTTCCTTAAATGTTACCGATATTAGATAGGATTTGGTGTTGGGATAGCATACAACGTGGGAGAGCGATGGGGAGCACCGCAAGCAACAGAGTGTACAACAAACTCTTGACTGTATCGCCTTCGACTTCAGCTGCGCTAGTCAGGAAGAAAGAGCGAAAACCCGCTATTAGATGGCGACTATTAATACTAAAACAAGTGTCGTTCATGTATTTGTACACCCACCCTCGGATATTGTCTGCTGTACGGAGGTTGTGCAGACGTGTGTCGGGTTGAAATACGTGTTGCGTTGAACTTGACAACATCAATGTTAACCCCTTTAGCACCGCACTCCCATATGTGGGGACAAAGGACTCTAAATTTGAGTAGTTTGCCCCCAAAACGGGACTGGGGTCCTAAAAGGGTTAACATTCGAAATTTTTGTGAGCTACGTATACGACATGTAAAATAGCGGTCGAAACCTAAACTGGCGGGAAACAATACCGGTACCACTGCGGCAATTATTAATAGTAGCGTTATATGTAGCAAAATATTAGAATTGTATTGCACCCCTGCGATCCCTCGGGTGTCCAGCACTGCTTACTGCTGCTGTAAGCGTTCGGTGCATTATTATGTACTAAGGAGGGGTTCGGGTTGGGTTTAGGTTCGATTGCAGTATGCCTAGCCTCTGCGCCTACCGCCACGTACGTGTGCTTGATTTTCACCTCGCTGCTGATCTGTTGATGGCACAGAGAATCAGGTTTCCGGTTTTCTTATTTCCGTTGTGTTTTTAGTGATCAACGTTAAGCTCATGCTGCACAACAACTGCAGTGTCGGATGGCGAGCATAACAATAAATACTTAGACTCGGAATTGCGGAGCGGAATCCCGTAAGTCGAGGCGGTTTTGCGGAATTCCATATCGTGCACTGCATGACGACTGCACCCTACCAGGTATATTACAATCGGTATCACACCTTTCGTCGTTCATTGGGACGGACTGCGAAATCAGACGTAAGTAAGTGTGGATTATCCTCTGTATATCGCCGTTTCGATTAACTTTGGGTATCGATGAACCTGGTTGATACCCCCTGTCGTATGGATACGTACTTTACAAAAAACCATTTCTGCGGATTAACGTGACGTGGGTTCCAAAACCAGCTTCATCTCTTGTTTGACAACCTGGACCTGTTGTTCCTTGTGCAGTCACTCGTCTTGATAGTGTGTTGATATGAATACCTGGTAGTTAACCCTTTCTGAACCGCAGTCCCGTTTTGGGGGTAAATCAATATAATTTCAAGTAGTTTGTCCCCAAAACGGGACTGCGGTCCTAAAAGAGTTAACAGTACATCAGCACAAAGGAGAGAAGGAGAGTGCGTGTTCTAGCAGCAGCAGCACAGCAGCACACAAGCAGAAGCCGACGGCTGGCCGACCAACAGAGCGCGAAGCTAACCGTCACACCCCACCCTGCCGCACCATCAAAGCCGGCCATACTCATTATGCGCTGCATGCTCTATGCCGCCAAGTAGGGCTTCACATCGATACGCGTACCCATCTCGTTTTTTTTCCCATCACTCATTTATTCCATTCTTCGTTTTGTCTTTTGCTGGCCGACCAACAGAGCGCGAAGCTAACCGTCACACCCCACCCTGCCGCACCATCAAAGCCGGCCATACTCATTATGCGCTGCATGCTCTATGCCGCCAAGTAGGGCTTCACATCGATACGCGTACCCATCTCGTTTTTTTTCCCATCACTCATTTATTCCATTCTTCGTTTTGTCTTTTTCTCTCTCCCTCCCATTATTTTCAAGTGTAAGTTCAGATCCAAGGTAACATACGTACGAGTATATGAATAGCACGCTGTTTTCCTCCCTACCCACTCCGGTTCGTACCTTGATTTTGTTTGCCAGACGCCTTCGGCCTTTTCTTTCTCTCCCTCGTCGACGCGTGCCCATTAATACCAAATGTTGGGCGCTCTCTCACCCCAGTGTGTCCATATTTTCACATTTTTGCAATAACTTCAAGCTCACAAGTTTCGAACTCCGCTGGGCCAACGCAAGCGGCATCCGAGGGTAACCACAGTGACTGCTGTTTGTTAGGTCATCGGGGCCAGCCGATGGATCTACGAGCACACAGCAGCAGCAGTGCACAGGAGGGCACTGCTGCACGTAGCACAACAATAACAGCGGTACTTCTGTAGTATGTGTAGCATAGTCGCACCTGTGGTGCAATCTGAAACTGACGCGCTGACTTGATCTGGGACACAATCGGTGGGCACCGGTGGCTGATGTCGTTTTTTTTTTTCGGCGTCCTCCTCCTCGCACGTAGGATGTCTGGCCGTGATCAGTATGGCTTGCTCCGAATAAAAAGAGAGAGCCCCACCCTTCACTGCTGCTCTGCTGTCACAGAGGGGGACTGCTTAGGATTACGCAGACGCTGCGAACTACAATGCCTGCAGTGCTGAGGTTTGTCACCCCTGCCAAGATGTGTTACGAAGATCAAGATCACCCGAATGCACAACAACATAAAAAAAAATCACTAACACATATGATGTGTCTACGAATTTCAATTTGAATTCCTCCACCCACCGGGGTCCAACGGGGTAATTTGTGAACTATCAATAAATCTCACTCCGAGTAGGTTTAGCAGTTTGGGAGAAGGGATCTTTAGTTTTTTTTTTTACTCGAAAAATGTGTAGCGTGGTCTGTGCACTTCGGAATCGTCGTCCGCAACTAACTGAGAAATTTCCTGGTTCGATGCAAACTCGGCGTGGCCGCGTTTATGGCGAGTTTTGGCCCGTTTTGGCTTCGGTTTGGGGTCAGGGTTAGGGTTAGGGTTAGGGTTAGGATTAGGGTTGGAGTCAGGGGTTGGGTTGGGTCTTTGCCCGTACCTTGATCCCAACAGGAACCAAAACACCTGAACCGCCGAACAGCCTACCAACCTAAAGATCCCCTCTCCCAGATTGTTAAAGGTCCTCATAAATGTTGTTCGATTTTGCCGAGGACTCGCCCATCTCAGGGTCATTCTTATCGGAGAGCTTTTCCCCCAAATTTTCGACGTTTGTTTCGCGCAATTTTTCAATCTTCCATATATGCGTCCATATTCCAAAAAATCAGTAAACAGCACCAGATCTACTATTCAATGCTTATATTTGACATAGATAGGCGTACCAACGTACTTGCGTGCTTGTATGAGAGAGTGGGATATTGCATGATACGCTGATTGCTGATTACCGAATAATCGCATGAATCCTTTACACCAAACAGTATTATATCCCCAAACTTTGTTATAGTAGTTCGCAGATATTGACGAGGCGAAAGGCAGAACAAGCCTCCATCCCGAACACCTGCTGCATTTTTGTATTTTTCCCATAATATTGCATTCAAACACAACGCATTCAATACGCTGCTCTATATTCCAGATATATATCACGAAAATATACGTATAAAGCAAATATAGGCCCTCTACACACCACACTCTACGACCTGGTCGAGTCGTAAGAGAGATTTTCATTCGATTGGCGGTTTTGCAGTCATTTGAAATGTTTCAACTAACTGCGGTACAAACAACCGGCAACCAACCTCATTCCTCGCGTTCCTCAGCCGACAGGGCATTTTGAAATCCGATTCGAACTTGTCGAGAGAAGACATCTCGAGTAATCCCGTCACGCACGTACGTACGGTCCATGCAGGGCAATTATGCATTCACTTTTCAGGGCATATCTGATCTATTATTATTAAGGCTTGCCACCCGGCAATGTGCAGCAGCATGTATGTGAGCTTCAACATTGAGCAATCAAAACATTCCTGAAAGACGAAATCCCCGGATAAAAAAAGAGCCCTGTGCACAAGGTCTATCTACGTACTGCGTACCTACCTCGTATTGAATAAAACAAAACAACAGCAACCGTTACCCTTGGTCGCCGTCGCGGAGATATTTTTTGTGGGAAAAATGCAACATTTTCGACCGACATCCACCCAAAACAAACCCGAAATCCACTCGAAATTACCCCGGAATACCCTGAAGTGGGGGCGAATGGCACCCGCACGCGCATCATGCTTCCACAGGCATGCCGAAACATCATCACCACCAGTCGTTTATTATCATCAACGTCGGTCGTTTACTGCTGCAGTTAAGTTGCAGTACGAGTAGCTGTTCTCTAGGAACGGACCGAGAACCGTGTACGTATATTTGTTTTACCTTCGGGGGCGCTGTGTGCAAGAAGAGCAATACATCATCATCAGGGCATCCCTACTTATTTGTGGGATTTCCACTAATAAACTCGCCATATATATTGCACAACAACAACAATCGACTACCTGCCGCACTGCGATGTACATTATTGCCCTTTTTCACGACATGCCGTGGCATGCCGTGGCACCCACCTGCGGCAAATCCTTCCACGGCATCCTCCACGGCATACCACAGAACCTCCCACGGACCTCCACCACGAGATACCATGGAACCCTCACCCAAACCCCAGACCCATCCTTGATGCCGTGGACATAGGTCATCGTGGCCATTTTGGGGTGCCCTTGGTGTTGCAATGACATGCCGTTGAGTTACAACGGAGTGCCGTGTCGGTTGCCGCGGGGATTGCCTTCGTGCCACCCATGGCATGCCACGGCACCCCCCACGGCGTGCCATGAAATCCTATGCCACGCCATGGGATGGCGTGCGGATGGGTACCATGATATGCCATGGGTGGTACCATGTGGCCATGTCACGAAAAATATATTAAAATGGTGTAGAACCCTGTGCATTGTCCAGATAAATCTGTGAAGGTGTTACCTACTGAGCTGATTTTCGTTCCCACACCTGGGGAACCAGGGAGATGTGTTTTTAAGCACGCACAAGCGTTTCTATAGTATAAAGAAACGTTCGAAGTAAGGTTCGAACTTCGAACCTGTGACCTGGGCGACGTCCCTCGACCACGCCAAATGTGAAGGTGTTACCTACGGAGCCCGATCGATTACCCAGCCTAGGGTGATATTTATAACATATCGATTCAAATCGTATAATATACTGTTTAGTAGTATCATTGTGCTTAAATCTCGTTGTAGCTTGATGTCCGGTCCAGCATTTTAATTCGAACCAAGTGTGAGCATCTATTTTCGACAGAAGCACCAAAAACATTTTGGCACGCCCAAAATTATTAGAATCCCCCGCCGCAACGATAATTCGATGGCGGATGTATACGAATCGCCAAGTTGTTTCCATGTTTTTTTTTTGTTTTTTGTTTTTTTTTCCATCCCATTCATTATCTTCGCACATCTTCTTCTCTCTCACCTTCCAACTCGTAACTCAGATCCGGGGTCACATAGCAGGCTCTTCTCCCCCCTTCCCGCTACGGTACGTGCCTTCATTTTTATCGCGAGAAGATTTCAGCCTTTTCTTCCCTCGTCGACTCGCATCGAATTGTGCCTACCCACGCTGCAAGGCGCCCTCAACAATTGAATCCCTTCTTTATTTTTGCAAATAAAGTCAAAGTCCGACCCTCCTAGGGCTCGAACCCAGGACTCAAACAAGTAGAATTCGAGGTTAACCACTTGAACCACCGGGGCGACCGGGGATATTGTATACTCAAATAAATGCATCATTCATATATACCAGGTATATATATTATAAGTGAAGAGCACACACATACCTGGTACATATTCCGAAAACAGTTTTTAACCCCTTTAGAACCGCAGTCCCGATTTGGGGACAACGTACTTGAAATCAGGGGGGGTTGTCCCCAAAACGGGACTGCGGTTCTAAAGGGGTGTTCTTGGCCCCTCAAGCCAGTGCGCTCTAATAGCTACGGCCGCCACGCCCACGTTTTTGTTGCCGCCGGTGCAATGGTGCTGCTTGCTGCTGCTGTGGTTCGGAATCTTGGCAAACGCAAACTCTTCAGTAGCAGCACCGTAACATGAATCCTTTTAGAACCGCAGTCAGTCCCGTTCGTTGTGGGGACAAACTACTTGGAATTTGACTGGGTTGTCCCCAAAACGGGGCTTCGGTTCTAAATAATGGGGTTAAGGTTACCCGTTCGTTACGGAAAACCCCCGGGCGCGCTATTCCTGGCCTAAACGCACGGCCTATCTATACGGAGTAACCGCCCCCTCTCACAACAAAAATATTTTCAATACGGAAACGCCCCGGTACCGCAGCAAACGCCCACCCGCCCCCAATCGTTTTTTTTTGTTCGGGGGATAAACGCCACGTGGTCGAGGGGACAAGACATTCTGGGTGTCGCAGATAATGGAGCTGTGTTTCTGAAACAGGCAAAGGAGTGATTTATATAGGAACTGCGTGGTTTGTGGTTAGGTGCATGCATGTATGTATGTATGTATGTATGTATGTATGGAGCAAAAACCGCTGAACGACCGCTTTCACACGCTACCGTCGTGTATAAAGCCAAATACCTGTGGTACTATTATGGGGGCCATGGTTAATAGGACCTATGGTATAATAAGTGAAAACATATATAGTTAACCATTTTTAATGACAATATGTGGTCCTATTAACTATGGTCCCCCGTAATAGCATGCTTTAAACAATCTTCCACTCGAACGAATACCGAGCTATTACGGGGGACCATAGTCAACAGGACCTATGGTATACATCAAAACCTATATGTTTAACCATTTTTTCCAACAATATTTGGTCCTGTTAACTATGCCCCCCCGTAATAGCACACGTTGGGGTGTGGCGTTTATATCAGCTCGTTCGTGCTGGTGTGAATGTATGTGATGATGATGATGATGATGATGATGGGCCTTTTGCTTCCTGACGATCGGTGAAGACACAACTGTCAGTCGAGATTATATCGATGAGGCAAACGTGCAGTGGGTCTAAACCCATACCTGGTACGTTAAAGATCAAACATCGAACCATGTATGTAGCATCTATCTGCCGGAACTGCTGCTGCTGCGCGCGTGAGAACCATCTGTGCAGTCCCAACCCCCGCCATTACGGTGTCTCCTGTGCCCCATCTAAAAATGAGTCGTTTGTCGATGCTGCTGGGTTGCATCACGGTCAACACCTGCTGCTGCTGCTGTGCTGTGTCCGCGTGCGTCTCAGAAAGGTGTACTTTTTTTTCGTTTGTTCGTATCGCCTCGGGCACGAGAAAGTGCGTGGGTGTGTATTTCTCGTCTGCTTGGGTTTTTCCTATCTATGGGGAAATAAATGCCGAAATTTCGGGAAAATACAGAGAAAAAAAAACTGAAAAACACTCAACACTCCTCGTTAAGATTGCGACCCTTAGACCGTCGAGGGGCGGGTAAAAGGACTGAAATCGTGTTGAAGAACACGCCCCGGCAACACCGCAGTAAACGCGCCTGGTTGTCTTTTCATAGGTTGTAATACCGTAGCTCGCATTAGTATGGTTTTAGTTATAGAGTGCACTACTGGCAGTTACTATCAGTCTTGACTACCAGGTATTTAATAGGCACGTACGTACGCAGTCTTCTCTCGCGCATGGTGCATCTATCTCGTGATGCAGAGGGAGTTCGCCTGTGTCTGTGCTATCCTACTACTGTTCGATACTGGAGCAGGGTTTGTTGACGCGGACAATCGAAGAGGGCGCCTTCGACCTGACGACGACAACCAAACAAAGATATGGTCTAGGCGGCTGAAAGAACAGCGTGTGAAGAAATGCCGGGTGAGTACGTACGAGTTTTGCGTTGAACACGACTGTTATTATAGTGTAGGAATTGCTTGGCAATATACGATGTATTCGTAGTACGAGAGCCGGCGTCCCCGGTGGCTTGGTAGGTGGTCCGCTTGCCTATCAAGAACAATTTCGTGGGTTCAAGTCTCACCGAGTGCATGCTCGTGGCTTCTTCTTGCAAAAAAGAAATTGATGAGCGGAAAGCGCGAGAGCGTGAGTTAGCTACATTCGATGATAAATCGACGAGCAGGGGGAATGAATGCTGAACCCTGCGCGCGACAGAAAATAAGGCACGTACCGGGGGGGAGAAGGGTGGACACCTGTGACCACGGCTTGTCCAGAAGCGCGTTGAGGGAAAAAACCGCCCACGAGTAAGGTTGGAAAGCAAAAAAAAGTGATGTTGAAAAAAAAAAGACAAAAAACAAATGCACGACGAAATTTATTATTATTATTATTGCGGTTGTTCACTTAAATCGTTAGTTCGTCCGTTCTATATTTTTGGAGGTTGATTTCGTTTTACTCACCGTAGCAGTGAAAGACCGGAATTGATTGAAGTTTGCATAGTTAGTTGCACACACCGGGACGCAATTGATTGATGCTGTCCATGTGCACTTATTACTATTAATAGTCGCCGGCTGGGTTTGTGCCGTAGGCTGTCACCCTCAACATTTTAAGGTGGAAAATGGTCTCCGCTCGCCGCTCTCATCATCTATCTCGGAGAAGTTCACACCTCTTCCGGAAACCAGCAGGCCAACAAGGACGATTTCGCGCCCCTGAACCATGTGTTTGTTGTTGGCGACACCGGGCGGACCGGACGAGGCCGCACGAGAGAAACCTCTTGTCTTGTAGCGCAGACTGCCGTAGCCATGGCTACCGTGGTGACAGCTTCGAAAGAGCATTCATTGCGAAGAAGAAGCTAACAAGGCAGCCTTTAAAGTGCAAGGTCGATCCGCACCGGGCTGCAACACTTACTTGCTTGCCATGCAGGCAAAGTCGGAAAACTTCAAAAAAAAGGGGAGTTCCATTAAATCTCTCGTGAATAGAGCTTCACAGTTCATATGGTGTATCATCGTTGATTCAAACAAAGTTAGGCTCCAACGGCTCAAGGACAGCTTTGTGGTCCGAGATGCGGCTATTCGTTGGCCCTTGCACGGGCTGGGCGTGAATGACAACCGCATATCTTATTTTTTATGGGTGCCTTCAAAGATATTATCGGCGTAAAACGGCCGGAAGTAGCGGGATTTACATGTCGTTATCCTGCGTGCGGTTGTGATTGGTCGGCGGGATAGTATTCCTCAAAGCCCCATCGCCATCACATAGTTTACCTTATTAAGCAAGACATACAGCAGTACGCAAGCATATAATATTGTAGCCCGACCAGGCACCAACTTCTTGTACTCCTCTATTAAATAATTTAGTTAGTTCTGGACTTGAAGCAACACAAATAAATGTACAAACGCGTAATTCTTCAATTTCGGAACGCGCATTAACTGTAGACAGCAGCGGCAGAGGGTGAGCGCAGGTAGTGCTGCCGGTAGATTTTGACACGAGAGCTCGCGGTGCTTTCGATTTGTGTCATGTTGATCCGATATTGCTCCACTGTGAAGGAGTAAACAAAACGTAGGTTAGGCCGTCGCGTCAGAATTTTCTCCAAGGGGTCATACATGGTATGCCGTCGTCCCGATCAGAATATTTTCCTTGAGCGTGGAATTACTGAGAAACTAGCACTCGCTCGGGACAATATACTCCGAGATCCACAACACACTAGCGGCCGTTGTCTGCGTGTTACGTGGTGTCGGTGGGTCAAGCCTTGGCTTGCAATGACTCGCCCTCCTTCCTTGTGTTTCTGTGATTCAGGAAATCCCCCCCTACGAGACTCACGACTAGGAAAACGGAGAGCGCGAGAGCACTCGTAGGAGGTAGGTGGATTGTTTGCGTGTTCTTATATTTGTCCAGCAGCAGTTAGTTGCAGGAGTACAAAGCACCTATCTTGCGCTTGCTTGAAGAAACTTTATTAGGAAAAAATAATACGTCTGTAACATGCTTCAGCAGTCAATAGCTTGCCCGTGCGGTTTCTCGTGTTTCCCATCGACCCCATGTGTACACCACACCACCCTTCAACGAGGGCCAGCGCTCTGCCTTCGTATGATAATTGCAACTCCAGGGCCGATGGGCTATTGGAGTAGTTCTAAAATAAAGGTGAAGGCCCCCTGCCACCTGCCAGCGCTGTGTGTACTACTTTAGTCTCCACCCTTCCGCGTCGTGGTCCTCAGGAACAACATTGTTACTACTCGCATGCGTTTCTACTTTTCTCTCCATGTACGTAGCTGCATCCTGTAAGCCCTCCCTTTTGGATCTGGGAGATCAGTGTTGTATTGAGTGCTAGGAACCGCCACCAACCTCGCGCGACCGAGAATGCCCGATTGCACTAGAATAGGAAGAAAGGGATTTTTCTTGCCTACTGGTACTGCTGTTCTGTACCACGCGAGAAGCGATCCGGAGGCTAAAAGCGGGACCGGCCCCACCTGAGTGCGGCAACCGCACTTAGTGCGCCTGCGTGCGGCAGCCGCACCTTAGTGGGATGAAGTTTTGTGCCTAGAGATGTTTACCGCGCGCGCGTTTCGTCGGGGCTCGCAGTCAACAGCACCGTGATTAAGTGGGGCCCTCACCGCACTGAAAAATGAACGGAATACAGACCGAAATGAGTTATAGGAATGATGGTGTTCGGACCGAAAGAACTTTCGGACTTCGAGAACGGTGTTGTTATAATTTCATGTTATTACGGAGGGGCATAGTTAACAGGACCAAATATTTTTAGTAAAAATTGTTAAACATTAAGGTTTTTATGTATACCAGAGGCCTTGTTGACTATGGCCCCCCGTAATAGTAGACCAGGTTCTACTGTAAGGAGGGAGGTACCAGGAAACAAGGGGGAGGGGGCAGGCAGGGAGGGAGGGAGGTGAGATGGGGAGGTAAGGAGGAGAGCGGGGCAGGGAGAAAGGGGGGAAGGGGGAGAGAGGGACCGAGGGACGGACGGAGAGAAGCGGCAAGGAGGCAGGGACGGAGACAGCCTTAGCTATTGCTATGCTGCTTATGGCTTGGAGAACACTAAAAAAAACAATCACCATGTTCCACGTGAAAATCGAGGGCACACACATTTTTTCCGCCGACCTCGGCCGAGCGACTTCTACTGCTCGTCCGGTCACCTTGCCTGGGATGCTGGAAGTCAACTCTGAAAATTCCACACACAGGGCACCCGATGAGGAGTGCTTTGGACCATGACGATTGATTCCGAAAGGGGTTCCACCTGATGCGTGCGGCATGGGCGTAGCCGCTTCAAACCCAGTTTGTCCGTAGGTGACCATAGAGTGACCCTTACTGGACAGACAGACCATTTTTTGTAATCCGTTCTAGAGACCACGAGTGTGCCACTTGTGGAATAGAATACGACCCCAGCACAACAGGTCTAATATCGACCAGAGCCCGGGGATATACATACGGCGCATCAAGACCAGAAGATTGAGCGTCCGGATAGAGGTGTCTCTTTTCGACCGAACTATTTACGGCTCGTCGGGCTTTTCTAAAATGAGTAACTACTCAACATTGCTTTTTTTTTACTGAAGCCAACTACTGTCCTAGCCCGTGGGACTGCTAAACTGGAAAGGCGTACAGCTTTCCTTCAAGGACATGTTGGACTATTCCAGAGCTCCAGAGCTTCAAATAGCGTCCAAGCGGGAAATTATGTTTCTCTTGATCAAGCAGTGATTACTCTGAGTAAGATGTAAGCTTATGAAGGTACTCACGACGCACTTTCGCGCAAAGCGAAGGGGCGCGAATCACCCCATGGTACCTGCGACGACTTATTCAGCGGTAATGACGTGGTTCACACAGCCAAACGAAACACCATCGTTTTCAAAATTGGTTCGGACGCAAAAACTCGACGGGGAAATCACAGCCTTACTGCATGCAACAACGCTTCGTGTCGCCTGCACCGCACCCATCCCCAGGAAAAGGGCGAGTGCCTGGTTTCAAAAAAGTGGTTGCGAGAAGAAATCAATAGCTACAATTATCGGCCCATTCATCCAAACAGCCAAGTGCAGCATAGGGCATAGTGTTTCTAACGCCAACTCAGCCATCACGGCTACTAAAACTATATCATATAGAAGAAGTGTACAGCCCGGTGACATGCTCCATCCTCTACTACGGCTGCAACTCCAACAGCTACTTCTACACCCATCATCCCCCCTTCTTCTTCACGTCATGAAGGCATCGGCTTGTCGTTCGTGGAAGAAACCTAAAAAAAAATCACGGCTAAGACCGCCATCGTCAGGACGACCGGGGGCAGCGGCGCATCCAGCAGCTTCATCGACAACCAAGTGCTCCAAGGTATCGATAAACATATTACCTGGTTTTATTAACGTACACCTCGACCCACAGGTGACCATCACGCCCACCGGTGACAATCACGTCGCCGGTTATCATCGCCTTTCTGGTGTTCGCGAAGGGGTGTTGGTTATCTCCAAGCGCTTTTGGTGAAGCTTTCTGTCATGATCATACCCGGCTACAAAGCAACGTACCGTTTCAGAGAGAACAGCAGCAACAACGTTTGTCAAAATGGTCACTGCGAAACATTCGAATCTGGACCTCGGTGAACATCAGGACCCCATCTATCTCCAAAACGACTACCTGCCTACGCTGGACCAGGTGGACCTCACCGAATCAGCAGAGAACCAGCCATCCGGAACAGCCTTCCCGACAGTTTCAGGCGACCCTTTGTAGTTTGAAACTGTTCCGGCTACTCATTCAGCTATCACGTCTTTTTTGGGCTACGGTCGGGGCAAACAAATGCCATACGAGGCTGTGATATCCCACCGCGCACATGATGGCTGAGATGAAACATAGAGCTTTATGTGGTGTTCATAGTCTATCGTTCGGCCAATTTAACGCCTTTCGAAAGCATCCTATTTCTTCTTCGTTACAAAACGATGTTCACAGACAATTCGGTGCTACCTCTAGCGTTTGTCTTCACAGACACACAGCCTCGACAAGTAGCATTCTTTAACAGTGACCTGTGAGCACTCCAACATCCAATGTTGATAGTTGTACGATGTATTGCGTGTTTTTTTATTTGCACGAATGGTGCAAAGCGTGCATCCCGTATACGGTACCGGTTGTCTTGCAGCGTGAATGTCACGAAGATGTATCGATAAAAAAACATATTAAATAGGGTGAGTACCAGAAATCAAGATCACAAATTTTGCTCAGATCTTGTTGGGACCCTGGCTCGACCAAGACCAAGACCCGACAAGACCAGGATGTCCGCCCGTGCCGATACCACTACGTACAGAGACAGAAAGCTTGACCCCACAAAACACGTTTATCAACACCTCCGTCCCGGGCAGAACCGCTGCCATCCAACGAGATGTTGCACTGTGACTCGGGTCCGCACCAACCCCACACCCCTACGAATCTACGTCTAAAAAAGTGTTTGTTGGCCTCTCTCGGTTCCTAAAGCCCCCGCCCTTCTCCTCCTTCCCTGGCGGAACCCAGAAGCAACGAGAGGGGCCGATCTTTATTATGGTATTGCTTGGGTGACGACACCTCGGCCTACGATACAAGCGGGTGTCACACAAAGCCCGATTTGCCTTGCATGCCACAAAACCGTGCAGCGGCAGCAAATATGAATGCTGCGGTCACGACGGCCCTCCTACGTACACCACCGCTTGACTAGGCATCCACTCTGCCAACTTGCAACATCGTCAGTTTTCCTCCTCTGTCCAACATGCCGCCCCACTATTGTGTCACCTAGTAGGTAGGTAGTGGCACGGAGCCTACATTCGACGTGGCGTTCGGCAACGTTGCTACTTTACGACTCGACCATGCGGAGCATGCTACAATCGTGCCTAAGAGCCTAGCCGCAAGGCCATCGGTGTTCAGTCCAATCCAGCGCCCAGCAGTCACCCGACTTGGTCAGGTTCTGCTCGGAATTGATCAGCACAATCAGATCGTCCGTCGTACCCTGCAAGACTTGAGTGAGGGATGTGGCACGAAAATAGCGACGAAGTTACGGCCGCATCCCAAAAAGTGTCAACATCGGTTCTGAGGCCGTCTCACGCTGAAATTGACAAATAAATGTCAACAGTAGCGAGCATGCACATATATACAAGGAGGCTTTCGTTGTCCACGGACGTGACACAACTAACTGTACTATCACAGGCCCTTCAAAGGGCAGGCCCACGAGAGGTAATCTCGAGCACGCAAATTTTCTGCGGTTCTACCGATCCCGGCGATAGGTGAACGTCCATGCTGTATCTTCTCCAACACACACCGCAGGGCAGTGGCAAGCCGCCACCAACACCTGGACCCGCCCCGTTTTTTTTACCCACTACGAAACCCTACCTATATTATTGAGACCGGAGGCATTCTACGATCGAGGTACGTATCACATTTGGGAAAACACAACTTTTTGAGCCACCACGACGTTCATACCGGGCGCCAGCAGAAGGGTGAGTAAATTACTTGTGTGACTGCACATGGTTGGGCATCATGCGTAGGTACACGTACGAGATGCGTGTAGCATCATCAGTCGTATGCATAGTTTGTCCCCGAACCTGGAATTTGGCTTTGTGCCTTAGGGGAACATGGGATCCTCGGAAATAATAGGGTGGAACACCTCACCGGCTCTCCCGCAGCTTGTGCCCCGCGCCTTCCCCTGCGAGGCTAAGCAACCTATCACACCCATAGGCCAGCCCGGCCATTCATCGTACGTCCTCAGCCCAATACCGTTAGTATACCAAATAAGTGTACTTCGTGTTGTGTTCGTGGTTTGCCCACTGTAGACACCAAGGCTGATTGTCGGGTTGCACGTTTCACCATTCATAGCCCCAGTTCTTGTGTGTCACTGAGATAAAGACCTACTCAAAGTGAGTGAAAATACTCGGAAACAATCGGTACTACCACTACCATAGCAGGTGTCTGTTTAGGTATCTACAACGATATCTTGGTGGATACCGACCAAATATTTTGAAGTCGATTAAGATGCCGAAAAATTTAACAATAAAATCGGTACGCGCTGTTTTCGGTGTGATACCTAGTATTCATCGAAGTCGGTTTAAGGTGTCGTTCATTACAAAAACAATGAAAACACGGGAAATCAAGGTGTTGCAACGGTGAACAAAACACGTTGGGTTTGCGTGATACATCGAAAGCTCCAATTTCAAGACATACATCTCAAATTTTGAATACGATACCCAGCACACGGCACCAATCGATGCGTATGCATCGATACAGTTCCGGGAACTTCCTACCCAGAGGAAACCTGTTAGTGTGCCAATGCTGGGTCAAAAGGTACACTGTACCACCCTACCGCACTGCGGAGGTATAGCTCCACATTTATTTGCGACAGAAAAAAATGTTGAGTTCGAACGGGGGTGGGATCGTTCCGCAGAGATGATCGAGTTTTCTTTAACAACGGCAAGGGTGCTACAGTCGACGAGCATAGCTTATCGCCGGAAGGCTCTCGACCAGATCTTCCCGAAACCACCTTGATCGACATTGACCGCCTTTCTGTTCTTGAAAAAATCGAGCCGTGGTTTACCAATCAATGTCAACTCTGCTGTGCGAGCCCAACGTCCTTTGTGGTACTCACCGGCGGAACCTCGACGACGTCTTCAAGGGTGAGAGTCGTGGACGATTCCATGAGAATGCGCGGCTCTTTAGGAAAACCATAACAAGGAGGTCGAGAGAGGAGGAAATAGACCAACACAAACAAGAGTGGGGGTACGGGCGACATTCGCTGTTTGTCGGCGGCGTGCACGGGCAGGTGATATAGGTGTGTGTGTCTAGCCCTCCATTATCGAGACTAAGATCGCGAGTGTAGAATCGCAAATGTACAATGTTGTGCGTTGCTTCCACGTTGATCGAAGCTGCAAGTAACTGGCGAAGCCTTCCGCAAACGTTTCGAGGTACCACCTTATCTTTTGTGGAACCGGTCCGACCGTCACATCAAAGATGCATGCTAACCGGGTGTATCAAAAACATGTTCCTGGGACCCCTCCCTCGACGGGCTCCTGGTATCCTGTACCTCGCACAAAGACCGCGTTTGAGTCAAACTTCTGCTCAAGCCAATGAACAACAACCACTGACTTGATCAACTTCGATATTGCCTACAACAACATAAGTCGCAGGGTCTTCTACAAGTGGTAGTAGGTGCTGAGCGCAAAGGGCTCGCAGCGGGGACAAAGCACCGAGCGGAGGAAGAGAAGCGGGAGCGGTATGACAAAACAGGGCCTGTTTTTTTGTTCCTTTCAGGTAAAGACTACTACTCTGAGATCGTTTGTCACATCCACGAATAGCAAACCCCTGACGAAGGGCATTTCATATTACGAAAGGGGCAGTTCCTCGCCTAAGGAGAGCCGTCAGTCAGAAATGATAGGCGTCCTACGACAGAGGTTCACCCTAATATTTCGGAGGCTCCTCCCATAAGGAGCTCCATACCTCACCAGAAAACTGACTTGAGCGAAAGTAAACATGCACCCCGATAAATGATTCCATGGCCCAAGTATACAACGAAACGTCATTTTTCGGAAGAAGATTGGCATTCGGACGATTTTGGGGACAAGGAACCCCGTCATTCAGAAAACAGTTTAGCGGAAAATGCGCTATCTCTCTCGCAGAACGCGTCATGACTTGAGGTCGAAATCCCCATCCGCCCTGTGTTCGCACGCGGCGAACAGGTCAGAACGTACCAGCTCCAGGTCCGACGAGGCAGGCCCGGAAACTAATGTTGGAGGAGTCACCGGTAATCACAACGCTCGCCGCCTGGTCGCCGCCGGCAGGGGGGCTGAACCTAGCGGTCGGTAGTCGATAGCCGTCCCATTTCCCGCCCTCCCAGACAACGTTGTTGCACGTGTCCATCAGCAAGCCGGCCATGTCCTGAATATCATACAGCACCCCGGGCACGCTTGCAAATATATGGACAATCCGGTCAGTCAGCGACACCATCTCTCACCATGGCGACGCCGCAGAGCGCTAGAGGTGCACGGGGGGACGGGGGGGGGGGCTAATCGACCCACCACTTCCGCGTTCGAAATCCAGACCGCGGGGGTATACAAAAACCTGTTATTCAAGCATGTATTACAGCTACTAATGTCCTTGGGACGCATGTCGTTTGCCTCTGTCGGCGAGCACTGGTCGGGGCTATGGGGTTGTGGTCACGTTTGTGTATTGATGCTGCCTAGGAGCAGCAACAACCTTCCAGTACAAATCCAAGTGCCGGTTCAGTGTACAACGAGTAGAGGGCACACCGACGTTACTACTGGATTCCCACCTACTCGGATAGATGTGGTACATTTTGCATGGATACGTATTTTAAAGGAAGGGGGCCACTTGTAACCCAAAATGGTCGGAATCCCATTATTTTAGGTATAAATTATTTTTCTGTATACCTAGCCCTTGGGATTACGCATGGACCTTTGCACTTTGGCTGTCGTTTTTTTTGTGTGACTTGATAATTATTTACTAGTAGTCTAATGTATCCTCTAACGGGGAGCATCGGGAAGAGAATGCTGCACCTCTGCCGGGCGCTTCGCAAGAGGTAGCACATTATCGCTAAAATACGGTCTCAATGACCTGTCTCCTTTTTTTTCACAAAATCACCGGAAATGCACTCTTGTTTTGAAAAACAAAATTGGATGCCCAGATCATGGTGATTTTCTAAACCGCCCTCTGTAGTGTGACTTACTGATCGTGTAGGGTGCGCTCAAGCCGGAAGGCTCGGAAAGAAAATGGTGCAGCTGAACTGTGGCATGCATCCTACACTGTAGCATGCATCGGGAGCGAGCATGGACGTACGGCACAATATGTGGCACGGCGCTAAACGGCACCCTGCCTGTGAAGCTGGAAGGTCATTCGAAGCGTGCTGCGATACAGGGGTAGCACTCAGTAGGTCCGACTGCTTTCTGACCGACGATGAGGCCTCTCTACGGAGACAAACTACCCAGTACCGCTTGGATGCCGTCCTCTTGGCGTTTTGGTATATCTAGAGGCGGCAAGTTTTCCTTCGGATTGGAGGCGTTTTACAATAGAGGGTCACTCCTATTTTCATGAGGCTCCCATGTCCCCCCAACAAATAACGCGGACTTATACAGGTACGACGAAACTACAGACACGATTAATGCTTGGGGTGTGTGGGGCGCGCACTTTCAATAGTTACAGGTATCCACACGATCTAGAACTCTGTACCTCCTCCAACTGCCGCCCGCCCGGCAAGGACGCCGGGGTGATTTTTCCAAGAAGTGATACGTCTATCGTAGAACGCCTCGTTGCACTTTCGTTGACCTGTCAAAATCTCATTGTAGGAAGACTGCGCTTTCGTGTGGGTGACCTGGACCTGCCAGAAAGAAGAAAGGAGTACAGGAAATAGATGCACAGATGTGCCCGTGGGGCTAAGAAACTGAGAGTAGAACTCACAGAGTAGGATAATGTGAAATATACAAGGAGAAACGTGATGTGCTAGAAGAGGAGAGGAGGGAAATAGACGAATGTGACATGAAGGAGTTTGATACTCTAGATAGCAGCGAGTAAACGATCGCTATTTTAGGAAATAGATGGTGGCCACAGGAGGCCAAACAGGAAGGGGATAAGATAAGCAAATAGTTTCTATGAAATATATGGAAACCACGTAATGAGCGCCGAATTGTTGGAGGTGTCTCAATTTGTAGTGGGTACGGTGCTCCGTATCGATAGGGAAGCGTGATCAATGGTCAAATGACTAAGGCAAGCAAGAAAGGAGTACGCCCCACCCCCCCCCCGCTCCATCCTGCGCACGCAGGAGAAGGGGAGCTGGGGACGGCTGGGTTTCCTGCTGGATGGAAGGAGGCTTTATGGTCGACGTTATGGTTAAGGTGTAATACGAGACTGAATAAGCTTGTTTTAGCCGCGGCCCATGCGGAATCGCCACGGATACACTCACCGGGAACGCGACAACGCAGAAATTGTCCACGCGGGTGAGCTCCATATAGTTTCCTGTCTCTTGCTCCGATTCCCAGGAAAGGAAGGCACTGAAGAGAGACCGGTCAGAAGAGGCATTTTGGGCATGGTTTGTATTAGGATTTTGCATTGTTTTGCCAAAATATTATCTGAATTCGCAGGGGGCGGGTTCCAAAAGTAACTGAAACAATGCTACGCAATATCATTCGAACATACGTTATCTTTAACCCAGGCTACCTCAGTACGATACGGTGGGGGGTGCACGCACTTTACCTCTGGAGCTGGTTGGTGCTACGGCGAGAAGAGTACCGTGCATTCCACACTACCGCTTCTACGCTGCGTGGGTGACTGGATATGTGCCTTGCTCGAATTCGACTTGCTGGATAAGTCGCAGCCGTAACGGTGCTAAAGTGGAACATGATACCTCGTGTTGTTGGAAGGCGTTCGACCAGATGTTGTCCCGAGGAACGCCTTTTCGGGGAAATGGCTACCTTTCCGTCCTGGAAACAATCAAGCGCAAAAAACGACCTCATACTCTGTGCCAACCTAACGCCCTTCACGGCATGCACTGCTTTTAGTATGGAGTGTGATCGAGCCAGTGGGAAGATCCGTTGGATTGCGTCCCAGTTTGTTTTGGAGTCGGTCTTTGGGCGCAAGACTTGCTATGTATACCATCGTATTTGCGTAGAATGATCAACATCTCGATATATTTATAGGCAATACACCCGGTCCGTAGCATAGATCGGGCTTGAACTACGTCATAATGATGCCGCAGACGCCGCAGTAAACCCCCAAACCAGACACCATCCCGACCATCGTAAGGGGCGTTTTGCGACACAACCCTGGACTTGCCTGATGTTTCTTGAGTCGGCGAACCGCGCTGCGCCGGTTCTGCATGCCTGGGAACCGATATCATGGAAATAGATGTCCTGCGCGGCGCCAAGAACAAACACGAGACGGAATTGTGGCATGCCGACAAACCCTGAAGATCACGTCTCGCAAGGGAACACTGCTGTACCTTGCCCAGCAACTGAATTCGACAACGTTGTAAGTGTGAAGTCCGACACCCAACACTATACGAAACTGATATCGAGCAAAGCATGTTGTGAGATGAGCGAGCATGTCTCAGATGCCATGATATTGCATAGTTCGAGGTTTGCAATGATTGGGCAGCTCAGTGTCAATAGCGAATGGATTGCATCTAAAAACGGTGTCAAACCCCAAACCTTGCACATCACGGCGGGGAGATAGTGTATTCAGCCTGTCAGCAGACCCTTGTCACACCTTGTGGGGGGCGGCGTTGCTCCTTCTTCCGCCGGGCAGTACTTGCCGCCTGATCAATCGTCTGCACGAAATTGACGTCCAAGTTCTGCACCCCACGCGCGGGCGCGATTCTAATCACCCCGCAGCGCACGCCACATGTAGCGTAGTCCAAGCGTTACGGCACAATACCTCCAACCCTCGGACGTTTAGATGCGCGTCGTGGGGTCTGAAGGCCTCATTCTCCAGCAGACCAGAGCCCTACTCCTGGGCACCCATCGTGGCCAGTAGCTCGCATTTTCGGACACACTTGAACCCGTCAATTTGATACTCATCGCGGCAATCACGTCTGATCGAGCGGCCGCGGCCAACCGACAAGGGCGGCCGCTTGAAAAACGTCTGGGGTACATCGCTGGGGGGGAGCAACACTGCGACGATGGCTCCACGGTCCGCCATACCAGCGCTGGGGCCGTTCTGTTTCGCTGTGGAAGGGAGGTTCCACAAATGTCGCATCAAACGACCATTTGCTTCGATGTTCTCCACAGATCGTGTCGTACAGATAAAAACGAACATTTTTTCACCCCTCCTACCGGTTCACTGCTTGTATGTAGAGTTTTACTGCATATGCCGAGAATGCAAACAACCTCGAGGTTGAATCACGACAAACCTTTGTGTACCTCGTGCCTGTGTGGCAAAGGCCAAGGACAATATTGGAATTGGCATCGTCGCCGAATTTCGTGCGCTGGAAGTCGGAAAAAAATACCGATTCACGTTTTTTATTGTCGGTATGAACCCAATCGGTACAGGGGCACCTTCGAGTTCTTGATGCCGAAACAGATGTTCCCAACCGTGTCGGGTGCGATGTCCCCCGTCCAAGGCTCATGCCGAACAAGGAATATGTTCTCTATCTGCCGTAGAGCAAACGACGGAGAGCGCGCGATTCAACAATTTACGATAAGAGAGGGTACATATCACCCATTAGCACACCCACCCACCAACCCAGGCTTGCTCGCCCCCGCCTCAAGAAGAACAGGGTCGAATACCGTTTGGGCCACCGCAACGCGGCCGCGGGTTCGGGGATATATTTCTGAGGAATGTCCACCCTATTGGTCCGGTAGACGTCTCCGGACGCGAAAAGCCAAAAACGAGCAATACATCAAGGACCCGTTCCACGATAGAAATGGTACCTGCATTTAATTTTCCTGAACCTCCTCGCCTGAAAATAATTGTCAGGTCTTACTCGTTTGTTCATTTTACTGTCCAGCTTTTGGACAAGCCTTGGTCACAGGTGTCGTCCCTTTCTTTCATTTCGGTCGCGTCAAGGGGTCAACATTCCCACCGGTCGTCGAGGTTCCTCGAAATTTGACAATTCACGTTTTCGCACTTTTCGGTTTTCAGTGTTGCTGTAATCAGCAATTCCTACGAATAGGTGTACTCGGTAAGACGCGAACCCGCTTAATTGGTGTTATTAAGCACGCCGACCACCTGCCAAGCCCCCCGGGGACTTACAGCCCCGGGGGCTTGGGCAGCATCACACCTTCCCTCTCTACGGGATTCCATCAGTGTGCATGTTCCGCCAGAACACCACCCTATGGGCTCGCCGTTCTGAGCAATGCCACGGTGGGGGTGGCGTGGTGCTTGGTAAGGGTGGTTCCTTGCAGTGGTGGTGAATTGTTATTACGGGGGACCATAGTTAATGGGACCAAATTTTGTTCGTAAAAATGTTTAAATATATAGGTTTTCATGCATACCATAGGTCCTGTTAACTATGGTCCCCCGTAATAATAGGACTATCTTAACCCGAAACCTGACCTCGAGAAGAAACGGTTGGTTCGCGCTCCCAAACATCCTCCAACATGCATTTCTATCCGCTAGCCCGCAAACAAAAAATACCAGTATATAAAACATGCACTTCGAAACCGTCGATTGGTTGCCTTGAGGACGGGAAATCAAGCTCGATCAGAGAGTATAGAGAGACAATAATTGCAACACCAACAGTATCGCGGGATGAGCTGACCGATTGGATACATCGGATACAAACATTATATGTTGGGTAGATTAGCGCGACACATGCTACGATATGAGCGCAACCCTTATTAGTTCTTTTTTTTGGAGTTCACGGCTTGGGGAGCTCTATATCATTAGTAAGTCGTTAGTAAGTCACCTAAAACACTGACTTTGAAAATACAATAAAGTTCGCCTGGATAGCCTCCAAAGGGTAAACAACGAAGAACAAACAATACCCAAAAATAAATGTCTTCCAATTATTTTGGATAAATTATGGAAAAAACGCTCTCCGATAAGAATGGAAAAAACGCTCTCCGATAGGAATGAACCTAACGCCGTACGTCTCGTCTCCAACCCGGGCTAACACCTGGTTGCCGATCTGTCCACTGTATGTAGGTCGATGTACGAAGTGACGTGCTTTCAGCTTAGAACACTATCCCACTGCGAACATACTATTTTGAGGGGGCATATATATTAGAAAGGACCTACGGTACGCAAACCAACATATTTGCCATTTTTACTCTAAACATTATTGGGCCCTACTTTTTTAATGTCCCCCGTGATAGTCTCCCCCTGACCAAGAGCGGTCCATTTTGCTCAGTATGCCTTATCGAGAGGGATTAGAAATTTCGCCTTCGACTTTCATGAAGCGTACATCGCCCGTGGTACGCTTCCTCGAGCCACAGAAACCCGCAACAAACGACGCGTACAAGTTGACCACCGTATTTACATTCACAAGCAGGACACGTCCTCGTTGGGTGGATTTCAAAATCGGATTTCGTCGGCAACGGGGGTTAAAGAGTACACTCCCCGAGCAACACGCCTACGAAGACATACCGGCGTGAATCTTCGCAAAACAAAGATTTTGTTTGGCGTGCGCCCGGAATGATTTGAGAGCAAATCTGTTCCGACATTGGTTCCAGAGGGTTGTGTCGCTTTGCGTGGTACACTGGTATACAGTACATGTTGCTATTGAGGGGGACCATAGTAAGTAGGACCAAACGTAGTTAGTAAAAATAGATAAATGTATATATATTTTGTGTATGTACCGTAGGTCCTATTTACTGTGGTACGCAATAGTGTGAGCACATGATAGGGTCGGTCAGCCAGTAGTGGTGAGACGCACAGACACCCATACAGCAAATGTTCCGACGACGGCAAAACCGTGCCGTCGAAAGCCGGACCATTACAAATCCGTGCGATGGTGCGGGTACGCCTACAGTACGCCGACAGCAGTCACGAATCACCTCCATTAGAGGCCCGCCAATAGGGAAGTGCCCCCGACAAGAACATAATGCTCACTGTTTTGGAGAACGCTAAGAAATTTGGGTTAAGAAAAGCGGCTCGGTGGTGTACTCCACTCAAAATCGTATAGATTACGGGAGACCCTAGTTAACAGGGCCTATGGTATACATAAAAACCTATATATCTAAACGTTTTTACGAACAATATTTGGTCCTGTTAACTATGGCCCCCCGTAATAGCATATGCTCAAGCATGTCCGAAGATGGCGCCCCAATAAAAATCTCAGGCTTGCCCAGGTTGGGTGTTTCTTTTTGGCGAGCCCATACTGCTGGACTCCAGTTAGGCCAAGACTCGCGACTTAGTAGGGTGATGCGAGCATTTGAAAATGGACTCCCATTGCTTGGCACTAGAGACAGATACATTTTTTGTCCCTTTCATTTTTCTTTCATTCCCGTTTGTACCTCTTTGTGTCTTTGTTAGTATGGTCCGTTTTGCCTTTTTTTTGCGTTTTGCTATCTGCTTCTGTTTTAGTTTTGTTTTTGTTTTTCTTTTGCTTAGCTTCATCTTCTTTTTTTTTAGGTTTTTGTCTGCTATTAATAGTCTCCTTTTTGCTTCCCTGGTGTCCGCAGTGGTGGAGTGCGTATGCTTGTTTTTTGTTTTTTGCCTCTGTTTTTACTTGAGGTATTTCTTCCACTCCAGAGTTATTGGAGCCTGTCCTGCGATCACGGACTGCATTGAATTGTGAGTTAATGTGAGAACAACAACAAACAAACAACATCCCTATGGGCAGTGTAGTGTTGAAGGGGATATTGGGCGTCTTTCACTGAGCGCGAATGCCTCGAGGTTTGATGTAAACAGGGTTTGCTGTAAATCCATGAAACAGAAAATAGAAACGCATGCTCAGATTTATTTGTCGACACACTCCTTAATACCTGGTAAGTGTAGAGCATGTGTGCTGTAGCTACAGTATAGTATATGTTCAGCAGTTGTTTACCGACTGTGGCACTTTTTGTACACAGCGCGACAACTAGTGCGAACTTTGTTCTTGCAAATTTGAGGATAAGAGTATAGAAATACATACTTAGATCTCAACCCCTGAGCGTGCTCGGTTGGTACATCCCTGGCCTCTCAGAGCTCCCACTTCCAAACCGCCTTATTTTAATACTTGCCGGACCTTTCCAGCGGTTCTTTGTTTTCTTGGCCCTTTCATATTTTTTTCTTCTTTCGTTTCGCGTGCGTGCGTGTACTCCGAGCACGGCACCGCCGGAGGACCCGGCGCCGTCGCGGGTGTCAGTGGGTGCTGGCGGGTAGAGGGGGGGTTGCAAGGAGCGCGGTCGCCGCTTTTGTGCCTATGCGTCGCGTGTGCCTCGAGACACGAGGGATGCATGAACGGGCTTTGTCTGGCCCTCCATTTATGACCTTTGATAAAGTATGTACGAGTTATAAGGGTCGTTCGTGACTGCAAGAGGATGTTCGAGCAGTGCTTCTTATTACGACCACGCTGAAGTTGAAAGATGGAGCTGTGCAGTTAGAACACCAACGTTATTGAGCTGGCGAACGATGGCCACGGTGAGCACCGGGCCTCACGCGAGGCGGGCGACGGGGCTGATTGGAGGACCTTTAACAATCTGGGAGAAGGGATCTTTAGGTTGGTATGCTGTTCAGGTGTTTTGGTTCCTGTTGGGATCGAGGTACGGGCGAAGACCCAACCCAACCCCTGACTCTAACCCTAACCCTAACCCTGACCCCAAACCGCAGCCAAAACGGGCCAAAAATAGCCAGAAACGCGGCTGCGCCGCGTTTGCATCGAACCAGTCGCAGACGACGATTCCGAAGTGCAGACCACGCTACGCTTTTTTCAAGTCAAAAACATCCCTAAAGGTCCCTTCTCCGAGATTGCTAAACCTACTCGCTGATTGTGGCAGAGAGTGACAAAAACTTTACCCGGACCGAATCGGTGGCGAGGTGGTCTCGAGAGGGGCGGGCGGCGTACAAGGCTGAGAGAGAAACTCTTCTGTTCGATTTTTTTCTTTTCTTCTTTTTGACCGGGTGTAACTGTCGTTATTAACTGGACGTTTGTTTTTCGCGTTTCGAGGAATATTCCCGGATTTCCGGGGGGGGTTTCGCGTTTCGAGGATTTTTTTTAACACCGGCAAAATTCCTAAAAAGTAATTTCCCGTATCGAGGAAAAGTCCCGCATCGTCGCAGAACATCTGGTAGGCGCACCGTGTGAGTCGCGTTCGCCGTGTCACCTCCCGGCACTGCACAGGATAAATCAGGGTCATACCCAGGGTCGTTCTCAGGCCGTGGCTGGTCGCAGAAAGTGCCGTGCACAACGAGAGCTCTATTCGTCCAGTCGACAGAGCCGACTCACCGACATAGCCTAGATCAAGACGAAATCGCCAACTATTTTCATGTCGTGGAGGGCTTTGTGGCGCCCGATGTTGAGCTCGCGAGGTACGGCGAGACAGGGCCGCCTCTTTATTAATAGGAGTCGGGGCACCTTTAGCGGCACGATCCAGCGGACGGCCTACGCGCTCGCCGCTGGTTTCGACGATTCGATCAGATGGACGAGCGTTGCAACCTCACGAAACATGATACCAGGTGATAATAGGACCCACCGCATTTTCTTCGCGTTTCCGTGAGTTTTCTGCCAAACGAGAAGAAAAAAAACTGACGATAATATCGATCCTAAGGTGTTCCAATCAGGCAGCTTTTACTACTTGCCGGACCTTTCCAGCAGTTCGTTGTTTTCTCCATTTCTTTTGGCACGTCCTTTCTTCCTTTTTTCTTCTTTCGTTTCGTGTGGGTGCGTGTACTCCGAGCACGGCACCGCGGGAGAGCCCGGTGCCGTCGCGGGTGTCAGCGGGTCCTGGCGGGTAAAGGGGGGGTTGCAAGGAGCGCGGTCGCCGCTTTCGTGCCTAGGCGTCGCGTGCGCCTCGAGACACGAGGGATGCATGAACGGGCTTTGTCTGGCCCTCCATTCATGACTTTTGATAGAGTATGTACGAGTTATAAGGGGCGTTCGGGATGGCAAGATAATATTCAAGCAGGGCTTTTTTTTGCGACCACACTGAAGTTAAAAGAGGGAGCTGTGCAGTTTGAACACGAACGGTATCGAGCTGGCGAACGACGGCCACGGTGAGCACCAGGCTTCACGCGAGGCGGGCGACGGGGCTGGTTGTGGTCCAGAGAGTGATAAAAGCTTTACCCGGACCGAAAATCGGTGGCGAGGTGGTCGCGAGAGGGGCGGGCGGAGTACGAGGCTCAGAGAGAAGCTCTTCTGTTCGATTTATTTCTCTTCTTCTTTTTGAACGGGTGTAAGGTGTTCCAATCAAGCAGAAAATTATTGCAGGAGAAGGGACTGGGGGGGGTTTCTTTTTGAACGGGTGTAAGGTGTTCCAATCAAGCAGAAAATTATTGCAGGAGAGGGGACTGGGGGGGGTTTTCCCTTTCCGAATTTTTCGTTTATTATTTCATTGTTTTTGCTGTGCTGCTGTGCCGTGGTGTGTTTTCGCTTCCTTCGTACCAGGTACATACGAGTACAGACATAGAGCATGTCAAAAGAAAGAAAATAAGTAGTACCCTACCTGGGATATGTACGTACGTACGACATCCGCGACGCGAAGCTTATGTGGCGTCCGAGCTGGTGTCAGAGCTGTTTTTCCCAGAAGCATGGCGGCGGGACTCTTGGCATTATCAAGTCGCCGGTTTGCGATTACGATCATTAAACAACTAAATTAAATCGTGGACCTCTGTTCGCTTCGCATAATTTGATGTACTTTTTTTCCTTCCTGAGCGAGCGCAGCGGGCGGCGTAGGCCGCTCGCGGAGCGAAGCGCCTTGTATATACTACACACATATATATATCGTCGTTATTTGTATCCAAGGCCGATTTTTCGACGAGCATGCCCAGAGTGAAAATATGGGTTATGTTTGGAGTCCCTAGTGCCGCCCCCTAGTAGGTGCAACGGGGGCAGGCATGCACAAATATCGCATTCAACAGGGAGTCGTCAAGGGACGGGAGACTACGATGGATGGTGAATCCAGCTCTGATGTCATGCACAAAGTAACCACCGCTCTTCTGTATTTGGACTTGAAGCAAGGTAAAACACGCGATGAAAAAAACGTTAGGTGTACCGGGTGCTGCAGGTTAGCACCGACTCGGGTTGTGCGGGAGTCGGCACACCCGTACGAAACTAACCCGTGACCCCCCACCACCACCCTGTCCTTCCGCGCTCTTTCGGACGGTTCCGCCGCTGCAGGAAAAATACTAAAGAGGCATACCACGTTCAAGCCATGCCAAAAAGCGTGTACCATTCGAACCATAGGGCACCCCGCTTCTATGAAAGCCTGTCGATAGCATCATGGCCAGTGGTCTCGGCTGCTCAGGTTTGCGCTACACGTACAAGTTTGTCGCCCATGTCGTCTCCATATGTCATGGTACAATTTAGTCACCAGGGATATTTGATGGTGACTTATCAGAGTGAAAAAGGGGGGTATTTATAAGGTATGTTCTGGATATCGTCGATTATTATTCTTGGGTTAGGTCCCACGGATTTTCCTCAACTACCGGCGGCGGGCACCCATGCGCTCCCTCGCTTCCCGCCGGAGGATATGGGCAGCATGTGCCCACCCCCCTGCGACTACTGAACACTGTGTATATCTACAACATCTGGCTCAAAGCAGGTGTAGGTAACAGTGGGGGCGACGCGAACAAGAGACGTGCGTCAGATCCTGCAGGGTAAAGCGACACACCTCCTGCCTACCTCCTACAATACAGACGTTGACACCGGCCAACTCGAAAAAGGGACGCATAACTTCGCGAGGTATATTGCTATGTTTTCGTTGTGTACCATGACGTCGAAATTTGATTGGCTGATTATCATGTCCACGGAGGGGGGCACATTTCGACGGCATATTTGGAAGCAGGTTTACGACCAAAGCGTCCGCCAAGGAGGGAATGAAGGGCCCACTTGTTTTCCCCCGGTGTCTTCGACAACAGCTACACGGCCGCCGCAGACGCACACCTTTGGACGGCACGATACTGCCTGCCGGTGGTGTGGACGGGCCTAGAGGCTAGACAATCCATGTAGAAGTACAGTATTCCCTTCGCCACGTTGTCCCGTGTAGACGTGTTGGGATCAGCACTGTAGCTCGGTCTTTGTTACAGATATTTCGAACACATGAAGCTTTTTTTTCACGGTGAAAACGCCATCAAATCTAGTCCAAGAGCCAGCAGTCGCCCGACTTGGACAAGGTTTGGGCAGCATTGACCTGAACAATCAGATCGTCCGTCGTGTCCTGTTGAGGGAGGTTTGGATGACGCACGGCGGGGCGCAGCAAATGGGTGAATATGAAGTAGGTGAATGAACCTCTCGATGATGCTTGGCATGCCCACAGGAGTACTCAGCAACGGTGTTATCACATCGCCAGCGAATGGGTGAACATACAGTAGATGAATACACCATACGATGATGCTTGGTACGATGCCCACAGTAGTCAGCAGCAGTTTTACCACGTCGCTAAACGTTTTACTATCGCCTCTCTGACCGGGATTCTTCTCTCTGTTTGGATTTCGACGTGGACCTAATCCCCGTTTCGGCAAGGCTGTACGTATCACCGTCCTTTGGATACTGCTCTGAAAACATTCCCCGCTTAAGCTTTCAAAGGGAAAACAATCGGCGTCTGGGTTTTGATAGCCAATATGCCGAGAAGAGCGCTGAGTGTGCACAGGGGGGTGCGATCGTCTCTCAGACCTCGTTTTTTTTTTCGAAAACGAACGGGCGAAGGGGGTACAGAGCGCCGAAGAACGTTATACTCGGGAAGGTTCTCGACCAGATATTTTCCAAAAAAAAAAAAAAATGTTGTTCGGTACTACCAATAGCGCACTTTTCCGATCGCTGAAAACCGATCGCTGAAAACCGATCGCTGAAAACCGATCGCACCTCAGCGGGAACTACACGCTGTTCACGGCAATTTCCATTCGGACTCTCTGATAAAGCTACAAATTATCCCCTTTGGGCTCTTTTCAATGAGCAGCAAAGGGATATCAAACTCCAGGCCAGAGCGAGTGTAGAGTGAGGAACGCGTGACATCTTTTTTGGAGGCGCAAAACCAAATCGTATCACAACCAATGTGCCTCACATGATCTAGCACCACTAAACAAAAGCTTAAGCTCCTCTTGATGTGGAGGGTCAGGGCTAGGGTGAGAGTTCGGGTCTCAAGTGATTGTTCGGGGATTTGATCCAACCCCCATCATAATGGTGCAACGACACATGGTTAACGCGAAACTCCCCGACTTGCATGCGTAGCCGTTTCAGGACGGCAGTCTAGTTTTGGGGGACATCTACTCCACGTATCGGGCAAGTAGTTTGTCTACAAACCGGGACTTCGGTACTACGGTAGAAAGGTTCAGGTGGCTCGCAGTGATTGCAGGGTAACGATCGATCCCTTCGCTCTGCGGCAACGGGAGAGACATCCAGCGCACCCAACCCACGTGCCATCTATCGGTGGGGGAGCATGTCACCACTGTAGTGGTATGATAACCGAAAATGTAACATTAGGAGGATGCAATGTACCTGGTTCTTGTGTGCATCGTGGGTTATGGTTAAGGTTTGTACCTACGTAAGAGACATGATGTGCAGCATGGCAAAATAATCCATCGGATGCGAAGTGTAATTTCAAGTGAGCCGTGATGTTGGCTCCGTAGAAATTTGGACGCGTTCTGCGATATTGAGGTAACACATTTCCGCGGGTGTCTTTTTCTGAATGACGGGGCTTCTCCACCCAAACTCACGAGTCGGAATGCCAATCTTGTTTCGAAAAATGACGTAATTATATACTTGGACCATGAACAGGAGTATCCATCGGGGATGCAGTTTGATTCTTCATGAAGTCAGTTTTCGGGTGAGGTGTGGAGCTCCTTAAGGTCAAGTGAGGAGCCTCAGAAAAAAATAGGGTGAACCTCTATCGTAGAGCGCCTCTATGTTCATCGTCACACCTATTAATAGTGTCCGGCTCACGTCCTCACATGTTATATCCTCCACGAATGTACGGGCACATCAGAAGGTCACATGCAGATGTCCCCGCTTTTCTTTCTGCCCCTATGCCCCCATTCATTTTATGGTGCAATCAATTCAAGAGGAATGCAGACCGGTGATACGGTAGACAACGTAGAACCTGGCGTTTCAAAAACCTCTCGCTATGAGGAGCTCCATGCTTCATCCGAAAACCGATGTTGAGGAAGCTAAAGGTGCAGCCCGATGAACAATCTCAAAGCCTAGGGATGCCCCGAACCACATTGAAATGAAACTGACGTCGTTCCATTGATGCTGGGTTCAGGAGTTTCGGTCGGTCTCAAATAATGTCACCAAAACGTGATACCCGTATCGTATGAAGCCTCTGTACAGGTACTACTGTAGTGGTCAGATAAGTTTGGGAGGTCAGAGATTAATTGTACCCCCACCTCGCAATGGAGTACATCCCCCGCGAACGGGCATGCCAGCTACTGTAAAAGCGAGGAGGGAAGGCTGTGACTATCCTTGAGCAACACGCTCAATGCGATATATGTCCCCAGTCCACAACCCGAATTTCTAGGAACGATAGACAGTCGATACACAATGAAGTACGAAAAATGCACGCCAAGGGTCCATCAACGATATCCCACTCCATGACCTTGATTTTTCGAGACACATCTACCCCTGATCTGCAGCAGTATTACGGGTGAACATAGTAAATAGGACCAAATGTTGTTAAAAGAAATATGCAAACTTATAAGTTTTCGTGTGTACCGTCGGTCCTGTTCACTATGGACCCCCTTAATTTTATGATCCAACACACGTTACCGGGTGGGAGCCTGAAATATATTTCCTCCCTGGGGTATGTACTATGCAGATTCTGCACAATCTCTCACAATGGCGGGTGATGAACTACATGATTTGCTGCTGCAGATAGATAGAAAATGATATGTCTGACCTGTCCGCGGTGTGGAGGTGTTAAGGGCACTGGGTGAGGCCCACCGCCGTTCCTACGGGCAGGCCGCGTATGCAATTGCCAGTATAGTGCTCAGAAATGTTGTTCGAAGAGGCTCTTTCGTAATGATGTGCAAACAAAATCCAAGCAAATATATCGGTGTCTACGGACTGAGCGACAGTAGGAGTTGTGGAGCAGCGCGGCTGTTTTCTGGACACTCACCGGTCCGACCTCCACGATGCAGTCTCCGCTCTCGGCCTCGTCGTACTCGAGGTTATCCAGGGTAAGCGGCGTCGTAGACTCCATCAGAATGCGGGGTTCTACACAAAGCACGTTGGAGAAGCGACGGCAACAGACAGATGAGAAACGAGTACATTAGAGGTGATGCTGGGCGGGTCCCCCCGGCGAGTCCACCCACGGGGGTGTGAACCCATTCACGATTATAAGGCCGTAGTCCCGTTTGGGAGACAGACTACTTAAAAATTGAGTGTTTTTTACCCTGAACAGTACTGCGGCCCTAAGTGGCCTGGCGCCAAAACCAACAAGTACAGGTAGAAGTTGACTCGAACCAAACGAAAAGGGCCAAGAATAAATAAATAAATGCGATGCCTGTGTACGCTGTTGGAGCCGTTTATACCGAGTCCGCCGTCGGACAAGACAGAACCCCCTGAACTACAACGTTGCTCGCTTGTCAACATGTCCTCCTCAGGAGCCAAAAGCGAGAGTAGTCGAAACAAACACGCTGTGGTAGCTGGTCCACCGTGATGTGATGAGACCCGCTTAGAACTGTGTCCACATTCGGACGCAGCGCTGAAACCACGAGGAGGGTTTAATGCCCATTTTTCCGGTGAACCCCTATGCATCACCACTCTAACAATTACCCACTTAACGTTTTCAGTCCTCGAAACCTGGAGTGCTCTTGGAACGGTATTCGACATCCCCCCACCCCTCGACACTCTGCTGAAACAAACGAATTATGGGATCCCAAGCCGACGAGCCACGTGACCTAAAACTAAATAGGTGCCAGCCGCACGAGAACGTTTCTTTGAAGACGAACGAAGAAACAAGAACAACGAACAATACATTTCGGTATGTAGGCGCCTCTGTTTGGGGGGGGGGGGGGGGGAGGGGGGGGGGGGGGGCGTTAGTCAGATAATAGCTTCGCCAGACAGTGCCATCCCTACCGTAGCACAGGTGATTCCATTGGCATTACATCGACAATAGAATGTAATTTCACTGGCCTTACGAGCACAAAGGCCTTGGAATGGCCGTAGAATGGTATCACGTTGGCATCGCAATGGCATTACATCGGCAGTACATCGGGGGGTGCGGATAACAAACACGTGGGGACACCTGCGACATTTTCATTGCAACATTATTTAATCGGTGTTCTCGAAAATGGTTTTTTCAGTGGGTACGAACATCGCCGTATCTCTCCGTTACTAACGCCGCCTGAGAAGATTCCAGAAGGTCGGGCGTGGCCTGTACCCCTCCCCCTAATCCTTCCATCGCTATACACACGCACCTGCACCGGAGCCTACTATCTCGCAATCCTTGATGATGATGTTGGACGAGTCACCAGTGATGACAACGTTCGCCGTCTGACCACTCCCCGCAGGCCGGCTGATCTCCGGGTTAGGAATCTCAAACTCGTCCAGACCCTCCCAGAAAATGTTGTTGCACGTGTCCATGCGGAGCCCGTGCATGTTCTGCGCGAGGTTATCACCGGTTGTAGTCATCGTCGGGCGGTTATCACGAGAGACAATTCGGACGAGTTGTTCTGTCGCCGGGATTGGCAGTTTGTGTGGCCACACACCGCTCAATATGACGATATTCCCCAGCCAAAACACTCAACACAAAATTTTCGAAATACGATGCGTGCAATTTACACACCAGTTTTTTCACATAAATTTTCGTACTATCCGATGAAAATGTTAGCTATGAATACCGCATCAATCTTCTGAGTTCATTGTTCTATCAAACGTCTCTTATCGGCTGATGCCAAGAGCTGATCAAGTGTGGAGCCTTAGAGACAGTACTGTTGCGGACGCTATCCCCAAGAGGCGTTTCACGATAGAGAGGTTAACCCTACATTTTCCGAGACTCCTTACTCGACCTTAAGGAGCTCCATACCTCACCCGAAAACTGGCTTCAGCGGAAATCAGACTACATCCCGTTGAAACCTCACATGGACCTTGTATACAAAGGTGCCATTGTTTGGAACACGATTGACGTTCCGACGATTTTGGCTCAAGGAACCCCGCCATCGAGAAAACGTTCCAGCGGAAAAATGATACCTCTATCATGGAACGCGTCTCCTGCCCTAGTACGCGAGTGAAGAAAGCGGTCGACAGGTCTTCACCCAGTGTGGGAACTTAGTAGCCACTTTTCTCGACAGGTATCCCAGTCTAAGAAATGTACGTGGGTTTGACTAATGTAGGAGGCGTTACGCGGTGCGATATTGTTTGTTTTTGCCCGACATAAATCCGTTTTGAGATAAAGGAGCAGATTGCACTCACTCCGAAGGCCGTCACGCTGAAGTCGTCAACGCGCGTGAGCTCCATGTAGTTTCCCGTCTCGGGGCTTTCACTACCCCCGAACAAAAACGTCCTGACGAGATGCAAAAACCGTTCCGGGGACAGGCGGTGGTGGCGACGTGGCGACGGTCGTGGTGGTGGCGGCCAGGTTAACGCGACAACCACATGACACCCGACTGGGGCTACGGTAGTAGGGGGGGGTACGTCGTGGCCTTTACTGCAACCGCTCTGAGCCCGCTCGGCCTATTACGGGGGACCATAGTTAATAGGACCAAATATTGCTACTAGAAATGGTTAAACATGTAGGTTTTTATGTATACGACAGGTCCTATTCACTATGGTCCCCCGTAATAGTAACGCCTCTATTGACCTAAACAGGGTAGTGAAAATCATTTGAGACGAGTAGGAACGGTGATCCGTCTGGAAAGAGATGCGCGGTTAATGGGTCCATGACTAAGGCCAGTATCAAATGAGTGCCCTCCCGGCCCTCCCACGGAACGACTAGTCGTTAGCGGAGATTCATCACCCCGACCGCGGCTTCGAACACCACATCTCACGAACTCCCGAGGGGCTGCGTCTCCTAGACGTCAACAACCGTGGGTAAAAAACATGTGTTCCGCCTTTGAGACCACTGCAAGGCTACCCTACTCAAGCCGCCGCGCCGATATGGCGCTGAGATCATACCAAAGGGACATTGTACTGGTATGCGCTTCCGGTATCATCGAAGGGTGGAAAAATTACATGGCATCCTCTTTCACTCGACAGCATGCGTCAAACGTTTGACAAAGTACATACGCTATAAGCCACCCGGACAACAAATATTCCACTAAGAACGGAATAATCGCGTTTTACTTTTTTAGGGGTGGGGGGGGCGACAAAACTTGGATTTAGCCAATCGTGTTCGGCGGCGCGCACTACCGTACATCCTACCTGGCACATGACAGCCTACGCCACGGTTGCTGACGAACATTTATACATGGACGGGTTCAAGGGTTATACATGCATTACTCGGTGTCTCTTTGAGGCTTTCCCCATGCTGTACAGAGGGGCATATCTATAAACTCCACTCGTGATTGTTAGCACATACTCGATAGTAGGTACGCCAAACAAACTGGGCCCTTCCCGCGGTATACCAACAACGCACGGCATTACTGACGAAATCTTTAAACGTATACCAGGCGGCCGTGCTAAGGTGGGTGGGAGAGCCGGGGCGATAGCTTTTCAACACGTGCCGCAAGCTCACGTGATGTTGCTGCAGTCGGTGAATCGAGCAGAGCCCATTCGCCCGCCCCCTCCGAAAGTAATATCCCCGAACCGAAGCTCCTGAAAAAAACGTCCCACGAACGATGAAGACGCACACAATGGTTGGCGACGATATTTCCAGGAAAATATATATATTTTTCGTTCGTTCGAGTGGTTCATCCATTCTTCCGACCGTACTTAGACGTGGTGTGCCCCTTTAAACCCTCTCTTGACTAACGTCTATGAGTTCACGCAACTGGAGCTCACGGCGTAACTGCTTTTAACATCACACCCTCCTTGCGTAAAACTTATGGTCGGCAAATACTATGGATAAGACGCCGGAATCATTTGATGACGCTATTTTTCGCACACCCCAATTTCGTGTGACCCGTGTGTGCAATGAATCTTCACACACAGTACGCCCACGCCCATCCAGGTAAAGTGCGTAGTTTACTTTGCTCCATCTACAAGAAAAATCGGCCTCCTTCATTGTCCTTGCCCCGTGTACGCCTCTCCTTTCATATTACGGCTACATAAACGCAATGCAGTTGGGGTGAACAAATTGTCCCGCCATTTTCGGAAACGTGTTGACCCTTCTGGGATACTCTATTATTTTGGTTATGCGTTCAATGGAGTGTCAGTTGCAGGAGAGGCTGTCGAGCACTCGTCCACGGCAGCGATCAGGGTCCGTTCACGTTCGCCTGCGACAGGGTCTGCGCGCAAAGGGTTGCTGCATGTCGGTCGGCATACTCTGCTTGTGCCACACCTTTGAGTCCCTGACATCCAGGTCAAGGTTTCCGATCGTACCGGGTACGATTTCTCCAGTCGCTTCAAAGCTTCGCTCGATCGCTATGTTTTCCACCTGTCGGGCGCAGCAATAACATGTAGCGGGGGCATATAGAGGGACACATCATATAGGGAATCCCAATTGTAATCACATCATATTTATATAGCAAACGCAGCTGTATAGCAAACACCCCATGTAGGGAACACATGCCACAGGAAACAAATCGAAAAGGGGGTACATGTAGCGATGAGCGGTGTGATATATCGACAGCTGTTGTCGTGACTATGATAACGGGTTTGCGGTCGGGGCGGAGCCTTGTTTCCTCGGCTCAGTATATGACCCCAAACGTTAGTTCGAAGAAGATTGTCAGGGCAACCTGACCAGTATTTCTATGAGTTAGGCCCAAAACAGCCGTGGGGATAAACTGTGTGGGGCTTACCGAATCGGGAGACTGTTGGGCTAAAACGTGGACCCCGAACGTCGTGTCGTTCATGAGGCGTTCTACCATAACGTTTCACACCAAACATGTTGACGCTCTTCACTTAAGGAGCTCCATACCTCACCCTAAACCTGACTTGAGAAACAATCGAACTGCATCCCGCTCAGTTATCCCATGGTCCTTGTAAACAAAAGATTCTAATTTACGAAACAAAATTGGCATTCCGGCGCTTTTGGGTCAAGGAACCCCGTCATTCCGAAAACGCTTTAGCGGAAAGGTGCTACTTCTACAATAGAACGCGTCTAATGGCGCGTGTGTCGGCAGCGATTGGTATTCGTAGCTACCACGCCAGACTGGTGCTGCGGAAGAGAGGCCACGCCCATTTTCACTGCCGCGTCTACACTACTCGGACGAGCGACTCCAAACCCCACCCAAAGCCGGACTCGGCACAAATTGGTTCGGCGCGACGTTGCAGGCAGTCCCGCGGCGGTGCCGTATCGTCTAAACAAATTGACTGAACGTTTTTGAGACCGGCAAAGGGTTAAGGCCGTCGCTCGGTCGAGTGGCTTCAACAGGTTGAAAACGGACGGCCTGAACGTAACCCCACTGCCGCAGCTGCCGCAAGCGCTACATACACGTATACACAGCCAGCGAACGCAAATAGGTTCCCAACTTTTGCTCGAGGCTTGCACGCGACGCAAGGGCCCCGCCATTAGAACTGTCGAGCAGCATGGTGTACGGCGCAAATACTCTCGAGCCTGGCCCCCACACCATCAAAATATTTTTTCGCGATGCCGAGTTCTGCACCGTGTAGAGCCGACGGGTGGAATCGGATCTCAGAACCACTAGGCGCTATCCCCAGGACGCGAGCCGCGACAGGGGTAGGAAGGACAGCTCGCAAACTTCCTTACTCTCTCCTGGTCGGGACTGCTCTATACAAGTACCACAGCCCCAACTGACGTGAACCTAAACATATTTTGGCTCGGCCCGATTGGTAGGCGTTGCTCGAGCCAGAGGGTGAAGCCCAACTGGCTGTCCCGAAGCCTGCCGTTGAGTGAGATATGTTGTGAACTTCGCTAGATAGGGGGGCCCCCAGCGGATCCATCGTCCTACGCCTGTGCAGCGCTGTACAGAGCTCGCCGCAGACGAGCAACCCAGGGGTAGGGACGGTGCTATATCTCCGAGCTCCTTGTCCTCACGCGAGGAGTTGATCACATCACCAACAGTTGCGCGAAATCGTAATCCTAACACCAATGAAGAGGCCATATACGCGAGACAGTGACGAGGATCCCAGTAACCGGCAGCAGGCGACCGATGGAGGAGCTCAAACAGCCGGGAACCCATTGAGCGAAACAGTGATACAGTAAAGGTTCGTCCATAAAGCGGTCTGGGTAAGGCGGGAACCCAATACAAGGCGGTCAAAACCCGCTTGGCACGACTGGAGAGATGCGCGCAGTAACTGGAATGAGTTATGGCTGCCTCTCCTATCAATAATAAGGCGGTCACATTGCACCACTTCTCGGGGACCCCTTTTTTACCCATTGCACATGGGATCGTTCAGGTCAATACTTGCCAGCGCGTCCGTGACACCGTCGATGACGATCACGGCCTCTTCCGCCGTGTTTCCGTTGTTGTCGCCCTCGTACAGAATGAAAAACGTCGTAATAGGACCTTCGGGGTTCACGCCTCCGGAAAGGGTAACCCCGTTCTTTATGAAAACGGGTCCGTCCAGGAAGAAATCCCCCTCTTGCATGTTGATCTGTATATTCAGGAATCATATTTGTGTTGAGAAAAAACGCAATTAAACCATAATATATATACATATAATATAATATATATATATATATTCTTGTCTTAATCGGAAACTGCAGAGCAGCGGATAGGGGGCAGCAGAGAGCATTGAGCATCGGCCGTCCAAGAAATGTGTGTATATCGCGTCTATACATGTTTCAGATTGACTACACTCGAACGTTCTAACACACCACAACGGGCATCTTCTACAATTGTCACTCGAAGCCAAACCTTGACAGCTTCAATTCCGACGGGTCTCGAAAAGGATGACTGACCGGGTCGTTAGACCGCCTGCCGGAACTAGCTCTTGACCAGTCACATAAGGGCAAATTTGTATACTGTACACAACGGGGATGGAGTTAGTTGAGAAGCTCAACCGATCAGCAAACTCAACATGCGTGCAACGCTTGCCCCGCTAAACCAGGCAATGGCGGGCACCGGGGGGTAGAAGGGACAGCACCCGTGACCAAGGTTTTTTTTTCAGAAGGGGTTTGAAGGTCAGACCTGCGAGACGTTTGAGCTGGAAAGCGGTGGTCGCAGTAGATGAAACGAAACACTGAGGCCATCTACACCATAACCGTGGTCGATGCAAATGCCTACTGGCAACTGACATAGACAGCGGAGTCGTCGAGTTCTCCGGCGCAGTCCGTGCCGTCGTAAGTGGAGCCCTTGGTCTCGCAGATTGCCGTCATTATCTCATCTTGCTCCGAGACACCGTCCCCAATAATGTGAGGGATGACTCCCCACGCCGTCATAGTTGTCGTGACCATCTGTTGGAAAAGCAAGGCACGCCGGTAATCACAAATATAAACACATCAGCCCCGGGGGGGGGGGGGGGGGGGGCGGGGGGGGGGGCAGTTGTCCCACGAGAATTTCGCTCTAACCTTGACTAGTTTTTCTTTCTCGTGGTCTGTTTCCATTTAAAGAGACGACTCCAACCAGTGGAACGTTCCTTGAAGAGCCCGAGCCCAATCCCAACAAAGGGCAGTTTATAAAGTGCATTTAGGCCATTTTTGTTTTTGCCACACGACCGTCTGGGAAGATCCTTCTGCTTTCCAGCAAATACGTTTAGGTGGAACCCACGGTGAGGGTGTACCTACTACGTTCTGAGACTCTTTACCCGAGAAGCCCCATATACACCACGCCCAAATCACGCCCTCGAGATAACGCCGACGCTTTCGTAGCCCGAAAAGCGCTATACCCATCCCATGGCCCCACGAGGTGCACACAAATAAAAATCGTAGGAACAATCGATATTGGGTAAGAATTTTCTCAGTTGAAAAGGCCTATCTCTCGAAACCAGTTTGGCCAAAATCAAGTGCAGTACTTCCTTAGTCTCTTCGTGTCAGGTAGCGCGTCGTCGTCCTGAGCACATCATTGCTGCGCTGATTCAGCCTATATGTTGATGATCTCGTACGTCGATCTGAACGGTGACTTGACGATGAGGTCGAAATAGCACGACAATCTTACTCTAGAGTCGAGCTTTGTAGCCGACGGGTGGACGGACCGAGCAGAACTCTGCGAGAGGGGTCGTGTTCTACATTTTCCCTGGCGACGTGTGCGCGGTGATGGTGCTTGCCTTGGTCGGAGAGCAGAGCATTGGGCTCTATGAGTTTCCTGGCTATCATGAAAAGTATCTGCATGGATACATGCAGACGCCAAGCTGGCCTGGATATACCGCAAGCTACATCAAGGGGTGCACCTACCGCAGTTTTTCTTGGGGGACCCCCCCTTTGACGAACTCCATACCTCACCTAACCGCGTTTTCGAAAAGAAACAAGAAGCGTTCAAGGCTCTGGGAAACCTCCTCGCCTTCAGTAGGTATTTAACGAACGCCATCGTAAAACAAAAGAGGGGACTCCGACGATATTGGCGACTTCCTTTGTTGAGCAGCCCCCTCGGTCAGAAATCCGTTATAGCCATAATGCGTTCCCTCTATATATCGTAGCACCAATCAGAATGTTAAACCCGTCGATGATTGTTCCATCGAAGTGTCCAGGCCCGTCGTGGAGCACCTCTCCGACGAAATCGAAACCTAGAGACGCAATCTCGATTCCGGTCGGCGAAAAACCGACGGTCTAGAATACTGAAACAGAAACGCGAATACCTCGTCAAAACATAACTCAAACAACAAACGAAACCAAACAGGCGGCAGCACCCGACACTGAATATAATAACCCAAAGCGAAAAACATGGTATTCTCCGTTCACGGTCTCTTTCCTCTCAGAGGGGAGTCTGGTTCGTGAAGAATCTACATGGTTTATTTCGTGATCTGTCCTATGTACATACAGTACGTGTGTGAGGTGCTATTTGGGCGGCTCAAAATAACATCCCCTACCAGAACACGCCTCTCACCTCGAAGTGTCCCGGGCCGTCGTCGAGGATCTCGCCAACGATCTCCAAATCGACAACCCGCAGCGTGGGGTAGTCCGGGAAACGCTTGAAGGTAGGGCCGTCCACCGCAATCAACTCGAACGAACTGCGAGCGGAGCCGGGCTCTGACAAAGTGAATGTCTCCCACGTTCTGCGCCCCCCGGCGCTAGTGAACGTCTGCGTGTTTTGGGCCGGGTAATGGAGGGGGGGGGGGGGGGGTACTCATTATCATGCATGGTCGTAGTCGTGAGACCATAGACCCTCACATCTCTACAATGCCGGGACGGAGCACATCGGGTTCTCACCGACCAGGCAGACATTGTTTGCACCAAGCGCGAAGCACCGTGAGGTGTTGGGCGAGTCGCAGGAAGGGTGAGCTGCATCCTACTAAGTACCGCGTTTGAGGCGGATTCTCTTGCATAAGGATGACAGCATCAATTAATTCATTTAATTTATGGTGTGGATGTCAGCGTATGGGCGTTGACATCCATATCTATTGTGATGTGCAGTCACTTCCCATGAGCTTACTACTGGAAGTATTTTATGACAGGTGCGGAGAAATACGATATGCGGCGAGACTTGAGTTTGTTATTTCCTGCCGACGCACTGTATTCAACTTACCTCTATCATACTGATCGTAACGCAGGGTAGATCGCTTACCACCGTAGGTATCAGGTAACGCTCCATAGAACGTTATGAGTACGCTGCATAGAACGTTGCAGGGGCATTGCTAGGAACGGTTCAGGGAACCTTGACGGGCTGCTGTAGAATAGACCTGCCCGTAGCATGGGTATTGCCTCGTGATCAGGTGATGGCATCGCCCACCTCGATCCTTCCTTTCTTCCTTTCCTTTCCTTTCCTTTCCTCTCTCCACTCCTCCACTCCTTCTCCTTTCCTCTTCTTTCTTCCCACATGTGGCCACAAAAGCGCCTTTTCCAAACATTCTCTTTTCTTCATCACAAGTGATTTTCATAGACACTTCGGTACCGCCTCTGCGTTTCTTCTCATAGAAGACAGAGCCTCGAAACGCATCATTCCTTCAGTGGACACTTCCAGCAAGAGCATGTGTGCTCATGATGGAACCACCTCGTGGGTGCCTTACCATATCCACACTACGTGATACGATCATCCCCCTTGTGCGGAGGGAAGGTTCTCCCCGCACAAAAATGATCTAACTCCCTGGCCAGCCGTGGGGATCGACAAAAGATAAATAAAGAAACAAAGAAAAATACGACACCCTGGCTGTCTAGCTCACGTAGTGAGAGGAGTGTTTTACAGCGTCGTTGCCAACCGACGCCAACCCAACCTATAGATATATATAAGTGTATTATGTAAGAAGGAGGGAGGGGGGGAACAGTGACGTTTGATGGACCCACGGGCGTAAAGTGACACTGCTTTTTTGGGGTGTCCAAGAACAACGGTAGGGCACTTCACGTACTGGCCCTATGTTTCGGCAGCTAAGGGCCAATCGGCGCAGAACGGTACTACTCGTACGCTGGCTGTTTGCGATCTTGAAAGCTGTTTCACTTGTTTTGGTGTCGCGATGAGCATCACCATGAGATTTTTAACTTTTAACGGTATATAGTGCGTAAAAAAACGTGCTCTTGAAAGTTATAATCTGGTATAGGTGCGGAGCCACTCGCACCCGATGGGCAAAACGCAGTTGTTCGTAAACAAAGTAACGGAATCATACCCCCCCCCGTAAAGTAGAAGCAGTCTTTTCAGTGAAGGCGATGTCTGGCCTACTCACAGGTATCAAGTGCCACTCATGTGTATTGTCCCGCCTGAAATAGCAGTAGGCATGAAGCGATTTTTGACTGACCGAAAACGAGCGGCAACTACAATGTCAGTCCTTATGACGAGGGGAACATCTCCGTGTGGCGCACAAAGGCTTACCACCGGTAGATTTGACAGGTGTCAACCTCGCGGGGGGGGGGGGGGCTACATCTGTATTCTGTTTCTCGAGCACGCACGCCCCCCTTTTGTGGAAAGGAAGGTAGCGGAAAACGGGGCACGCTCCCGCCCCACCCCCAACTCATTCCACGGTATATGGGATGCGTTTTCCGACTGACTGATCTACTTGAGTGAGCAACTACCGGCTGGTGTCGTAGGCAACCAACATGTTTGATGCAGGACCGCCGTAGAGCATAGAAATGTTGGTCGGGTTGGACAAACAAACGCCTTCGGAAATTGTGTTTCGGGAGCGAGTTGTTTCACGATAACTCCTCGTACATGAGGGAGGAGCTCAGACAAATTGGCATCACCCTCTGAGGTGGAATTTGCTTTCCTGTTTTTTAGACGCGTGCTGCGTTAGGAGTAGCACTTGTTTTCCTGCTATTTTGTTGTCTGTGGCTGACGTGAGCCTTTCAGCTGAGCAACTCCCCGGTACCATTGTTTTCGACACAGCGGCCTTGGGCTGGCACAAACTTAGGCCACGGGATGAGTCATCGGGCTTGTCGATCAATTATTTTTATCTCAGAGACGCCTTCTACGATAGAGGTAGCACATTTACACTATTTTGCTTTTTGAATGACGGGGTTCGTTAGCCCAGAATCGTTGGAGTGCAAATCTCATTTCGAAAAATGACGTTTTTGTATACTTGGACCATGGGATTATTCATCGGGATGCATATTTGATTTATTGCTCAAGTCAGTTTTCGCGTTAGGTATGGAGCTCCTTAAGGTCAAGCGAGGAGCCTCAGACAATTAAGGGTGAACCTCTATCGTAGAACGCCTCCGAGACCAGTTTTCGGGTGAGTTACAGACATCCACTTGGATGAGGAGCGTCGCAAGCGGGTTAGATGCTGCCTTTATCGTTTCATAGGTATGCTTCGCAAGTCACAACCGTGGGGAACCCGACGATCGTACCCATCGACCGGACCGGGGGCAGGGGCGTGCTCATGCCATGCATAGCCGTCGTCGTATATGACTATGGACCCTCCGCATCCCTACACAGCGGCGGGATGGAGTGCGTCGGGTTTTCCCCGACCAGGCCGACATTGCTTGCACCGAGCACGGTGCGCCGTGAGGTGTTCGGCGAGTGGAATACTGGTGACTAGCAATCTACGACTGGTGTGTGTTTGTGATCGGAGCATCGTGTTTGACCCTGTAGCGAGATAGCGGACTGGTAAAATAGTCGCCAAGGATGTTTGGAACTACATTATTATTTCCTGGTCTCTCACCTCGGTGATGTCCTCGCTGCCGTCGGCGTTCGAGTACTCGATGTTGAAAACAAACTCTCGATCGGCGGGGAACTTCATCCTGACAGCGGTAAGGGTGGACGATGGCACCCTGAACCGAACGAAGTTCGTCGGCTGTCACAGACGAGCGCAAAGAACGCCGGAAACAAAGGACGGCATGCAAAAGACAAAAAAAAAAAAAAACGTGTGATGCAACTGACGGCTCGTATAAACAACACACACCGTACGTCGATATTTTGAAAAGGATAAATCTCTCCTGCGCCTCGTCCTGGGCGATCGTCCTCGTCTCCTCGTGTTCCGCCCGCAATGGTTGTAGAAGAGCGAGCTGTCAACTTCACACACGGTCACAAACGAACAAACCGATTATTCCTTGACATCTTGGTCGAGCCGGAAACCCGGACTGGTTGACGGGATGTCTAATAATATATATATATATAAAATATTACATGTACATTATATATAATATACCTGGTATATAATATAAATAATATATATAGATATATTCATATACTATTCGTGACGTCCGCGACTTGACGCAAAAATCAAGGCAATCGCGAAGCAAACACCTGAGGGGTAGTCTTGTTGACTATTATAGGTGTTGAACCGGCTTCCTACCGTAGCGCTAGTCCGAAGGCAACGGCGGGGGGCGTCGCCTTGTCGGCCACTATGTTTTAGCGGCGGCACAGAGGGCACTCTGAGGAGGAGTGGTTGCTTTTCGCTTCTTGGCGCTCCGATGCGCGAGCTCGTGTGCTCTCCTGGTTTATTTCACGATCTGCCGTCGAGCAGATCGTTCCGCAGCACTTTTGACGACCAAATTCTTACGCGCTCCGTGTTCGAGTGGGGGTTCTCGCGTAGAGCCGCTCGTGCTACGGTAGTGGCAAAGATATTCTCGGTGGCGTTTATGGGTGTACGCCCTATATTTCCGTAGCGTTCGGCGAGTGCTACCATGCGGGGCTCGCCGACTGAGGAGGTGTCTATCCCATCTTTGTGTCTCATGATGACTTGCTGTACACCAACCCGTATGCCGTAGGACTGCTCGCCGTGCTGATCTTGTAATATGTCCCGCTTCGACGCTTGCTGCCGCGAAAGGGGTCGTAAAATCGTTTTTTTGTTGTGCGTCGATTCCCTTGAGGAGCTCTACATACTCACCCCCAAGCTGGCTGAAAGCAAATCAATATAAGAATAGTCAGATGGCCCTCGTAGGCTAAACAAGAAACCGTGCAAGTCAAACACCGAAGTCATTCCAACGACAATGGGCAGTTCTTCGAATGAGAAGCCCTGGTAAGCCGAAAATTTGCGGTTGCCAATATCTTCCCGTAGCACCCGGGTCAGTTATATGTTCCGACTAGACGCATACCTTCTTGAGTAAGGATCTACGGTAAGGAAGACTATGGTTGCAACTTCTACCGTGGCGTTTCGTCCTTAGATACATGCCAAGATAGAGCTGCATATATATATGGTATATTTTTTTTAACTCCTTGCTTGAGTAGCTCTAAATAATACGAGTAGTCAAGTAAATCCTCCAAAAGCTGACTTTGAAAACCAACATGGACGTGCAACCCAATGAAACATCCTATGTTCTATACGTGTGAAAAAAATATATATATATATGGCAAAGACAAAAGTATGGCAATGTTCCGACGGTTTTTTGTTAACCCTTTTAGAGCCGAAGTCTGCGTTTGGGGACAAACAACTCAAATTTCAAGTCGTTTGTCCACAAAACGGGACAGCTGTTCTAAAGGGGTTGAGGGGCCCCGCCATTCAGGAGGAAAATTGGGCGAGAAAGTGCTGCTGACGGACGCGTTCTTGGCCTAGGGGTGCATCACTCACCTCGGGGATGTCGAAGCTGAACCTGGTCGAAATGTCGACGTCGGCCTCGTCCTCATCATTGCGGTTACCGTCGAGATCCTACGAAGACAGCACCAATGCGTTGCAGTCGTCGGGGACTCACGCCTTCGATTTATGTCTTCAGGCCTCAGGCGACCAATTCGTACGAAGGGCAGTATTGGTGTATCTACCTCCGAGCCACAAAGAGTCTCCATCATCAGAGGCCCCCAAGTCTGGGGATTTACACACAAGCTCAACCGCATGGAGCGATCGAGGCGACCTCTACTGTCAGGAGAAACCAATTATCTACTTTCACAACCCATATGATTTCTCCCACGCCCCTCCCCGCCGGATTGCACGCTTCCGCGTTCCCACTCACAAAGTCATCTTGAAGGGAATACACGGGCACTATTCCAGCTCCCGGAATGAACTCGTTCCTCCTCAGCTCAAGGATTTCCATCTGAGTTAGGAAAGGCAGCGTACAAAGACGAAATCATGTATACCGCGCACTCCCGACCAAGATCGCAGCGCTCACCACTATAGGCGGCTGGCGCCCGTCGACGGCGTCCCATAATGACAACCACGCGTGATAGGATGCTCGCCGCGTTGAGATAAATTAGGTTATACAGGCATCGCTACCAGGTGTGACATAGTCGTGCATGCGTCAAAGGGAGCGAGACGCCAGGGCAAAAGAGCGACCAAACCCTAAAGACGACTGCTAAAAATATGTGACAGAAATCGGGGTGGGCTTGTGGGGTAAGAAGGGACGCACGAAGGAGTGTGTGTGTCCAACTCGCACCAGAAGGAAATTGTTAGTGCGGCTCGAACGCTGTGCAGTAATCATTGTGCTGTTGCCCGTTTGTTTTACAGAAGGTCCGATATCCCACAAACAAACCGGTCGCTCTCGTATATATATACCTGGCTCCTGAAAGGCAACAAGAATAGAAACTCCCCGCCCCTCCCCCCCACACGTTGACACGACAGGGGTGGCACGATCTGGTCAAAACCGTTTTCTGGCTGACGGTGGGGGATTTGAACCGAGGTTCCAACTCGGTACCCGGTTATTGTGTCGTCGAAATACCAGCCGTGATAAAAATAAAAAAGGGCGGTGTGTGTATACCTCAGCTACGCGTACAGGGGATCGCTCGACCGGGCTGCGCTTTCGGTTCTCTTACGAGTTGGTGTTTCGTCGGGGGCGAATAGCCAAGCTCCTCACGAGAGGATCATGCTACAGCGAAAATATTTAGGTGCACCCCTTCGTGCTCCATCGATATTGGGTGATTTCTGACTCGATGAGCTCGGGGGGTCGCCACCGATTAGGCCGAACCAAAGGCTACCCCCATCGAAACACGCCTCCCCAATACATATCGGTGTACATATATGTCTCCACTTCGGAGACTCAACCTTTACTAGCATGACGACCCGAAACTCTAAAACTCCAAGGTAGTCCAACCGCCTAGCTTTGAAAGGGCCGTCCGCATGTTTTTTATTATGAGTCGGGGGAAAACGTAATGTAGAGACGTAAGAATTTCTCCGATCGAGTGAAGAACAATCGGTCGTGAAATAAGCGGTCCAACCTTTCCTGGCTTGCAGTTTCGGTGAATGCACTAATTACTACTGTACCGAACCACCCTCTTGCGCCGGCAAGAGGAAGACACAGCATCTAGGCCACAAGCCTTGAAAGTTCGCCTCGGCCAGAGCGGCGATTGGCAGGACCTCGCAGACAAAAAGAAATTATGCGGCGTCTCCTAATGACAGTCTTCAGTGCGACTCCGCCAACGAAAAACCCAAACATCAACCCATTCTTGATGACGTACTATGACACCATCCCTTGACAAAAACCTGGAGCACAGGTTAGCGTATCGGATTCATTGAAGTACCTGCCGCGGAGTACGACTTCACCGTTTCCCACTAACGCGATCCCTTCGTTTTCAAGTAGACCGCTATACTATTATCCGCCTGAACTTGACTTGCCTCCTTGATGCTGAAGAACTGGGTGACTTTCTGATATTTGGGGACCACTCTAATCATGTTGGCGAAGACGCGGAGGTCGAAGGTCTGGTAGTCGGAAGAGTCACCAGAGCTGATGGCGGAAGGTATCACCGTCTGGAGGGAAGGGAAGAGTGTCGGCCGATAAGCAGGGGCAACTGTAAGGGTCGCCTTACACCGGCATGGAAACGGGATGACGGTTTCTGCTGTGCGGTGTGCGGAGCCGTGGTTCAGGAGCAATGGCGCCCTTCTGGCTCTGTACTGGGCGTACAAGGTTTGTATGCCATGTGCCACGGCATGAGGAAAGGGTTCATCGGGTTATAATTCCATTGGCGATCCTGAGAAAGCGACAAAGAAAACCACGGAAACGAAAAGAGTCATCGGCCATCTACGAGGCAGCGTGAGCGCCCATCAGTACGGGTAGGATCATGCTGCTTGCGCCCGTATCGTACTGCCTCTTGCTTTGGAACTCCGACGCCAAACCTGTATTACCCCTCCAATCACACGCTAGTATCCACAATGGTTGCTAGAATCGAACACCTATGATCGTCCACTTCTCTCTCTGAAATCCCAAGTGTGTTACGCGTACATATTGTTGGGCTGGGCAGAGAGACGCACAAGTGAACAAGGCTCGTGGAAATGCGCGTGCTACCGCCCCTTTCCGTAGCTCACGTCGACCGGGCGGACTCGTGCTGCGATAACTACGGGGTACGCTCGAGTAGTGGCCCCGTACTTTTGTGGGACTCTTAGCTTGAGAAACTCCATGCTAGGGAATAGGTAGGTGTAACCCCAGGAAGCGTCCAATGTCCTACGAAGTGTGCCCGCGAGTATTTGTTGCAACGAAAACAGGCATGCTACACGGGGCGGTTCCTTGGTTGACGGGTGGGTATTTCTGCAGCGCAAATGGGGGACCGGGTGGGAAGGCATACCCCTATCCCACGACAGCACGCGTCGGGCAATGAAACCATGCTCAACGGTCCCGACACACGCCGACAGGCACGCTTCTGTGCTCGTTCTCCTATGGAACATGCTGTAGTAGTGCCCACGCAACGTGGTGGGGCGCTCCGAACGAGTGAATGTGTATGCACATACACCTCAATAAGTCAGGCAATCGTACCACAGTGCCCTGAACAGTGTCCGCCTCGATGCTGAACTCCTCGTGGCGCTCGTCGCCCTGGTGGAATGCTGTGAGAGGGGTTGTTGGAAGGAGGTGCCACAAAAATGTGGAGATCAGACGACATTTTATCAGGGTGCAGACAGCTGAGACGCGAAACCACTACTTCCCAAATGCAGCGCGCTCAACATAGTTAGATGTGTTACCATAAAGGCGCGTAGAAAAATATATACCAGTATATATACACTTACTCGAAGCACATATATAGCTGCCGTTTACTCGTGTGCGTTGGCGGAAGTCGTACGCTGGACGCACCGGGCAGCCCGAAAGGGCTCGGCCTACACTTTTTACCGCCGTCAAAAATAGCATTCTGAGTCGCCCTACGGTAGGGGTTGCACTTTTTGGGCCCAAACGTTTCTGACCAATCGAGTCCGGCAAGTGAGGAACTCCCAGTTAGGATGAAATGTGTACGCGTATATTCATTACTGGACTATAGCGCATACAAGTGCCGGTCGGGTGGCACGAACGAATTCTTCCAAGTATTGTATCGGGTGGGATATCGAGCTCTTAATGTGAGGGGTTCGGGAACTTCTGGCGCACCCTTACTGTGGGATGGCTCTTCTCTGCTACTGAAAATGTCGGGGTGTTTCAACGTCAATCATCGTGTGCCTCCCATGGCAACCACAGACAACGCTTGCTACAAAAATATACGCGTGATAATAGTACATTACAGGTATGTTTAGCGAGCGCACCCACACCAGACGTTCTACCTAATATATACCTGGTACCTCACCTAACAACCGGCCGGTTGTTCGATTAAACGTTTCTTGAGTATCTTGTTCCTCTTTTGTCCAAATCATAGAACCCATACTGATGTAGGGTAGCTCAAGTCGTTTACTACAGTATTACGGGGGACCATAGTAAGTAGGACCAAATATCTTTCGTAAAAAAAGGGAAATATATACCAGGTACCTGGTAGGTGTTTGAGTCTACATAGCGTAAGTCCTATTTACTGTGGTCCTCGGTAAAAGTTGAGTTCGTCACCTCCTACCCCTTACGTATACATACAACATGTGTTCGTTCCTCTTCGGCGATACAAGCCCAATACTCCCCTGGATGCCACGCCGGGATCAACAGGACGGTCTGCCAAGGGCGATTCCGCTTCATAGGCATTTTGCGTGCTTCTCCTATATACCAGGTAGTGTTTAAGCCCGAAACACAATCGTATGGGGTAGGTGTCACACTTTCACGCCGTTGTAAAGTACACATTGAATAAGTATATCGGCTCTCCAAGCTGTTGCTCCTTCAGCGGCAAGCTTCGCAGGCACCGCCTGTGTGAAATGTTCCGAGCTTCAATAACCCCACGAGTACGGTAGCACGGGGGAAGCTATTACGGCAGTGGGGCCTCACCGATTCTGATTTGACGAAGGTAGCGGTAATAGTTGAGCCTCAGGGTGAGGTTACACCCGTTGTTCAAGGCGTTTTCGACATGCCCCAGAGCTAGCGGGCCACATGACCATCGTGAGTCCATATCACCGTCCTGTGGGCGAAACGTATCCAGCCGAAGCCGCAACAGGCGCAGTGGTTCAGTAGGGTCAAGAGTCTGCCCCGCCGAAACATCCCCGAAACAACAACGGCTGACACTGTGGGGGGAGACGACGCCGCCAGAGCGGTGGTAGTGAGTAACAGGGTAGTCATGGAGGCGTGGTTGGGGGGGGGGGGGGACTTTGTGTTCAGGCAGAATAATTCCAATATTGTGTCATGTGATCTGGCTCATGTTAGCCGGGTGGGCTTCCGAAACAAATCTCAAAGATCTGGCCCGTGTTGCCTTGGTTGGATCTGTATTGCTGCAGTATGGACATCTTTCATGTAAAGACCCTCTAAACGGCGGACGAGGAACTCCTGTAGATGAGCTCTATCGTAATACGTTCAAGGTGTGACCATATCCCACCGACGGGTGTTCTAAACTGACGCTCAGAGTCGCTACCCGATAATCGACGTATTTAGATGTACGCTACCCGATAATCGACGTATTTAGATGTACGCGGATATTATCCGATACACGCAACACTTGACCCGTGGCACCGAGTATCCGACTTACTCTCGCTCAAAGTGGTACTTTTTCTCCGCACGCACGAGTATTGACTGCCAGAGCGCAAGTTAGAACCCCCATGGGCGTTTCGTTCTTCATACCTGTATCTCATCTAGCACGGGTCAAAAAGTGCTAAGAACCGCCAACACCCGACTCGAATAAGGCTTGCCCTCGCTATTGCAGCAGCGACAGCGAAAGTCTTGTATCGGTAGGCAGCGTTTGTTCACCTGGAAGTCCACCACACCTGAAACTCGTCAAAGCGAGGGCGCGGACAAACAGCAGACTGCGATCCCGAATGCCCTCTGTGTGTGTTCACCATATTCCCTAAAAATACGTAGTACGAGGATGTTCCTCAACCTGGAAGGGAGTGTTTTCAAGCTGCGTCACAGGCTGCACCTTGATGTAGTAGACGTGGCATCCCTCGAAGTGGGCGGGAGAGTCGCACCCGCCGTCAGAAGCCGGCCTGATATCGAACTCGGGAGCTCTCGGGTTTAGGTCGTCAGCCGCGACAAGAGGAAGTTGCCCGGTTGGGTCGAGCCACTTGCTTTCCGCAACGGGGCGCGCGGGAACGTCGCTTCCCACGCGAAATTCCACCTGACCAAGGAAACAACGCGCGATTGTCACGTGAGCGCTCACCCAACGACTGGCACAGCGGTGGCACGGCGAGAATGCCTACACCTCCCCCCGCTTTTCGACCGCTCTTCAACAGCCAAGCGGGGTGACGTTTTCAAAAAGCAACGGCCTCGACTGCGTGTCATCGCAAACGTTATAAGCTCGTTTGCTGTGGGAAGCCTTCTCCGAAGACGCAGCGGCAACAGCGGCATCTATCCGTGAAAAAACATGAATAGTGGACCATGCATTGAGAGATACGACTTATGCTCACCGAAGCGAGGACCGAGCGAGTGGGAAGGGATGACCCACGGCGAAAGACGAGGATACGGGGGGGGGGGGGGTGCTTCCCAAGGTTTATGCGGCCACTCTCTTGAGGTGCTTCATACCTCACACCCGAACATGGGCGTTGATAAAATCAACTCTACGCTCGGTTGGTGTAGCTATCTCACCATGGTCTACGTGCGGTAGGTATACAGCAAAAGATGTTGCAAAACAGAAAAGAGAAGACAACAAAACTCGGACAGGTTGTTGGATGAGGCACCCGCATCCGCCTATACCATATTGTGCCCGCAGCCAAGGCTGCCCCTAAATCATGGCAGGCATCCCACCACTTGCCTCGTTGATGACGACCACCCCGCCGCTCGCAGGGACCACTTCGATCTGCACGTAGCGTGCCAAGGCGCGCACGCCCCCGAAGGTTTGTAGACCATCGCTTTCGACGAGACGTCCACCGGCCTCAACGCCCTCGCGTACAGTGGAAAAAACGCCGGACTCGCCAGCGGCCAAGACGTTGAACGTTCCCCCGGAAGACGTGGATTCGGAAAACGCTGGGGACGAGGATGATGAGCACCAGGTGTGTGAGAGAATTGGATCGATCAACGGATACGTGGAGACGTTCAACATTGTGTATACGATACATACCCTTCAATTGTCGCTTGAGCCATGCCGCGATGAGGATTTGCGCGGTTGAGCCCAAACATATTTTATGGGCATTGTTGTTTGTAAGCCTACCAGGTACGTGCATACGATACATAGCCTTAAATCGTCGCTTGGGACTTGCTGCGATACGGATTTCGCAGTTCTGAGCAAAAATATGTTTTTAAGACCATTGTTCGATAGAAGGCTATGATAAGGGTTATTCTTGTTGGAGGGACACTCTTATTGGAGAGAGTTTTTTCTAGAATTTCCAGACGTTTTTCGCGCAATTGCTCAGTCTTCCAGAATTCCCTGATTTTTTTAACATGTGAAATTTAACTTCCCTGATTTTTTTGCTTCTGGAGAATTCCTCGAATAGCAACAGAACGCCTCCGAATGTTGATACACATCTCCAATTAGTTACAAGCTTTAGATAATATAGACAAAAGCTCTCCAAAATGAATGACACTAACCCTCATGGGAGTGTTGATTGGGCCTACTACTGCTGTACCTTACCAGACATGTTTGTTTTCTCTTGTCAAGAGTCGGTGGTGGGTGCGAGGTTGGTTCTTGTGCGGGGCGCCAAGAATGCTGGATTTTATTTGATTGCCCCTACGGTAGCGCGTGTCTTGTACAGGTACCACTCCGTCCCATAATATGAGCACCGGTTTTGCGCTAATGTTCAAACCAAACGGTGCATATATTTCGAGACAGAGTGGTAGTTCACACGTCGGGCAGATCGCGACGTACAGCAGTACAGTAGATAAAATCTGGATCCCAATCTCCCGCTGTTTTTTGTGAGAGGCTGTACGAAGGATCTGAGGTATACGCACTGCTGTAGTACATATCCAACCCAGGAAAACGTACCCTTCAGTGGACCATGGGCGTACAACGGCTCTCCATCCGACGGAGCACGTTAGCCCTGAATGCAGATCTAAACCATGCACGAGCGGAGCAAAAAGAGGGCACCTTCAAATAATCCATGCCCTCAACAAGGCAGGGACAACACGGACCGGGCCCGAAGGAAGAAAAAGAGAAAGATATTTTAGGACGCCGCAATCAGATACGCGTACGTAGGACGAGCAGTCTAACCACCCGAGAAGGGTAGATTGATTGTGCATAGGATCGACTTAGAGACGCGCGCTATGGTCGGGGGAGACAGCACCTAACCTGCAATAACTTCTCGGAGGCTCTTCATTCGCGTCCCCAGGAGCGCTCTGTTGTACCTCACCAAAAAACTTGTTTTTCATTTTAAAGTTGAAAACCAAAAGTGCAACCACATGGAACGACCCCGACGCCTAGGTGTGTGTATGTGTCACGAGCAACAGTTGTGAAGCGCAAGACGCTGGCTACTACGGGGGGTGTAGCATCACCTTCATGTCCGGTTTATTTCCGGCTGACCGAGCTCTTTAACCCAAATTTGTCGGAATACAAATACCTGTTTTCGCAAATGTTTTGCGTGATACGCCTACAAGTAATTTTTTTTTGGGGGGGGCGGGGGGGGGTGGTTATTGGGTTGAACGTTTAGCTCGTCGCAGAATGAGTTGAAGGGCCAGGTGTAGAGCTTTTAGGACCGCAGTCCCGTTTCGGGGACAAAGTACTTGGAATTTGACTGATTTGTCCCCTACACCGGGACTGCAGTACTAAAGGGGATAACACGTTTTGGGGGCAGTCCCACAAACAGGACTGCGGTCTAAAAGGGTTAAAAAAAAGAGGAATTCCGGTGGACCCCCTACCGTGGCATATGCGTCACAGTTTGATATTCCGACGAGCTCGGATCGAAGAGCGAGTTCGGTCAGCTATGTTTCGGCCGAAATAGTCTGACCCCAAACATAAGGGAGCGTCTTGACATTGAGGCGTGTGCACGTATGCCATTCCCAGGCAAACACTGTGACGTTCCTCTGGCGGATACGATGGTGTCCTATACGCATAGCCGTCCTCCTCCTGCCACGCTCGGCCTACGTGAATTTCTACCGACTCACCTATGCGGAGTTGCTCGAGAGACTCTGCGGCCTCTAAATCGTACGTAATGACGCAAGCCTCTCCCGAGGAGCAGGTCCACGCCGAAGCGTCGGATGAATCCCCGTCCTGCATGTCAGCGCGCGTGATCGAGAAAGGGCCGGGGGAGGAGATAGTTAGCACCACCGTTACGCCGCACCGGCCAACGCATGGCAGCGTCCACGCCGGACGAGTGATCAAGACACCACACCAACGAAGGACGCGTATGCGCGCTCATGCCGGACGTGGGGTGACGTGTTGCATTTTTCACATACAGACAAACCGAAGGACGGTAGTATCAGGCGACGACGTTCCAAGTTTATGCGGTTCGAGGTGCAACATTTTATCCCGTCGACTCGACCATCATAAATCGAAGTTACTGATTCCATTCCTTGATCGGCTAGGTTTGTTGCCAAAGTCGTGTACGATCGTCGTCCTGATGTCTAGGGTCTGTACGTCTACACTCAACTGCCCCCCAGTTTAAGACTTGCCCTATAGACAACACGCCGTGTTCTTATTGAAGATGCAGTTGTACGAACACCTCATTATTACGGGGGACCATATTTAATAGAACCAAATGTTGTTAGTAAGAATGGTTAAATATATACCTGGTAGGTTTTTATGTACCAGGGTATACCATAGGTCCTATTAACTATGGTCCCCCGTAATAGTTGTTTTTTAGTACCTATCACAATTCGAGAAATCGAAGGGGCAAACTGCCTCCAACCAGCGAGTGAGCGCGAAATGCCGCATCGCATCGACGACAATTTTGTCTCTTACCGAAACAAACAACCGCGTGCCCGGAAGCAAATCGTTGCCGCGCTATCGTAGAAGCAGGAACAGATTCAAGCAATTCAAAACATGTACCAGGTGTGGGTACTAAGGATGAGAACGGGCCTCTCTCGGGCCTTCGTTCGTCCTGACAACCGTGGCGATGACAGCCGGCCGAACAGTTGAGCCTGCGCCGTTGAACCTGCGGCTTGCGGCGTTCTACAACGCTCCTGCGCGTAGTGGTGTCATTCCACACTACATCCTAGGTAGACCTCATAGAAAGGATCGGTCGACACACCAAGTAGTTACATATTTTTAGAATGATTCGTTCTACTTTCAATATTTCTTAGGGCGATATTTAACCCCTTTAGGAGCGCAGTCCCGTTTTGTGGACAAACTACTTGAAATTTGAGTGGTTTGTCCCCAAAACGGGACTGCGGTTCTAGAAAGGTTAACCTGCATCGCTCATGTGACGATATTTCGACTGTTGTACCTGCTGAGCAAATCCACCGACCACGGGAAAACGATTCTTCGAATTATTTTCCGAACAAAAGCGACTGGCATCAAAATCCATCAAATCAGTCGCGATTGACATGCAAAGGCCACCAGGCCTTTTTACAGCCGATGACGAACAGACAAATAAATCAGGGGTCGGACAATAAGGAAAGTTCGATGTTGGTCCGAATACGGCAGGCTGTAAGGCGTACTGCGATTCTGAACATTTGCTACTGCAGTTGCTACTGCAGTTGTTCATGTTGCTGTGGTTCTCCGCACGGTGCATGCACCAGTGGGCAGTAGTATCGGCCGTTGAAACAAACAAAGAAAACAAAAACAGAGTATGTGAACATATCGGGGTTTCCCAAATTAAGAATGAGGCATGTGTGCAACGCACGTTCCCCCCCCCCCTCACCAAGGTGTTCATCGCGGAGGCCTCGTCAGCAGTGGCCGTAGCAGTGATGGAGGCCCTTGAGCTAGCGGATACTCCGGTAGTTTCAACCTGGTCCACGTCCACGTAGATTTCGACCTGTCCTGACAATAAGGGGGTTTTAGCTACTACTGTAGAGCCGGGGAGTGCACTCGATGGCGTTGCAAGTTGGCTGGGGGCGTTTTACGTCGAGCTGCAGCAGCAATATTTGTATTCGTCCAGAGGTAGGCCGAGTAACTGCTACAGCAGCATATACGTATGTTGGTTATCAGGATGCACGTGAATGCTTCTGCCGGGGGGAGGGGTAGTGTAAAAAGGTCGATGAGGCTCCTCATTTATTTCAAGAGCTTTTTCTCATCTCACACAACAATCCACGATGTGGACGAAAACGATATTCTTCTACTGTAGGCCCGGTATACCGTATCATGAGGCTGCTGTCCTGAAGGTACATACCTGCTACCCACAATACAAGGTGTTTTCAAGACGCTTCGAATTCAAGCACACCGGGTAAAATGCTCAGTCGACAAGTCCCAGCGATACCCTAACACTCGGGATTAAAAGGTGCAAGCCCATTATCTATACCGTAGGACGTTGCATGGATCTACACTATCATCACCGATCTTACCTCCAATATGGCAAAGTACTCTCCGATCTCCACAATCCCGTCGATTTCAATCAACGACCCTACGAGGCCTTCTACGCCGGGGATTTCTTGGAGCTCGCTCTGTCCGGGGGCGGCATCCCACTCTTCAACAACCACCTCTCCATCTACTAGCACGGTGAGCTTGCTGACGCTGTCGGGGTGCAGCGCTAGAAACGAGAGGCGTTTTTTCCGGCAGGGGGAGGGGACACAGAAGTGGTTTTGTTTGTCGTCGGAAAGGTGCTACAAAGTCAGCGACGGCGTCCGACCACTACGTGCACACATCGGACAGATCATTCATTTCCGGGTACATGCTGTAGTTTGATGTTCTGCGCTAGGCAGATAAAAGCTTGACCTGCACTACTAGCCAGCGCAAGCTGCCCGGTGGGATCCATATACTCTACATGACCGAGGGCATGCCGTCTGGATTGGATATATATATGTCTAAATCTCCTGCGCAACAAGGATCTCATAACGGCAGGCGAGGACCTCCTCTAGGTGGTCTGAGTCGTGATTTGTTCACACCGGGTTACCTGGTAGTTCTGGAGGGATTGACAAGTGTCAGTGTACACCTTACAAGTAGTGGATGTAGTGGAGGAGGCATGACAAAAAGTGGCAACAAAAAACTACAGGATAAAACGTAACGTACGACCGAAGCCACATCAGCGAGACCTATACTGTACAATGTATCCCTGGTGACGTGACCGAAAAAAAATGCACCGGCATGCGCATTATTAGTATGTTTGCCATCCGTCAACATACAGCATGAGCTTCAACGTTGATCACTCAAACACATGCCTGAAAGAAGAAATCCTCGGAAACAGAGAAAACCTATGCGCAAGGTGTATCTACGTTCTACGTATACGGCTCTCTATGGTTTGTCTACGATGCTCCATTTGCTGTGCCTTACAGATAGTGGATAGCTATGACGTGGGCGGACGCGCAACTTTCAAGTGACATCATTTGACCCACTTCTCCCTCCCCGATGCGTAGCATCTGCGTGTCCGACAGTGCCAATATGCATGCAAGCCAAATCCTCTTGGGAACGACAAAAAGAATGTGAAAAAGTGCCGGCTTTGCTGGAAGTACATTCCGGCAGGAGCGTGCAACGACAACATAATGATCGCGCCCCGCTCCAGTCGTCCATTTCCTTCCGTGGTACGTCGGGCACATTATCTATCCCCTATCCCCTATCCCAGCAGCCCGAGCTGCTTCCCGGGTGGCAGAGGTGCTGTTGTTGTTTTTCAACTTTGTTTAGGCGTTCTCCTTCTTTCTCTTAAAAGCCCAGAAGGGATCACCTGAAAAAAATATTATTGGCGTGGTTCTCTAATACGTTATGATTAAAAAAACGCCTTCCAAGTTTAGGGAATGCATACTGGTGGCGTGTCTTTCGACGCCTGGCCAGCCATCCCCCTCACAACGACCGCAGTTACTGTACCTCCCGCACGCTTCATCACGGAAGCCAAATCCTAAAGCAGCAGCTTCATACGGCCGGAAGAACACATCACTGCGGGGGGGGGCACACGGGTTCCAGCTCAGCCGGGCATCGTACGTACAGGCGTCCCGGACAAGTCTTACCACAGAGGGGGAGCATCTTACGGATCCTTATGGGGGCTCCGCTCGAGGAGTTCTCATCCCCGCAGCCTGGCGACCTATTTTAAGGGTGAAACGAAAAAACTGTAAGTAGCCCCTGCCTCACATAAGGAGCTCCCGTGCTTTACCCTCGCCACCGGGCTTCGATAAAATGCTGTGAGTAGTCCGATGCACAACCTCATAGGTACACAACATAAAACATACCACAATAATGGTAACATCGACGTAATTGATTTCGAACACGCTTGGAGACGCGTGCTACGATAGCGCAGCGAGCGCTTCGTTCTCTAAACTATTTTCCGAATGACGGGGCTCCTTAGCCCAAACTCGTCGGCATGGTTTTTGTATTTTTTAACCGCTTTCTTTTCTTGTGCGCCTGCGAGTAGGACATGGCATTCTTCCGCAGTGTGGGTGAGGTTTGGAGCTCCTCCAATGACGAACCCAAGAACGAATTAGGGGCATCTCTGCCGCGGGTTGGGAGATCTTCCTCCCGTCATTCACGAAACGCTTGCGCTAGAGCGCGCAACTCCTGTCTACGTAAAGTACGTAGCACGGCTCGCAAAGCAGGCTCACCTATTTTGACCGAAGCGATGGTATGGTCGCCGCCGGTCGACCTCGGCAAGCCGTACGACACGCCGCAGGTATTCCTTTCGGCCCGGGTGTCGTCGGGAGACGGCTCAGGAGGCTCCGTGCACCCGTATCGGGAGTCGAGGTCGAGAGACCCGTCCTGTAGAACGAGAACGCTGTGTGAGTAAGACATACGCGTAGCTCTGGGAGCGCGCTGTGATGTACCTTGTCAAGGGTTTCGTGTTGTTTCGTCGGATTGCACTCTATTTCACCAATGTCATTGTTTTAGGGTAAACCTCGCAGGTATAAACTCCTCACGTCGCGCGGAACCATAAAAACGCTTCTGACGTCACACAGATTACGATCTTGAGCGTCTAGACCCTCGTGGCCTAACGCCGTCATTGTATAGGTTTTGTTCAGTGGGTATGTCCTGTCGTTGTGATCTGTTGTTTCGGGGTTTGTTATCGTACACATCCAACTCGCAGGAAACACCATGAAACCAGAAAAAGGCGATAGTCATGCCGAGACCGTCCGATCGATCAATCGGGCAGCGTCAATACAGGGTGCACAACCAGCAGCAGCGGCAGCACCAGCAGCGGCGGCAGCAATCCTTGCCCCCAGCGCTAACACTTTTGGTTCACGCTTGCCCGAACGACACCGGAAGGAAAAAGCGGGTGACGTTGACCAAATACATATATTTCGTGCGGAGTGCAAAGCGATGACCCGTCTGATGTACGAACTGCTCGGTTCATCGCCCTTCCCTCCCCTGCCGTACCAGGCCTCCTCACCCGAGTCAAGAGCCCGATACATTTCCCCGCGGTGGGGCAGTCCGCGTCAATAGGATCCTCGCCGATGAACGAAAATTCGAGCCTGTTGGAGAACTGCGTCCCCTCGTACTCCCCGCTGGCGAATTCGTCATCAGGCAGCTGAAGCTCAGCGATCTCAACGATGACACCTACCACCGTAAATGAATCAAGCCGAAAATATGAGGGGGCAGGGAGGTACCAGTTATTTGTTTTCGCCTCATGCTATCTTAGGTTCATTCTTATCGGAGAGTGTTTTTTCCAAAATTTCCAAATTTTTGGAAATAATCGGAAATCTATATGTATCAATATACGGTGGCGTTCTGTCACTATTCGTGAAATTCTCCAGAAGAACCAAAAATATCAAGCTCGTCAACATTCCAATATTTGGAAAAAAAAAAAACAGGAAAATATGGAAGATTTAAAAATTGCGCGAAACAAATGTCGAAAAATTGGGAAAAAAGCTCTCCGATAAGAATCCCTTACAATTGGCCACGTATCCCTTTCGAGAATAGGCAACCGCGCGCGGGGGGGGGGGGGGGGGGGGGGGAATACTCGATAGGAGATAGATGTACTCGATATCATGCATGGCCGTAGTCGTATGACGCGGGGGGGGGGGGGCTGGGTAGGTGAAAGAAAATACGATAAAAGAGCGCTTGTGTTTTTTATAAGGATGATGATGTTGATGGTGTTATACTCCCATTAGAAAGCATGCGACTTCCCTCTACAGGAAAAAACGCAAGCACAAATTATGCATGCCATGTCGTACCGGCTACAACGAAAGGAAACGATCGTTCGGGCCGTGTTATCAGAAAACCACTCATCATGGTGCGCATAAATAAGACGTACATACCCGAAAAGCAATAATACATGGAACAAAAAAAATGGCAATCTTCTGTCACAGTAGTGCACGCGGTTAATGGTGTGCCATTTTAGATATTTTCACGGGAGGGGCGAGAGGGCTACGGTATTCCGTGCAACGTTTAAGCTCTCAAAAAAACAAAAGTGCGAACGAATCCGTGCATGCTCCAGGTATGCGCTATTCTCCCCTGATGCTGAAACGGTAGAAATGCCTCCGCTGATGCTAAGTTGAGGACAGCTTTCATACCTGGTACATATTATTAGTATGCACATTCTTTGTAACAGATATGCCCGTGTACCCCTGAAATATTGCCTGGGCGACCTTTCGCGAAAGAGCGTGCCTGAATGTCTTTTTCGTACCCATCTGACAGGTGGCCTTTACTTGTTGAGGCACGGACAAACCGGCGTGAGATACTTTTCAGGCAGTCGTAAATAACGCCGTTTCAGCGTTGACCTCGATATCAGGGGAAATAAATGGAGTGTGTATGCGATACAGCAGTGCCTTCAAGATAAGCATGTCCCCCTAGGAACAAAACTATTGAATGATTGAAATTAGTTCAAGAGGGTGTGCGTTGCGGGACTCAAAGGGGTTCCAGGCATGCATGTCGAACGCGGCATTTAAGGCGTTTGCCTTGAATACAGATAGGCACGTCTCAGGCACCTTTCGTCCTTTCAGGCAGCATTCGTGATTCAGTGTTCCGAAGTAAGTATCTCATTAATTTTCGAGTGGGGCGTGGCCTTAGGTCACGCGCCTATAGCACCAGGTATACCAGGGAGCACGATAAAAAAAGAAACAAGGTTCCAAACACACTTTTACTACGAACGCACTGCTGCTGCTGCTGTAGAATGAAAAAACGATCATTTAACCCTTTTAGAACCGTTGTCCCATACCTGGTATGTATGTGGGGACGAACTACTTAAATTTCAAGTACTTTGTCCCCAAAACGGGACTGCGGTTCTAAAGGGGTTAATAGCAAATCGGAGCTCCGGGATTTATTTGTACACGAATCGAGAAAATGTGTGTTTTATACAGGACGACAGCAGTAGTAGCAGTAGTACGTTCCAGGTACCAGGTACCAGCAGTCAGGGTTGACCATGCTGCTGCATTGCTGTGGAATACCCCCCGCTCCCAACTGGATCTTGACCAAAAAGTTGCGATTCGATACGTACTGGTGATGTTTTCGTGGTCCCCCTGGTATGTCGTACCCCACACCCCACTTGCGACTAGAGATTCTGGACACTCTCAACTTCTCAATAAGCTGCCGTCCGACTCCACAAACACGCCGAAATTCGACAAAAAAAAGCTTATTGTCCAGACATCATTCGACAAAGAAAGCGGAGAGGATTTTTCGCTCATCATTCATGCAACAGCCATCTATCTGTCTTTGTCTAGGGCGGTAGAAGAGTGTACTGGTATGTTTTTTCTATAAATAAATAGCAGCCTTTCTGAAGTCCTCGTGCGTTGTTTGTATTATCTTGAACATCGCAATCTGTTTTCGTACGATGGCCTTTTTGTTCTATTAATAATTGCTCTCTTTGTTGGGGTCTCGTACCCGGTATACGCTGGCATTTTCACCTTGTACTTTTCTTACTTGTTGTTGTTGTTGTGTTTTGATGATTTTGTGAACTTTTTTTTTTTTTTTTTTTTTTGTCTTTTTGTGTCTCGCAGCCCTTGAATTCCAGCAGTTTAACCCCTTTAGAACCGCAGTCCCGTTTGGGGACAAAACTACTTGAAATTTGACTGGTTTGTCCCCAGAACGGGACTGCGGTTCTAAAAGGGTTAAACTGTTTTTCGTTCGTTTCTTGTGGAGTTGGGGGTGCAACAGCGGCACAACAAGCAGTATACGGACACTTCACACCGCTCGCTACTGATGAGAGCAGGGAGGAGACGGCGGAGAGTGTGTCTATAGGTTCCCGTCGCCGTTTCCTAGCAGAGACGAGCACCCATGTTACCATCACCGCCTGCAGCAGTAGGTACAGCAGTAAGTAAAGTACGATTCTTTCTTTTCTTTTCTTTTCTTTTTTTTACCCTTCCCTCTCTTTCTTCTTTTTTTCATTTTTTTGCGTTTGGGCCTTATCTCTCCCTTTCTTTCCGTTCCCCTCCCCGCTGTATTCAACACCGGCACCTTCCTCTCCTTCGAGCTGCTTCGTCCGTGCAGCAATCTGCCCTTCTTGACTACGTGCAGCACGTGCGCTTTGCGTCCGTCAAAAACAGCACTTCTCCTTGTTGGTGTGTCTTTTGTACAACTTGCGTCCCTTCTGAGATGAGATGTTGTTTCTGGTCGCTTCATATATATTTCTATTTTGCTTGTATTCCCATGACATGTCTTGCTTGTTGTGTTCTCGTAAGCACAGGCTGGCGTTTTCACTTGATTGACTTGTTTTGGTACTCGCGAACTTGCGATTTATTCATTTTCTTTGTTTTTGGGCTTCGTCTGTCTCAGAACAGCAGTAGTTGTTACTTGTCTGTCTGTGACCGCAGGCTGAGTGTCTCTCCTAGGCAGCATAGCGCATATATATGGAACCATGATGCACACTGAGTGCACCGATGACGCTAGGTGGAAAAGACTATTAATAGTTGATGTGAAGACAACGTCAAGACAACGCGGACAACACACATATAAAATCAGTGTGACCCCATATCTACTACCAGGTAAATAGTAGTACCTCTCTATTATTAACAATAGGATAAGGATAAGGAATCAGGACAGACACTGGGTGTACCGATGAAGCTGGGCAAACATATAAGGCAACACTCCTCGCGCTGCAGCTCCTGCTCTAGACAAATAAATGTGGGCAGCCGAATACGACTAGTGAAAACAGAGAGAACACGACACTACACTATTAATACTACGGCAGAAGGACTCTTCTATTAATACTTCTTTTTTTTTTGCTCATCCCATTTTTTGTCTTCGCCCATCTTCTTCTCTCTCTCCTTCCAACTCGTAACTCAGATCCGGGGTCACATAGCAGGCTCTTCTACCCCCTTCCCGCTACGGTACGTGCCTTCATTTTTATCGCGAGAAGATTTCAGCCTTTGCTTCCCTCGTCGACTCGCATCGAATTGTGCCTACCGACGCTGCAAGGCGCTCTCAACAATTGAATCCTTTTTATTTTTTATTTTCGCAAATAAAGTCAAATGTCTGACCCACCTGGGGCTCGAACCCAGGACTCAAACACAAGTAGAATTCGAGGTTAACCACATGAACCACCCACAGATTAATGATACCAAAGGTGAAAACACAAAACAAAAAAACAATCTTCTCGTGGAGTGGAATTTTTCTACGAACAAGTTGCAACTATTCTATCCGTACGTATTGAGCTGCTCTACTCATTTCATATGATACGCCTCCTATCATACGTATAACCATTTTTCATTATTTTTTATCTTATTTCTCTGCCGGGACGTCTTCACGTACCCCTGGATACCTTGTACTGGTATAGCACAACAAAAGCTCTAATACGACGTACCTGAAGTTGGTCTGTGTTTCGCATCTCGAAACGCAAAAGAAAGTAGAGATCTGGCGTCCTCGTCCTGGGGTGCACTATTTCTACTTGTATGGGGCGTCGAAATGTTTTTGTATGTTCTTTCTAACCGTCGACACCTAAGAGTATTGATAGCACAACCACAGTTTCCGTGCCAATTCTTCAATCCCAGATACCCCAGCACAATATTTGTGTGACCACGGACACCTTCGTCAGAGAGTTAATGTGAGAACAATAACAACAACAACTACAACTACAACTACAACAACAGAGATAAAAACCCTATGGTTACAAACTAAACTACGCAGAGAAACTACATGGTTAGGAATGAGTCTAATACATACCAGGTACATAGAATGACCCACGATTGATGTGGATGCTCTCTTCAGTTTAATACTGTATAGCCCGAGCATCGATCGATTTAGGTCCCGAGACGAGGTCAGCATGGGGCGGCGTGCCGTGGACACCTTCGGTTGCTACGGGCGAGTGCAGACGAATGGGAGGTTCTCTTCATAATACCTACCAGGTATTGCACGACTAATAATAGTTGTTAAATAAATACAAGTTCGTTCGAGAAACCGGAAACCAAAGCATCCGTCGATGAACAACAGCATGCAATCGATTGCAACATCTGACAGGCTCACCGGCGATGCCTTGCAGCTCCACCAGCACGAACAGTAGGCCGCCTGTTAGCAGCAGTAACGAGCGAAGCATTGCTGCGCCTTTTTTTTAGGATTCCGATGTGTCAGCTACAACACTACACAGCAGTTGGTCCTCAGGACGAGCACACCACGCGCGGGCTTGCTGGTGAAAACTACCCACGAAACTATGTCTTTTTTTTTTTTTTTTTTTTTTTTCTCTTCCCATTCATTATCTTCGCACATCTTCTTCTCTCTCTCCTTCCAACTCGTAACTCAGATCCGGGGTCACATAGCAGGCTCTTCTCCCCCCTTCCCGCTACGGTACGTGCCTTCATTTTTATCGCGAGAAGGTTTCAGCCTTTTCTTCCCTCGTCGACTCGCATCGAATTGTGCCTACCCACGCTGCAAGGCGCTCTCAACAAGTAGGTGGCGCGTGGCCCGAATACTCAGTCACAGCAGTCCGAAGAAGGTTGATGGACTTGAAAGGCGACCCTGGCAAGTGGCCAAGAGGGAAAACACAAAAAGTTCCGATATGCAGCAGAGAGAGCGCTGTGATGGGTTTCTGATACCTCCGAGATGGGAGACAGGGAGGGGACTTATTTCGGGCAGAGAGGCGGCTTAAGTGTGGTCCGGGACAAAACGACAACTTGGTCTGCGGTACCTACTCTGACAGGAATAATGATATTCTGTCCAACCCGGAATTCCTACGTAATTATTGCTGTTGGGCTCTGTGGCATTACGCAAAATATACGTTTCCACTGCCTGTACTTCAAATAGTTACCCCGATTTTTCCAATACAGCTGTACGTGTTTCTAATTTTCCATGTTATTCAAAATCGATACCCTGGTACGCACCAAGAACTCGCGTGTATAAAAATGCGTATATACACCAGTAGTAGCAAAGATGTCAGGGGACAGCACTGTCACCCCCTGAAAGACAGCAATTTATCATTTTTTGCCTTTTGACATGCCTCGACTGCCATCCAACTCCTTGGAAATAGAAATAGGTTTTAGTGAGGAACACTCGGCCCTACACCCTACACCCTTATTCGGTTGAGAGCGTGCATTATGTGTAGCTTGACATGTCTCCTGGCACACCTTTGACAGCTCAGTCTTTTTCAAGTGTTGGCCACCTCGCCTGCGGGGGGGGGGGCACGACAGATTGTTTCTCCTAGTTTTTGCTTCCATTTTTTTTTTTTTTTTTTTTCTCTTTCGATTTGTCTCACTTTGTTTCTGTTTTCTCTTTGGTTGTTTCTTTTCGTTTCCCTATTTCATAGATTGTGTATGTCGTGCCTGTGTGATGACATGGCATTGCACTGCAGTACTTACTGCATACGTGGCTACGTAGTATCTCTGCGGCGTAGCTTTGTGACCACATAACTTGTATCTCTTCTGTGTGTGTGTGTGTTCTTCACATTAAACCGTTCTTTCTACCCGTCGACATCCAGCACAACCAGTGTCCGTGCCGATTCTTCCATCCTAGAAGAGATACAAGTTCTGTGGTCACAAAGCTACGCCACAGAGATACTACGTTGCCACGTGTGCAGTGTGAACTGCAGTGGGCAATGCAAAGCCATGTCATCATACTAGATACGACAGGCACGACATACGCAATCTATGAAATAGTGAAACGAAAAGAAACAATCAAAGAGAAAACAAAACAAGGTAGACAAGTCGAAAAAGAAAAAGAAGAAAAATGAAAGCAAAATCTAAGAGAAACAATCTGTCGTGCCCCCCCCCCCGCAGGCGAGGTGGCCTACACTTGAAAAAGAACGAGCTGGAAAAAAGAAGAAATAACAAAAGACACCACTGCTTGTGAACAGAGTAAGACAAAGAACCAAGGAGAAAGTAACAAGGAAAAATAACAAAGGGGAAATAACAGGCAGACCAAAGCCCAAAGCACCTTCTAGGTGGCGGCAGCAGCTTGTGGTACGAGTAGTATAGCCAGGTTCTCCCTGCTAATCCGCCTGGTACCTTGCTACCCAGACTGCCGTCTCCGCCCTGCGTTCGTCAACTATGCCCAGCCCCTTGGCGTCAGACAATACGAGCCGAGCAGAGCAGGTTCGTCTTCCAACCACGCCACACGGCTCCTTGAGTACGGCTTATCAATCAGAAAAGGAAGAGGAAGAGAAAAAATGAAATGAAAATCACGGAGAGTCAGCGCAAGAGAGAAAAAAAAAAAAAAAAAAAAAAAAAAAAAAAAATAGGATTGATTGAAGAATCGGCACGGACACTGGTTGTTGTGCTGGATGTCGACGGGTAGAAAGAACGGTTTAATGTGAAGAACACGCACACACCGCCCACACAATGAGAAACATGAAAGCTGGTTCATTTTGGATTTCATGTTGAGAATGGGTGAGTTGGACACCAATTTCCACCGCATCATGACGATCCTCCCCGAATTTCTCAAGTTCCCGTGAATACCCACAACATGCATTTATTTATCATTGCTGGTTTTCCTCGTCTGGTGTCCTGTGCTCTGTGCACAGCGATAGGATCAATAATATGTTTGCCTCCGGCCATTTGACTACACGGTAGTACCAGGTACTATAAGGAAAGGGTCATTCTTATCGGAGAGTTTTTTTTTCACAAATTTTCAAAATTGTTTTCGCGCAATTTCTCAATCTTCCATATTTTCCTGTTTTTTTTCCAAATATTGGAATGTTAACGAACTTGATATTTTTGCTTCTGGAGAATTTAACGAATAGTGACAGAACGCCTCCGTATATCGATACATATCTCCAATTATTTCCAAACAAAAAGCTCTCCGATAAGAATGAGCCTAAGTTCCAAGATAATTTTCCAAAAAGGAGGATTCGTTTCTAAAGGGGCTCGTAGTACTGCGCTTCCGTTTCAGGTAAAAATGACTTGGATTTGGAGTCGAACATATATATACCTGGTACCTGGTATATAATAGTCTGCACAGGGAGCAGTGCAGTGCTGCCGTAATAACAAATATGTATATGCGCCTTCTTTTGTGTGTTTCGTTTCTTGATTTCTTGCTCTCTATTGCTTTTTGGCCTGGATTTGCTTTGTCTTTTTTTTCTCTCTCTCTCTCCCCTTTCCGATTTGTGATTTTTTCGATTGATATTTCGTTTTTTCGATGTCGAATTGTTATGTTCACCCTGTCTTCGTATTTCTTCTGGGGAGTATGTGATCTTCTCGGTTTCTGTGGCGACTCGTACCCCTTACCGCATTTATCTGATACGTACGTGCTCGGACCTCTCATATTATTTTGAGTTTTTGCCAAAATAAGGTATACCTGGCCACTTTTCGACCAAAATCAGTTACCAGGTACCTGGTATATCCAAAAACAAGTACCATGGTACCTGGTACAAAACACCCCTCAGGAGCCCCCCTATCGGCTGACATCATAACTGAATTATGCTCGGAAACGCCAAGACATACCTGTTTTTTCCTGCTCTGTATAGCTTTCAACTGATCTTGGCCAACTTGACACAAATCGGAGAGGCCATATTGCGTGCACTGTCTTTTCTCTCCGTATGCGTCTGCCCTCCCTCGGTTCAAATTCTTCTGTGTTAACGTATAAACTCTGCACTCGTACGTCGTATGAAAAAGTACGTGTTTATACATGCATACACGCGTACGCTGGTTTCGCTTTCCCTCTTATTTGGGGTATGCGTCGTGCGACGTGCTTCAATAGTTGTTGTGATGTGTACTCGCTCTGACTGTTGTTTTCCATGGTCTTTGTCTGCACGCCCCCGCGTCGAGGTGGTCTCAGGTTTGGTACGGCAAGATAATTTTTGCCGAGCAGGCGGTTTCGCGAGGACGATCTGAAGGTTTATAGCTAGCGGTCAACGGGGGGGGAGCGCCAGACAGAGTAGATACTCTTGGCGCCCCCGGCCGCGGCGAAACAAACGAAGCCTAGAGTAATAGTGACTCTCTGCAGGTCCATGTGGAACTCGTGGTATCTACACGCTAGAGAAAACTAAACAGTTCAGATTTTGAAGGCCATGTGGGGCGCTAAATGCTTTAGGAACAATCTTTTTTTTACCGGACTCTCATGGACAGAACACCGCTCGTGGCGCGCGTTTTTTAATTGGTTTTAGTATGTACCTGATATTGGCTCAAACGGATCAGGTACAAACAACCGATTTTGGCATTTAATTGCCTTTTAATTTTTTCTGAGGTGTTATGGATGTATGATACGCCGGTCGCCCCGGTGGTTCAAGTAGTTAACCTCGAATTCTACTTGTTTGAGTCCTGGGTTGAGCCCCAGGTGGGTCGGACATTTAACTTTATTTGCAAAAATAAAAAGGATTCAATTGTTGAGAGCGCCTTGCAGCGTGGGTAGGCACAATTCGATGCGAGTCGACGAGGGAAGAAAAGGCTGAAATCTTCTCGCGATAAAAATGAAGGCGTGTACCGTAGCGGGAAGAGGGGAGAAGAGCCTGCTATGTGACCCCAGATCTGAGTTACGAGTTGGAAGGAGAGAGAGAAGAAGATGTGCGAAGATAGTGAATGGGATGAGAAAAAAAAAAAAAATGTACTTCAGGGAACATGTGTACTATTCTTTGGTTGTTATCTTTTTACCGAGGTATTTCTTCCACTTCAGAGTTATTGGAGCCCGTCCTGCGACCACGGACCGCATTGAATGGTGGCGATGACTTAATATGAGAGCAACAACAACACCCAGCCTGTAAATGCCAAATATCTAATGTCTTCCATGAACATCCCCCGGGGTGCCTCTGGGTCATCTTTGGCGAAAAAGAACACCCCGGGGCGTTCTCAGAGGCAGGGAAGTAATATTTCCACGAAAAAAAAAAAAACAATACCCAGGGGCGATAATTTTCCGGGGTGTGGTCTCTTCTATTGATAGCTGTGCACGGGGCACCCACCCCGCGAACACGCGAGCACACTCCTTGCCACGGACCTTCGCGCACTGGACCCCACGATGTCGGGCCCAAACAACATCTATCTACGAGAAAGCATTCAAGAAGCAGAAGACGGGCGGTTTGGGGTATAGCTTGCGCCGTTCACCGCCGGGGCGGGGACACCCGACATCCCTTCGACACAAAGAATAAATGCTTTGGATATATATATGTTAACGCCCCGTGGGGCGGCCAAAAACACAGCCGAAAAACTAATACCCCTGGGCGAACTAAAAGAAAGGTAGGAGGACGCGAAGAAACAAAAAAAAAAAACTTTAGCTCGGGGAAATCCTCAAGAAAATGTTGTGCACCCTCGACGGGTTGTTAACAGGGCTATCACGGGAGACGAGGCGACGAAGCCCGTTTGGGACGGGACGGACGGGCTTCGGTCGCCGCAGGCGTGAGTAATTTTGCCCCCCCCCCGTTTTGATGGGAATGGGTATCTCATTGTGAAAGTGTTGCCTCCCGTCGTGATCGGAACGGGAAATGCCCACCACTTACTTGCTTCTTTACTTGGGATGGGGATGGGACCGAAAGCTGGGGAATGTTTCGTTCATGCATCGGTATGGGAAGCGCCGAACGTGACGCCAACGGGAAGCGACGGGACTACCGAGGGGGCGGGAAACGCAGTGCAGAAAAGTGGGGAACACTATTTATTATGATGGGAGCGCAACAGGAAACGACAAAATTAGCAATAATAATGGAGAATACGTAGATGGGATTGCTCGACGGAACACGGAAGGTATACACGCCGCTCCTCCCCTTCACACCGCTGGCGTGTGTGGACTCCACCACATAAATGCTTCCACATCCATCCCCCGAAGTCTGCCTGTTTCTCCCGGCGCCAGGACCGATCACAATTCTACGGCAATAATACCATTATTGATCACCGGTGCTCTGCTCGGCTGTCGGAGAGGATCAGCATCATCAGACCCTCCAGTGAGGTCCGCCATCGGCCTTGTGCGTGCGCGTGGATGTGTGCGGGTAGCGGGCGCATTCCCATTCTCTAAAAGAACCACGGGGGGGGAGAACCCTTGAACTCTTTTGGTTCTTGCCGTCATCCAATCCAAGATTCAGATGAATTCCAGTTCTGATACGTATGGTACGTTGATTTCTTGCTTTCTATTATTGTTCCCTTCCTTGCCTGACTTGAATTTTTTTCTCTCTTCCATCTTGGATGTGCGATTTTTTTCGATTTTTTGTTTCGATTTTTCGACGTCGAGCTGTTGTTATCATCCCGTCTATTTTTTTCGGGGTAGTATGTGGTCTCCTCGGTTTCTGTGGTGACTTGTACAGCCTACCGCAAATCATCTGATACGCACGCGCGCGGATACGCGCGGACCTCTTTTTGTTCATGTTTTGTCTGAGGTGTAGATGTGTGCTTCGTGTGTACCACTCTTCGCTTTTGTTTTCTTTTTTCACCGAGGTATTTCTTCCACTCCAGAGGTATTGGAGCCCATCCTGCGACCACGGACTGCAATGTGTTGTGGCGATGAGTTAAAATGAGAACAACAACAACAACAACAACAACAACAACGTATGTATGTGTGTGTGGGCGTGTCACAGGAAGGTTATCTGAAAGAACGGCCGTAGGCGTTCCACGATGATAGAGGGTCACCCTAAATTTTCTGAGGCTCCTCACTTGGGGAGCTCCATACCTCACCCGAAAACTGACTTCCGCAAAAATAAAATTGCATCCCGATGAATAGCCCCATGTTGTCGCAAGTTTACAAATCGCGATCTTTCGAAACAAGATTGGCATCCCGACTGTTTTGGGTTAAGGAACTGCGAAGGTCTTAGTCCGTTGGGCTAAAGGTAAAAGGTTAACCGATTGCCTATTATACCCAATATAAGCCTTACAGGACCCCCCCCCCTGGAACGGACCGGATTTAACGAGTCGACGCGCCACACACGTGATTCCAATTTCTGGGGATCCAGAAGCGTTTTTCATATTCTTGGCATTGTGAGGAAACTCACTTTTCTTTTAAAAAGCGATTTCATGGTGGACGTGAGATTCGGACTCACGACCAACGACCCATGTCTTGCCGTCGACGCCATTTGTGAAGGTCTTAGGTGGTTCGGCTAAAAAAGGTAAAAGGTTAACCGATTGTGCCTACCCAATCTAAAGCCTCACAACAACAGAACCCCATCATTCAGAGAACATTTTTGCGGAAATGTGATACCTCAATCGTGGAAGGAGACGGCGAAAGAACTCTCTTCTGGTTCTTCCCGTCATCCAATCAGGGATTCAGAATAAGACCAGTTATGGTTTGAGCTGGGCCGGGCAAGACGCACACATATCATATTGGCTGGAACTGGATTTCGACGGTTTCGGTGAATCAGAACGTGAATTTTGACACTTTACTTGTTTTCGAATACCAGAGGTATATTGTCAAACACATTTATTGACGGGGGGGGGTGCATTTTTTAACATTTTTTTTCGTGAGCTCTAGCCCGATATCAAATACCAGGTTTAGCAATTGGGATTTTTTGTTTCGAGACAAGGTGATTAAATAAAATTAAAAAAAATAAAACGTACCACCACCCACCACCGTGAATGATGTTTATATATACTACCAGGTATGAAAAATCGCGAGTCAAATTTTCAGATAGTATAGATACAAAAACGAAAAACTGGGCTAGGAAATCGGGATTTTGTGTCCCTCATCGTAACATCTCGACTTCGTATTACGAACCATAAACACACCACCTGGTGTATCTCCTGGCAGACAACGAACGAGGCGATCGCGAGTATATATGTTATGATCGTTTCGCCATGACTCAAGGGGGTATTCACACTGAGAAGCGGCGTCATCCACCGCACAGATTTTTGGCGGTTTAGAATACCTGGTAGGTTTCAGTACGAAAATACCTACCTGTGTGACGAGATTGTTCGGCATAGCCTTTCTCGACGGCATCAACTTCTACTGCTTCTTCTGCTGTTGTTGTACCTCTTCGGATGAATGTACTTATATCAACATGCTCCCCAGTACGTTCCGGGATCATATTATATGTAGAATATTGAACCGGCCCCGGTACTCCAGTATCACATCCTATCTAGCTATGGCAATATGGGGTACCGGACTACTGCCACATGATGATCATATCATGGAATAGTTTTATGCACGACCCGTCAGGGAGGCCCCAGAGATGTGAGCCCCAGTGACTCACTCTTCCACATATCTCCATTCAAAGTATATGTATCTTGATGTTCGTCGTATGTATGTATTGAAGAACGCAACTCTTGTTGTCAAGTGCCCCTCACGATCACCGGGTGTCATCATCCATCTGCGAGTCTATTCACGAAACGCATCACATCACGAGCCACCACCAAGTAATTGGTGGTAAGCTCAGTACCTATCTGCAGTAGTATTAGCCCTAAGTAGTATTAGTAGTAGTAGTATTAGTAGTATTAATAGTAGGAGTAGTAGTAGTAGTAGTAGTAGTAGTAGTAGTAGTAGTAGTAGTAGTAGTAGTAGTAGTAGCAGTAGTAGTAGTAGTAGTAGTAGTAGTAGTAGTAGTAGTAGTAGTAGTAGTAGTAGTAGTAGTAGTAGTAGTAGTAGTAGTAGTAGTAGTAGTAGTAGTAGTAGTAGTAGTAGTAGTAGTAGTAGTAGTAGTAGTAGTAGTAGTAGTAGTAGTAGTAGTAGTAGTAGTAGTAGTAGTAGTAGTAGTAGTAGTAGTAGTAGTAGTAGTAGTAGTAGTAGTAGTAGTAGTAGTAGTAGTAGTAGTAGTAGTAGTAGTAGTAGTAGTAGTAGTAGTAGTAGTAGTAGTAGTAGTAGTAGTAGTAGTAGTAGTAGTAGTAGTAGTAGTAGTAGTAGTAGTAGTAGTAGTAGTAGTAGTAGTAGTAGTAGTAGTAGTAGTAGTAGTAGTAGTAGTAGTAGTAGTAGTAGTAGTAGTAGTAGTAGTAGTAGTAGTAGTAGTAGTAGTAGTAGTAGTAGTAGTAGTAGTAGTAGTAGTAGTAGTAGTAGTAGTAGTAGTAGTAGTAGTAGTAGTAGTAGTAGTAGTAGTAGTAGTAGTAGTAGTAGTAGTAGTAGTAGTAGTAGTAGTAGTAGTAGTAGTAGTAGTAGTAGTAGTAGTAGTAGTAGTAGTAGTAGTAGTAGTAGTAGTAGTAGTAGTAGTAGTAGTAGTAGTAGTAGTAGTAGTAGTAGTAGTAGTAGTAGTAGTAGTAGTAGTAGTAGTAGTAGTAGTAGTAGTAGTAGTAGTAGTAGTAGTAGTAGTAGTAGTAGTAGTAGTAGTAGTAGTAGTAGTAGTAGTAGTAGTAGTAGTAGTAGTAGTAGTAGTAGTAGTAGTAGTAGTAGTAGTAGTAGTAGTAGTAGTAGTAGTAGTAGTGGTAATAGTAGTAGTAGTAGTAGTAGTAGTAGTAGTAGTAGTAGTAGTAGTAGTAGTAGTAGTAGTAGTAGTAGTAGTAGTAGTAGTAGTAGTAGTAGTAGTAGTAGTAGTAGTAGTAGTAGTAGTAGTAGTAGTAGTAGTAGTAGTAGTAGTAGTAGTAGTAGTAGTAGTAGTAGTAGTAGTAGTAGTAGTAGTAGTAGTAGTAGTAGTAGTAGTAGTAGTAGTAGTAGTAGTAGTAGTAGTAGTAGTAGTAGTAGTAGTAGTAGTAGTAGTAGTAGTAGTAGTAGTAGTAGTAGTAGTAGTAGTAGTAGTAGTAGTAGTAGTAGTAGTAGTAGTAGTAGTAGTAGTAGTAGTAGTAGTAGTAGTAGTAGTAGTAGTAGTAGTAGTAGTAGTAGTAGTAGTAGTAGTAGTAGTAGTAGTAGTAGTAGTAGTAGTAGTAGTAGTAGTAGTAGTAGTAGTAGTAGTAGTAGTAGTAGTAGTAGTAGTAGTAGTAGTAGTAGTAGTAGTAGTAGTAGTAGTAGTAGTAGTAGTAGTAGTAGTAGTAGTAGTAGTAGTAGTAGTAGTAGTAGTAGTAGTAGATAAAACTGCGACTGATCATGCCGGGCGAATACGGCTTGTTGCGACGAACCAACCCGCACGAGCATCTACTACAATACAGCAGTACGTTTGGGTTCATGATTTTGGTGTTCATTTGAAGAAAAAAACGTCAGCAGCTCGGCTTTGTCGGCCTATTACCTACTGATTAATAGCTCTTGAACCCTTTGAACGCGCGTGCTTGATTTAGGTATTGTGTGTTCCCTGGTTCCCCGCCTCGAAATCCGGCAGAATTTGAGGACGAAGAATCTACAAGCTGATATGTATATATGTGTCCTACAGAGCTTCTCGTAGTAGTAGTAGTGGCGTCCTACAGAGTTGCGGGTGCCATCACTTCTACTACTACGACAGTAATACTGATGTACGACACCTATAGCAGAGCTTCTCCTGCTTCTTTGTTCCCTCATTTGTAGGAGAATGGGCATGACTATATCATCTGCTGTTTGTCTTGACGACACGGCTCGAACGTTTTTGTGGGCAAGCAGACTCTGCCTACGAGTGCTCGTAGATTCGGGTTTCGTCACATACATAGATAGGTAGAACTCATAAAAACAAAAAACGTTACCTGGTATGATATTTTACAGTGTTCTGGGTGTGTGTGTGTGTGTGTGTTTTTAAGGCATGGCCCGGCCATGTATGTGCCTACACACGTTGCCGCACCTAGCTTGACCACTCCGAAATATTTCGTTAGTGTGTGTGCGTGCCTTGAGCCTGCCGGGACTGGTAGGTATTTGTGCCGTGCGCGCTGAGCGCGGTGGACAATCGTGGCCGAAAAAAATATTGAATCACTCACGCGCACTTACATATTAATTAGAGAGAAACTGAAAACAAGGTCCCCTAGTCTATTTATAGTACGACTCGTTTTGAGGAGGGTTTTTCCCTTGTTTGGAAAACCAAGAAAAAACTCGCGATTCATTCGTGCTCGCACGCCTTACTTGGAATTCTTCGCGAGCTGACCATGGTTCCCGGTCCACACGGCTCGTCTGATCGGTCATATTGAAGCAGTTGTTTCGCTGCCCGTTTACAACGAACGTATCCCGGTCCTGGGGTGGATGGATGTATTGTGCCCTCGTAAACCACCGTCTCGCGCCAATCCTACAGCCCCCCCCCTCCCCCCTCGCCGTTAACGTTGGTGGCGATTGGCAACGACGCTGCAAAACGCGACAAGCACTACGTACGAGGGCTAGACAACCGGGACACCCGCTTCACCGTTCGTTGCGTTTGGCCTTTGATTGGCGGTCACCATAGATGGTGGTCGAGTTGGTGAAGATGCTGTTGAAGTAAGTGGCAACCACCGGAAAACCATAAATAAACTTGACGCTGTCATCAGACGCGTGCTGCGTACGATTGGGGTACGAGTAGCACTTTTTGGTCAAACTATTTTCGGGCTCGCGGAGATCCTATATAGAATGAGGAACTACTACCCAGTCCTATATATAAATAAATGAGGAACTACCCAGCATCTGTTTTTTTATAGGACAATAATACAATTATTCATGTTACTCAAGGCCAATTGGCTCGTCTGGTTGGCCTTACATTATTTTTTATCCAATCGGTTTTAAGCGGAGTAGTTAGCCCCTCGAACGGGAGAATTCAGAAAAAAAAAAAAAGTATGAACCCCTACCTACCGTCGAATACACACAAAAAAACAGCAAGAACGTACGTACGTACCAGGTGCCGCGAAGTCCGCCTCGCAGGCGGTTTCATGTAGGATGCAGCTGTCATCGTGCATGGGGCTCACTCGCCGAATACCTCACGGCATTCATCACGCGATTGATTGGTGTTTCTGTGGAAAAAATGTCTGTTCAGTCTATCAGAACCCGACGTGCTCCGTCCCGACATAGTAGGGATACGAGGGTCTACCGACATGCGTTACACGAGTGCACCCCCAACTCCCCCCGTTTGCGAATCCGTCCCCAGACGCTTCATTTCGTGTGTGGGCTACCACACCGACCCCCCCCCCCCCCCCCTCCCCCCCGGCACCCGAAGGCAAATTTGGGTAACAATGTTTTCGTTTGTAACATGTTGCTGACGCTCTTCAGCGTTCAGACAGACAGCTCGAGTCGTTGCTATCCTGGAGCACTCAGAATTATATATACTGCGTGTTCAACTGATTGAATCGCTACATGGAGTACATATACTACGGAGGGGGCCTTGACGAATGAGCTGGCTCCACCGTTCATAGTCCTCCCTGCTAACTTGTTGTCATTTATGCGATCGTCATACACAGATAGAATGCGCGCCCCCGCTTATGCTACCAGAATACACGTAGAACAAGCCGCGACGGGGATCTCGAGTAGAATACGTACCCTGTAGCGGTTTCACAAGTAAATTATAGGGGTGTTTATGACCAATCGATAGTAGTAGGTGAGAATAAAGTCGGAGGCTTCTGCCTACAGTATTACGGGGGACCATAGTTAATACCTGGTACCTGGTAGGACCTATGGTATACCTAAAAAAACTATATATTTAAGCATTTTTACTAACAATATTTGGTCCTATTAACTATGGTCCCCCGCAATAGTGTAAGTAGCCAGCCGTCTCCACCACATGCACAAAGAAGTGTACTGCGAAGTACGCGAGAATGCACATCCTGTAAGACCAATTTCGGGACCGATTTTCTCCAAGCAATAGTCGCGGGGGGCGCGAACTCAGCGAACATCGTGGCGTTGGAAATATATCGTCGATGTATTTATTTCCGTAGGCGCATGGCTCGGGCTTTTTCTCCGAATACGGGAACCCATGTTTCTGTTACGAAAATCCGAGGGAGTATGCTGTCATGCGTGATGTAGGGATATAGGCCCTCGAACAAAAAAGAATACCAGTATATACATGTCGCCATTAAACTTGCGGTCATGGTTGGATCTTGACTGAACGTGGACACGGGCTGTGGTTGGACATGGTAGGCTTGCTGCAGCGACGCAGAAGAAATACGTCGAAGCGAGTACATAGTATTACCGCTGCGGCGCTTGGATCTCTGGCACTGGTTAAACCGTTGAGATATGCTTGACTGGTGATTTTTTATGTTCTTGTATACTATTACGACCATACTTAATAGGACCAAATATTGTTAGTAAATGTGGTTAAAGATATGGGTTTTATGTATACCAGAGGTCCTATTAACTATGGTCCCCCGTGATAACCGTCAACAAACGCTGCCGCTGTAGTCCTATAAATATATATATTCGATTTTGCAATGAATACACAATCGCAATCCGATTAGCTGATTACAGATCATTATTTCGGCCGAGGGGATATTATATAAAAAGAAATGCAGCTGGGTGTTGACTAAACGTGCGGCGGAGGACCTTTAACAATCTGGGAGAAGGGATCTTTAGGTTGGTAGGCTGTTCGAATGTTTTGTTGGGATCAAGGCACGGGCGAAGACCCAACCCAACCCCTGGCTGAGTAGGTTTAGCAGTCTGGGAGAAGGGATCTTTAGGGATGTTTTTTACTTGAAAAATGTGTAGCGTAGTCCTTGCGCAATAAGGACAAAATCGCAATCTAGCGAACTGCCCACGAGTATGAACCTGTCAGTTATGGTCGGCACCCGACGGCATGGAGATCATTTAACATAAAGTAGCACAACTACACACGAAAATGCTCTGGAGAGTCGATCAAAACACACTTTCCAATTACGGGGGGCATCAGTTGCCACTACGTACAAGTAAGTAGGGAAGTTTGTGATCCCACGCGGATCGCACGTATGAGCAGCACATCATTGCCCAGTGTCGCAGCCCGAACACAGCTCACCCATAGCCCGCCAGCAAGCTATTACGGGGGACCATAGTTAATAGCACCAAATATTGTTAGTAAAAAAGGTCAAGTATATAGGTTTTATGTATACCATAGGTCCTATTAACTATGGTCCCCCGTAATAGCGGGAGGGGATGACTCGAGATCGAAACAACTCAACGACGGAGAGAGCTAACGTAGTACGGGGGGCCATAGTTAATAGGACCAAATATTGTCAATAGAAATGGTTAAATATATAGTTTTTTATGTTTACGACAGGTCCTATTAACTATGGTCCCCCGTAATAGTACCAGGTAGGAATTAAGCGACGCCAGGGTTCTTCGCTGGGAAGTACGCGTGTTCCGAAATAATTCACATTAAACTCCGTGACGGACCGATATTGAAGGTGTGACTAATGCTATTCAACCGCGTCAGGATACCGTCAGTAGCAAGGTTCGTACGGTTAGCCAACCATATAACTATTTTGTATGTGTCGATAGTAGCTCGTTTGCCGAGAGATGATTCGACCACATACATGGCGACGTCCGGTCCAAGACGATATTTACTCATCGCACTTAGATATTTGCCCACGCAGCGAATCACTGGATCAATCTCCAGAATGCATGCTCCCGAAAAACACGGCCCACATGTTCAATCGGGCCTGACACCTACAAAAAGGTGAATGTGCCGTACAAGCGTCGATCACCCAGTTAGGGACTCTCTCAATTTACCATCATTTATGGTCTTAGTTGGTGTTTGTCTGGTCTAGTGTCATGGAAGAAGTTTCATATCACAATGCATGTTTCATTGTATTGAGTCGCCATGCACGGTAATCAACCTGCGTTTGACTATTTGATCAGCAAACATATGCTCTACAGTAGTATCCTTAGAGGGTTTCCACAGCGATGCCGCTCATTGTGAGTGCGCAGCGGTTCTCAACATGCCGACCAGTTCGATGTCAGTTTTGACTGATTGTTCCGATTGATGCTCGCCCGGACGAGGGTTCGACTTGTCCAGCATAACGTCACGGGTCTTCTTCGCGGCAGTTTCGACGGTCTTGTCGCCAAGGTGTTTCCGTGAGGTATGGGGAAGTGAGGTTAGAGAAACTGCCGTGGTGGGACCCACCGCCACATACATATGGAACGACCTTTCCCTGTAAAGGCAGCGGTACCAACGCAGTGCGGAGGCTTCCCTACGCCTATTTCCGACATTCACCGTTTCCGGCAATACACCCTTCCAGACGAAATATAGGAGTTGCTTGCAGAAACCTCAACAAGATATGGTGAACGGGATAGTAGCCGCAAAGTTGGTCGGAGCACGTTGCGCTGGCTCCTCTACACCCCTCTCGTGTGCAGAAGTCCTGGTCTGGACGTTAATCATGCCGTTACCAGCGTTTTATCATAGTGCACCGGGTGTCTTGATGCCCGCAACATTTAAGGGCGGGCGCTTCGTGCAAGCGTCATACGGGCAGCGTTTGTGGCACACGATCACCATGCCTTCCTTGGCATGTTGCTTGCAGTATGCTCCAGCCTTGGGTGATCTTGGGTGATATATGGGGTGCCTCATGCAGGAGTCATGCAAGCAACGCTTGCTGCCGACATACAGCATTCCGCCCTTTGCAGAGTTCTTGCATTGTACCGCAGTCTTGCCGCTCTCTGCGTTGAAGATCGGAAAAACTCATGCGGAAATGGTGTGAGCAACGCTTGTTTACGGGCGTCGGCCATTCCATCTTCGGCAGGCTGCTTGCAGTGAACAGCAGATTTACCGCTCAAGACATTGTAGGTGAGTTGCGTTCTGTCAAATACCACGTAAGCAACGCTTGTTTCGGACGTGCACTACGCCGTCCTCAGCATGATGTTGCAGTACGGATCCGCTTAGCTGCCCGAAGCATAGAAGTACGGATATGTTTTGCAGAAGTGTCATAAGAGTAGCGTTTGGTGTTGATCTCCACCATCCTGTTCTCGGCATGGTGCTTGCAGTACACCGCGGTTTCGTTGCCTTCGATCTTGCAGCTTGGTCGCTTCAAGCAGGAGGCACATGAGCAACTCTTGATCCGGACAATGACCATGTCGCCCTGAGCGTGCTTACTGTACTACACCGCTGTCGTGTTGCCGTCGACAGTACAGTACGGCTGTATAATGCAAGACGGTTGCTCCTACGGTGTACCCTGCCGTCCTCAGCATGTTGTTTGGGGTAACACCGGAATCTTCCTGTCTTTCACGTTGTAGCTCGATGTCGTTTGGCACAGCGGGTAGTGTCAGCGTCCCACTATCGCAGGAGTAGTGTACAATGGAACTCCTCGGGCAGCCCAAGGAATGAACCGAACACAGATGGAAATATCTTCGCCGGTGAATCAACACCTGTCAATAGGGAGTCCGGCATTGACGAGGAAATATGGGCGCGCGTGAGAAAAAAAGGTGTTGTCACGTCGTACATGTTGTGGTGTATCACCGCCACCCCATAAAGCTAAACGAGGCCGTGATGCGCGCTCCACGTTCTGGAAAAGAATTGACGCCGGAATGTTGTGGAATCATGATCCTCTGGGGGGCGACTTCCTTGGCAAACAAACAGCGGGTCAACCACGGTCCTTGGGGGAAACCGTGGCGCCCCGATGAACCGCCATTCATGCACGCCAAGGCGCGGCAACGTGCTGTGCTCGTCTACGGACCCTATCGTCCATCGCCGCACGAAGCCGATCGGAGGCAATTTGTAATGGTGTGACCGTTCATCTGTCCCAGCAGTGTAAAATATGCGACGTATATCTTGATAGAGGGAACTTGCGCAACGGTGGATTTCTTCGTGGTCTTCTTCGCGTGTGGAATATCAATAAGATATACCAGGTACCAGGCGCCAGGTATACATGTAACGTCTGGTGGGCGTTCAACAACCATAGTTTGCGCATCGCCCCAAGGTCTCATTTACAGACTCACGGCGCTACATTTTACGTTATTGTAGTGCGCTGACACGGCCAGCGGTATTCTAGGCGAGACTAATCCAGGCGAACTTTCGTCGACGATGTTCGATACGGTGGTTTTCGTGAATTATTTATCAAGACGGCTGAAAGGGAGTACAAAAAGTTATCGTTGTTGCCAAGAGACGGTCTGTCTCCAGGCGAAGATCAGCGCAGGTGATTTTTCCAGCGGTCGAAACGATGTTCCATGGGCGAGCTTCATCGAAACGATTCGCATGCCGTTTTGTTTTCGTCTGGTTGCGTGCCGTGCAGACAAATAACCGAAGGCGAGGGGCGTAAATCCCAGGCCAAAACAAAACAAAGTAGACCGCTGTGCTCAGCTACTGATTTACCAGTACCTTAAGAGAGGTCGTTTTTGTGGGTTCTCAATTGTCGGTTTCCGTGTCCCAAAATGGAGTTGAACCACTCCGGTACTCTTCGTTGCGTGCGACCGATTGGCTGAATACGGTACGTCTTCCGGCTGGCGTTTTGGTAGCTCGACGTGTGTTTCATCCCGATACTACAGACACTCCCCTTTTAAGAGTTCAGTTCTTCCAATTATTAAAAGTACGTACCAGTATCGATAAGAGTCAGTTTGCGTATTTCGCCACCGAACCACATTAATAGAACGCTGGACGTAATTGTAAGGACCCTTTGGTGTTTATTATACTGGTATAACGAGCGAACGCGAGTTTGGGACCCCGTTCGATATGGCTAAGAGGGGAATCTACGTACGCCGGCGCGATGATCTCCGAACAATTCACAGCCGACAAAAAAACACACACACATCAGCTACCGAAAAAGTGTTTTTTTTTCACAGCGGCATTTGATCTCTATCGCTTCAACGCAGACAGAGAGCACAGCGGGAGGCTCACCGACACAACGCACGCAGTGTTTCGGATGTGAACGGCGGCAGTTCAACAGTATTTGATTTTTTCGTGGCGCATAATTGAATTCTCCACGGGTTGTTATGTCGGCGCCATGTCAGTCAATGGCATCGCCATGGCACGCCATGGCATGTGATGGTACTTATTGGCAGCTCATGGGCTTCCACAAACTGGCATGGTGCTTCATGGCAATGCCATGGGGGCGCCATGCACTATTATGGCAATGGGGTTTCACCGCGCGTTACTTCTAAGTATGCCATGAAAAACACCATGGCATTGCCATGGTATTAGCCCAAGGCATTGCCATGGGACGTCCCATGAGAATCCTATGGTACCACGTCACGGCATGCCATGATAGTACCATCAATACCATGGTCGTCCATGGCAATGCCAAGTTGGCCTATGGCAATGGCACGCCATGAAATGGTAAAATGAAAATGTATACAGCTCTGGGCAGTTAAATTGACACACGACACGAAACTCGAACGTGGAAGTGTAGTGAGCTCAAGCTTTATAATTACCAATCCGCCGGAGGATAAAAATAAATAAAAGCTCCGGGAGCCCGCAGGTAAGAAACATTATGTCGAGAAAAATAGGCTCAGATTGGCACGAACATGAAGAAAATCGGGTTCAGAAACACAGCGCAACAGTGGGAGAAACTCTAAATCCTACCAGGTACTCACAGCTGACGTACTCTTTTAGTTTCTTATAAAAAATAGAGTTCGATCAAGGCCGGAAGAAATAAGACATTTGAGCCTGGACACCAAATTGACGTTTATATTTTTTACTTGGTTTTTTTTTTCGTTTCTCATCAACACCCAGCGCACACAAGTTGGCAGCAGCGTGTTATACATGTCCTGCTGCGCTAGCCACAACTTGCGTTGTCTTCGGATAAACAATCCTTATGTTTCCGGTCATCGTGGTAACATACGAGATGAGACCAGCGACTACAGACAGCAGTAGCAGCGCCAGCTCAAAAGCCTCTAAAGCACCACAATTGAGTACACATACTTGTACTCTTAATATAAGAAGAGTCGACACCACGGCGTAAGCCAACTACAACGTATCCGTGTCTGTTGGCGACATTGCTCGTTCGTACCTCAGGTTTCGGTACAGGGCGCTTCTTACGTTCGAGGCCCACCGGCGGCACGCTTGTGGGTTGTGGGTGGGTATTTCAACAGGGGGTTTGCACTAAAAAAGCTAAACATGAGTCAGGGGTCAGGGGCATTTTGAGGGGTGTTGACGAAAGTTACATGCCACGGGACTGTCGGAAAAAATAACGCCCCTGGGCGTCAAACCCCCCCCCGAGCAGGGGACACGCCTTAGAGGACCCCGCATCACAACTTACCCTCTGCTTAGAGCGGAAGGGGCGGCATGACGTACGCGATGTACAGCTGCAGGTTTGTGCGGGGGGCAGCTAGAAGACCGAGGGGGTGTGGGCGAAGGTTGCTTCGCCATGCCTCGGGAGTCCCTGGTAAGCCGTGTTCTGCTAATGCAGCAGCTGGCGGTGGTGCTCAAAAGGTGAGAGTAAAACTTGTACCAAGACCATGCCGGAACTGCTACATTGCCACTTTGCTGTGTCGCTGTGCTGCTGCTACAGTATGCTGCTGTATTGTGCTACTTTAGCGGCATTATGCGCAGCTGTGCTTCTATGTTGTTGCGCTGCTGTACAGGTGTATTCCGGTGGTACCGCATTGCTACACTGTAGATAGATGCGCTGCTGCTACTAGGTACCTGCTGTGGGTACTACAGCTGGTGCTCGACTGCTGCTGGTGCTGCTGCATGCTTGTCTATGTTGGTGCTGCTGCTGTGCGCCTGTGCTCTGGTGCCACTGCGCTGCTGTAGCTGTGCTGCTGCGGTATACCAGGTGTCTAGTTTTCGGTGCTGCGGTTCCACGTACTGTTGTTGCTACTGCTGCTGCTGATGCTGCTGCGATTCGGTACTCCAGCTAATTGCGTGCTGAATGTGTACTTTCTCGACATCGTTATTGGTGATACTGTTGTTGCTCCTGTAAATCGAACTCATGTTTCGAAGATAAAGAACTTGAAATTCGACGTAATAATTTGTGTTCGTCTCTGTACAGAGCAGTGCGGTCCTAAAAGGATTAACGGGACGGTGGATCTTGCCCGTCTAGCTGTGTTTCGATCCGGCAGTAATTTCCGCCTCCGCTACTCGACGCGCAGCGTTTGGAACTTTGGCTAGTTCGCGCCTTGCCGGAAAGGTGTACATGCTTACTTTTGTGTTTTCATCCGCTGCAGCTTGTGATCTTCTTTAGATTGATCTCCTATTATTTCTCAGCCGAGGCCTACAATCTCGATGCTGACGTACAGTTCGCGAAACAATCTGCAAGGCTAACTATTAACGGAGCCGAAAACAGAAATAGAACAGAGACTTCTCCTTCATTGCGCGGAAAACCTTCAAATGCTCTTGTCTCTTTTTTTGTTCCAAAACCTGCCGGAGGCAGCAAGCTTATGAAAAACGTTTTTTTCCGACGCGGCACTACGATGATCACGGCCGCCGAGTACTCGCCATACAGAGAGCGGGTCACTACCGCATGTTAGAGGGGATATGCTCTACTGAGGAGAGACTCCTCGGTGCCAAGTTTGACGACCTGACGAAGGTGGTCTGTGTCGAGATGTCTCGCTATGGGTCTGATAATGGTATTCGTTTTGTATCAACGTACTCCCTGTATCGAACAGAAGGTCAAATTTCCCCCACGGGCAAAAAACGATTCAGCAATAGACAGCGTCTTACGTCTCACGCGAGATCTTGTACCGTTGAGCTCGTACCATTGGGCATTTCACCTGTATTGGATGGTTGGAGATAATTTTCTGTCGTACGAGTTCCACTTTAGCCGTTGGCGTTCCTAGTGAGCTCTCAGGGGATGAACGGGAACGCTTGTGGCCGATGGCTTGGCATTTCGGTGTGTGTGGTAACGAACGAACTATTAATAGTGCGTTGCGAACCAAAGCACTCCTTGCTACGAGGGAAAATACTTGGAGCTGACACCACGGGAGCCCGCGGTCGCGAGTCGATACACTTCAATTAAATTGGGTATGTTTTTGAGCACTGCCCAACGTGACTGTTGTGATTGATGTGGGACACCAGCTGAAAACAAATGGGCTGCTATAAAACAGCGAGAAGGGCGCGAGCGCAAGGCGCTGTCGGGGCCCACCCTGCAAGCTGATGAAACCAAGGAGGCGAAGGCCGAGCGAGTGGCTGGCTGAATCCTGAAATCAAGTTACAGGCGGAGGAGAAAGACCGCCTAGGTTTCGGTGGTGATGGGGTAGCCTTCGAAGATATGGCTGAGTTTCCGGCTGCTTACCCGAGTAGTATGCGCAGCAGATACACGTCACAGATCAAGATGGCGGAGGAAGGGCGCTCGCAAGGAGGCGAGGGCTGGTAGACTGGGCGGCCCAATCGATGGCTGATGAGTTCTACGATGGCAAGCCGTGGGTCGATGTTTCCGAGGAGGAGCTAAAGAAAGGGATCGAAACATTCGCTGGCGTTGGTGTGCAGCAGACGAGTGATGACGTTTTTTTTTGTCGCAAGGTTTTTCTTGTAACGAGGATGGATGCGAGCGTGCCGGTAGACAGCGGGGTGTTCATGCCAAAGCGTGATATGCGGAAATACCTACCTGTCAGCGGACTCACGGAAACGGTGGAGCCCGACGGTCGGCAGTACACACTAAAGCGAGGCAAGGTTCTGGTAGAGGTAAAAGCAGTGAGAACAGATCCACTTGATGTTTTGCCGCAAGTTGGAAAGGGAGATGAGATGTAATCTCGTGGTGCATGATCCCGACGCACAATTCCAGACAATAGCCGACGAGCAAGGACGGGGCCACGCTGTATATGGCGCAGACGGTGCTGCACACCGTCAAACGGCAAAGCGTTGTGCTCCAAGTTCAGGTTGCTGCTATCGGGACCTAGCCGCAGGGCGGTGCTGCTGCCTAACACAACGCACGCGAGAGTGTCACGGCCGCTGGCGTGAGATAAGAGCGCATCCGCTGGTGCGGTAAGGATGAGTACTTTGTGAGTGGCGAGCGAAGTCACAAGCAGCGAGCCTGCCCCCGAACCCAACATGACCGGGCGGGGAAATGCATTCATGTTCAAAGCCACCGCCAGACCCCCAAGCAGCGGCAACAGTCCGCGAACGGGCCTGCTCAGCATACCCGGAGCAAGACCCCCGAGACGGTCCCTGCGTCTACGAACTCCTACACCCGGGGCTTGGATTGAGGAACGTGGATACCAGATCACCTCAAAAACGATGTTTACGGAAATTGGGGCTGCTACGTATGTGGCAGCTGATTGATGGCGACTACATGCACATATTCACGCCGCGAGACAAGGTGGCGCCGGTGGATGCCGAACTCACCGAAACGGTGCAGCACCATTCTTCGCAGGGCGCTTCGCTGGGCTGCAAAAGGCAGCTTCAGTTCTTCACGACCGCGCTGCAGCAGTGGTGACACAATCGTGGATGCCGTGGACACTGAACCCCATTTGAAGGCGCTGACGCAACAAGTCGCGGGGTGTCTTGCGGTTCCCGGTGGCTCCGAGGCTTCCGAAGTCAATTCTGGCTGGGAGATTCCTGAAATGTCAGAGGAGTTGGTAGAGTCCATGCAGGGGGGGCAGCCGTGGGTGTTTCAAACCTCATTGACGCGTGCATGCTTTGGTCATGTGCGTGTGGTCACGTCGATATGGCTAGGGATTTTTTATTTCGAAGCACAATCGTGTCCGCTGCGTCTAGCGATCGAAACCCGGTGGAAACCCAGTCCGGTTCACAATGCCGTTTATTGTGCTCCCTGGGGCAGGTGACGCGGTGGTCATCGGCAAGAAGACGGCGAGAGAAAAAAAAACTGGGCATCGACGTGATGGCGCAGCTCAAGGTGTCTTCGGTGGAAGCACACGGCCGTAAAGATAGCGCTGGGATGACGGCCGTAAAGATAGCGCTGGGATGAAGCCTACAGCTGTCGATGTCGCCAAGCATGACACCGGCGCTGTGCTGTGGGCGTCGATGGCTTTCACTGCGGTTGTGTTTCGGGCGGCGACGCGCATGGTGACGGGGACGATGAACGTCACGCTTGACGCTGCTGCCTCAGCGACCCGCAATGTTCCAAGACTTCGACGCGAAGGTGCAACACCGTGTGGGCGCGGCGGCCGATCGCGCTGTTGACCATGGCTTACCGCCGGAATGTGCCAGGTTGCGCGGTGTCGATTTTCGCACCCCCTTTGAGGTGTTTCGTCAGCCTTTGGGCGACCCGCCTGCGCGCATGGAGCCTATGGCGCGTGCGACTCCTGCCGGGTTTAAGGGCCGTGTGGGTGAAGCCGCGTGCTTCTCCACCAGACAAAGCAGCATGGATGCTGGAACGTGAGGTCAACTTGGAAACAGCTGGGATGTTTTTTTCCGGAACCCGAAGGCGCCCGCTGCGGGGGACGAACTCTCCCACACTACGGCGTCCGGGATGGCTTCGCTGCCTTTCGAAGGGCTATACCGGGTGGGGAGTCAGGGCCACCGCGTGATCCGAGTAACGGGCGGGAAGGACTGCATGGAGAAACGACTCATGGTATGTGTTCACTTGGAGGCGGCCGCTGCGGGGAATGGACCCCCCCCCCCCGATATCCGGCCTGATTGCGGAGCCGAAGCAGGCGCTCGTGCAGCGGTATTGTCTCCATTTGTGATCATATTGTGATTCGGGGAGGGAGTTTCGATTAGTGCGTGCTGGTTTCTCTAATTGTCCCTATTTGGAGTTTCTGCGTGGAGCGCTGCTGATAGTGTCTGACGCAGCCACAGCTGGCGGTTCATCGCCGAGGCTGTATGTGGACAGAGCCTCTCCGGGGTTCATGCTTCAGTTTGTACATGGTGGTTATTGTTCTGGAACACACAGTGCGGGTGTGGTCTGTTTCCCAGCAAGTTGCCTGCGCATTTGACGTTGTGACCGGTGGTGAGTATGTTGCCTGAAGATGGATTGGTGATGCTACGCAGTTGCTGTACATCATTTTAAAGAGCAATAGTCGTAGTAAATGGTAGGTGATGAAACTGACCGAGATTTGTTGGACTTGAATATTGCCCACAATGCGGACCGCTATGTTCCTTAAAGCCACTCTGTCTGAGCCAACTCGTGGTTGGTAGATGGGCTTCTGGAGGTTGCTGTACCGCCGAGGTCGAACCATTGGTCATTTTACCTGTACAAGAAGTGGGATAGCTGGGCATACCTTGCTGTCGCACAGCTCTACTTTCGTTTTTTGAGTGTTTAGTGAACTCCTGACTGGTGAGCGGGAAGGCCGATGGCCGATGGTCTTACACATCCCTGCGTGTTGACGAACGATGTATTTCCTTCTAGACAAACGAGGTCCTGGGACGACTCAATACCACCGACGCCACAGCTCGAGACTTTCTGTCGCGGTTTCAAGGGAAATCGCCGAGATTTTTCTGTTTCTCGGTCCCATCAGAGTTGCCTAAAATAATGTTGCATGTTTTGCACTGCCATGGGCACCCATGTGATAGACATATAAACCGATCTACAAACCACGTTAAAGTACTTACGAGACTCTGTTTTCAGGTAGATCCGAGTACTCGTACCTCATCGTTATTTGGTCGGAGAAGTTTGGAACCGTACTATCCAAATGCACGTGCTTTCGTGAGGCGTTTCGGGGTTTTTATCAGGTACATCGGTGTGCGCGAGAAGCCAAGAATGTCGGCGTTTTCGACGGGTGGCACGCTACAAACCCCTCCAACGTGCTTCATCGGGACACCAGCCAACCTTTCCCCGGGGGTCTGCTTCCTAATAGGAGTTGCGAACGAGCATCAACGTGACTGGACGAGGGAAGGTATTAACTCCCTCCTCCCACGCCCAAGCAGACTTTCACCACCAGATAGACATCAGCTTCTAGAACTTCCACATACGGCACACGTTCGCACCACGCCCCTCCCAAACGCCGCGCAATATTAGCGCAGTCGGTGTCGCGACGGGAGTCTGCAGACTCAATCCAAGGAGTTGCGGCATCCTCCTCAAACCCACGCACGTCTGTCTTCTAGCGCTGTACGCAACGCCGATCGGCAAACGGCACGCGGGACGCGCGGTCTGCACGATAGCAACGAGCCTAGGAAATAGCACACTACCGTAGTACCTCACTTTTTTTTTATGCTCCGACTTCTCCGAGGACCGCTGTGCTTTCGAGTGCGGGGAGGGTCCAAGCCCGTCGAGTGGTATAGGGGAAGAGTAACCCCCGGCTATTGGGGGCAGGGTGCATTCACATCTCCCGGCGCCCGTATTTCATATCGCGACCGAGTAATTTTTTTTTGTTTGTTATTTTAGTGAATGTTTCATGCCGCCACGGCTGGGTCCGACGAGTTGTCGACTTACGGTATGAGACTGCTGGCTAAATTGAAGCGAAATCTCATGTTTGGTTGCGTCCGGATCGCGATGGTACCATTCGAGCTCAGAGAATAATGTATGACGACCTTGCCCCTCATCACCAAGGAAAAGAAACGTGAAGTGTGAGATCGAAAACGATAGAAGTTCAAGAAAATGAATAGATAGTACGAGCGCGACTCGTGTCCTACACATGACTCCTGTCGATGTTCAGACATATTTGTAAGGTTTTCTATTCCCTTGACGACCATACGGTGAATCGCGTTGTATATGCCCCCACGTCGGACCAATGGGCCACGATTTAGATAATGTATATCATGCAGATCATCTAGATCGTCCAGATCGTCTACAGATGGCTCATCTATCGATAGATCATCTACAGATAGATCATATATCGATAGGTCATCTACAGATATATCATCTACAGATAGAGCATCTATCCATAGCTCATTCAGGTCTAATCGTCCGTCCTGAGGTGCTGTGCAGGGTGTGCACAACGTGCAGATCCAACAAATGTGAACATGTTCTAATATCATGCAGATGGTATCGGCGGCCATTAAGCAACATCGCTTAGGATACCAGATACTCATTGAGAGGAACATGCCTCCTCTGAAAGGCGTAAAAATGAGAGCGGAAATGATTGGGATATTTCCGAGGTGTGCACGAGCAGTGTCATCAATCGTATTCTTTGGTGCGATCCCGCCCGCCGAAGTAGTATTATGCAGAGCGCGTTCATTTCGTGTCTAACCCGTTGCGTTGCTGCTCTGGCACTCCATCTTCTTTGGTATACCCCGTCCCAGCAGTCCGGGTCTGTCGCTCCTTGTGTGACCGAAAGAAATGGGCGTTCGTGGCTGTTTGTCGGAACGGTTTACCGTCTGATGTCCATCTTCCAGTGGTAAAAATGGTTTTAGCTCACCCAGCCCTCGCTGTGGTATTCGCCTGAACGGGGGGATACAGTTCGCGCGCAGTGTCCAAGAAAGACCGGTGTCCGTCGCTGTATTTTTCGGTCCGCGTTACCTTATGTCTACGCAAGCCAGAAGTGATCCAAGAGCTGTCTCTTTCGGGTCTTTTTGTGTAGGAACACCTCAGTCTCTATTTTTTTTCGGCGGCATGTGTCGCACAATCGCGTTCGGGAAAAATGGTCGGTCGTGATGTTGATTCGATACGTGTGCGAACCCCGCCATTGAAAAAATGTTCTGCACAATCTCGAGAAACGTACGGAAACCACCCACACCCGAGCCCCTTTTTCAACGTGTGTTTTGTAATTTTTTGGTGATATGTCAGGCGGCGGGGGTTGAAACAGCTGCGTTGAAGGCTCTGGGCGTCGGGACCAGCGCTGGAGCGCTGGGCTCCCTCGTGGGCATGGGGGGTGGGTTCGTCGCCATCCCGTCCCTCACAGGCTGGCTGAGGCTCACCCAGGTACGTCACTCAATCTCTCGGCGATTGGATGGGACACGTGCGTACGGTGAGGGTGGCACCTACTTTTTTCCTCCTGAGGCGGGCTCATCACTTGGGAAGCTCCATACCGGCTGTTACAGCAGCGCTATGAGTAAGTCATGAGTCAGCCACCCAATAATTGTTTTTTTAGAAAACCTGGAAAAAAAAAAAGTGAAGAACCCGACGAACAATCCCAAAGCCTACCATTAGCAGGTGTATTGCGAATAGTATTGTCAAAGTCTAACGATGTTCCAACGATGTTGGGTCGAGGGACCCGGTCAGTCCCAGTGACATATTGTGGCAAAAAAAGAGTTCTACCCCCCATTGAATCACGCCTCGTAACATGAAGTGTGCATAGATGTTGGCATCGTGTCGTGGTGGGAGAACAGGTATCGATATCGGGGACACACCCGACGGATACCCCAGGCGTTTGCGGTGTTACGGGGTGAAGCTCTGGTCTAAAGCCTGGCCTAGCTTCTGCGAAAAGGGTGGAGATATGCTTGGCTCGGACTCAATCTCCAAGCTGGCATGCTTCGGACGCCATCATCGGTTTCCGCTGGATGACCGGCATCGCTGAGGGCAGCTATGAATAGATCCCTTCTCTGTATGGTCTAGACCTCATGTTTGTGAGTGAAAACACACACAGCATCCTCTGCGTGATTTATGACACGCTTCCCGCGTTCGATGTGTACCTCACAACCGCATGACCTAAATCATATACCACGTATATATATATATATATATATATATATATATATATATATATATATACACACACAGTAGATGGTGATCTGTCCGAAGTAGGAAAACTGTTAGACCACTTCGGAACCGCAGTCCCGTTTTGGGGACAAAACACTTGTAATTAGAGAGATTTGTCCCCCCGAAAGGGGACTGCCGTGCTAAAAAGGGTCACTAAACCACACGTAACCCTAATCCGACAGAGCGGGAATTTGCCTTCGGAGTGAAGATGCAAACGTCTAACCACACAAGTTGGCAGCCCCAGCTGAATGCTGAGTTTCAGCACTGTAGTGCAGACCACCAATAATTTATTTATTTTTGTCGCGGCTTGGGGCCAAATCGTCGAATCGTACTTACCCGTACGAACCTGACAGGCGGGGGAAACGTTGGGTTTCGTTGGCATGCCTGTCTATTTATCGACCAGGCGGTATGCGATAGTGGTCCGTCCATAGGGCCGGTTGCCTACTACGGGGGGGCATAGTAAATAGGACCTACGGCAAACACAAAAACCCATGTATTTACCTTTTTTTCTAACAACATGTGGTCCTATTAAGTATGGCCCCCCGTTATAGTGCCGGTCGCCCGTTACAGTGCCGGTCCAATCGCTTGTCGCAGATGGGATTATCCATTATCCGGTGTGGCCGCGTGCAGAGCGGTGCCGTTCGTGCAGAGTTGTACCGGTTGCCGCTATATAAGTAGCCCCGTTATTGTTGGCTGGCGCATGCTGGCACTATGGATAGACTGCCGCTGCAGTATGTAAACACCTTTGATTTTTTGTGCTGCTGGTCGTCGTGGATGTCGTACGGCAATTTGCCAAACGTAAGCTTTATCAAACTTCGATTTACCATGCGCATCGAGTGCGTTTTTTCGCCCATCCTTCGGCACCCGGGCCCTATTTTTCAATATCGAGTGTGGTCGATGGAATCCCACACGTAGGAAATCAAACGTGTGTCGATTTTCTTCGCGCATGGTTATCGTTGACCGCGTGTATGATTGATTACACGTCCACCCTTAGCTGCTGTTGCACTCCCGTGCGATCTGGCTTGGCTCCGCCGCTTGCTTTGGTCCCGACACAGCACCAAGCGCACGGGACTTCTCTGGGGGCTGTTTTCGCCACAGGAGCTGCTGGGTCTGCCGCCTACGCCCTCTCCGGCCACGTCGATGTACGGTGAGGAAGCTCGTAGTGTTTTCCTCCAAAAGGCATGAGAAAAATCTAAAGAACATCATGTGAAAAACATCTCAGGGTCATTCTTATCGGAGAGGAGTTTTTTTTCCAAATTTTCGACATTTGTTTTTCGCGCAATTTTTCAATCTTCCATATTTTCCTTATTTTTTTTTTCCAAATGTGTTAAATTAACGAACTTGACTTTTCTTGCTTCTGGAGAATTTCACGAATAGTGGCAGAACGCCTCCGTATATTGATACATATCTCCAATTATTTCCGAACTTTGGAAATTATGGAAAAAATGTTTTCCGGTTAGAATGAGCCTTAACCGTTGGTGTTTTTTTTATTTTATTTTGTGTTCCCGTGTCCGTGAGCACACACCCGTTTCCTCCATCCCCATTCACACCTGCACCTCCTCACGCTGGCCTTGTTGCGGTGTTTTCATGCTATTCGTGCGCCTACCCCATGTACAGGCGTACCGCGTGTGGCGCCAGCCATCTCAACCCCACCACCCCTCCCCCAAATCCCCATCCCCTCCACATGACCACCTCCCCGCCCCTCCCTCGATCCCCCCCCCCCCCCCCCTCCCCTCCTTTATATGCACCTCCTGCCCCTACCGCCCTCAATGCTCACAGCCCGCCTCTCCCTGCATCACCTATTTTCACCCCATTCCGTTCAACACATTTGTTTAGATGTGTGTGTGTGCTACAAGCAGGCCCGCTACAGGTACTTATGCGTCGGGCGTGGCAGCAGCCGTCTCGGGTCAATCCATCCCCCAACCCCCCCCGTCACCCGCCCCCCCGCGCTCTTCTCCCCATCCAACTTAGTTCTCACGAGACGGTCTCCCCCAACGCCCACACCTCCCCCCAGTTTCCTCCCTCCAAACCCATTCCCTATTTTTCTCGCCACCGCGCACCCCCCCCCCCCCCCCCCCCTAAGGCAAGGCATTCATGAGGCAGATACATAGTAAACCCGTTGCTGTCTCTGGAAGTCGTCATACCAGAAATTAAATCAACCCATTGATGCTGTGATCCATGGGCAAGAAAATCCGCCTCTAAAGCGGTTCTTAGCGGGGTGCAGCTCACCCTTCGTGCGACCCATCGAACACCGCACGGCGCTTCGCGCTTGGTGAAAGCAATGGCTGCCTGTGGCCGATGACACCCGGGCGTGTTCTTTCCCGGCACTGTAGGGATGCGAGGGTCTATGGTCATACATGTACACTACGGCCACGCATGATATGAAGACCACACCCCTCCCCCCCCCCCACCCACCCTGGTTGACCCTGGTATTCGCAGTTTATACTTCCCGGTTCGTTCGCTGTAGCTACGACGGTAGCAGGCATTGCTGGCCCTTCCGCCCACCTTCGGCACGCCGCCACACTCTCCCGTTTAACCGCATTCCCCCGCTCCTCGCACCCATCGCACTCCCCGGCACCCGCCGATTCGCCCACTCCCCTATCACCCCCTCCACTCCAAGCGACACCGCCCCCCTTCCCCCCCCCCCCGTCCCCACCTATGGTAATACGACTTCGGACATGCATGGCATAAGTACACCCCGCCCCCCCCTCGAAAACCAACCCCACGCACCGCCGTCCCTCCTGACGAGCTTTTTCAATGCGTTTGTGCTATTCGGAGGTCCGCCGCAGCTACGGCCGTGGCAGGCATGCCAGCAGCCCCCCCCCCCCCACCCCACCCTTGCGGCAACCTCCCTGTGTCCACCCACCGCCATATTTTCCCGACGCTTCTTGCCCCCTTCCTTCTCACCGTACTTTTGAACGTGTAAATTAGGCCCGGTGCTCTCGAACTAGTGACTATGGAGGGCATGGGAGCAGCCCCCCAGAATTTTCTCCACCCCCTCCCCCCCCCCCCCCCCGCTATGGTCAGACGACTACGGCCATGCATGATAATGGGTACTCCCCCCCCCCCCTCCCAACCTCTCCAACACCTGCCCTTCCTTCCCTCCCCTCCGCTTGATCGTTGTTGTTTTGTTTGTGTGGTTTATAGTTCCGCCGCAGCCATGACCGTGGCGGGCATGGCAGCAGCTCACGTCGGTGCGAGATGCACAACCGGGATCAGCCCTCACTCCCTCAAGCTTGCGCTGGGGCTGCTAATGATCGCCGTGTCCCCCCTCCTGCCCCTTAGGGAAAAAATTACCTCTAGAGGAAACCCGGACGAGGAGGGTACTCCGGCGGGTCTGAAAGCAGAAGCATCCGAGACGGGAAAGGTATCCAAATATACCATTACGTGCATACAACAAGGTTTCTAATGCCGCATCGATCCAATGTCCGATCTCCGGAAGGGCTTAAGAAACGATTGTCTTTTCTTCTGCGTCTTTTTTTACAGTTCCCCTGGAATATCGCCCTGAAGCTTCCCCTAGGCGCTCGCTTATAGGTTTCCACTCAGGCCGTAAAGATAAGGACCGTTTCGCATTCATATTGTTGACTGAAAGGCTCTTATATTGCAGTCCAGAGTGATATGACGCGTACCACATACGGCAGGACGGCATTAGGGGTGTACATGCACCTAATCTGAGCCTTTTCGTCACTTTGGGAGCTACTGAACTATCATCCCCAACAAAACCTGACGTTTGAAGAAAACGAAAAGTGTCACGCTTAACCCCCTGTGGAGCGCTTCAGAAAACAATGAGTTAAGATTTCAACAAAGGCAACTGCGTGATTGGGGGGTGACATTCTACAACATGGTGCCCGAGTTGAAAAAGTAAAGAGTCGGTCCTATATACGGCACGGGCGCAATGTGATCCCGCCGAATTTTCCAACCATTGTTTGGGTCGCTCTGTATATAGGGGCTACCCCGATGATTGCCCCGATGATCTATCCAATGAATAGCCTAGAGTGGGTCTGCATATTTTTGTTACTATGAAGTAAAAAACCTAAAATAAACGATAAGGATGGGTCCTGTAGTTGCTGACGACGATTCCGAAGTGCAGACTGCGCTAAACAATTATCAAGCCGAAAACACGCCGCCTGGAGGTCCGGGCTCACAGATTGCAAAGCCTAGTACATTCCGCCCATCCCACAGCCGTCGGGATATTTTCCGTTCGCGGCCGAATCTTTGGAGTCAACGGCGGCAGGAGGATATTTTGAAAGCATACGAAGTGCAATACGACCGACGGTTTAAAACTTAACGGTCGCTGGATCGTTTCGACAAAAGAAAATTTCGCATCTTGATTTTGAATTTTGGTTTTCCGAGGGACCGACAAGATATTTCGACCGGTTGTATGATTTTTGCTCCCGGCATTTGTTGCGCGACTCAGATTTTTGCAGCAGGAGCTCCGACGGTGGTCGGAGGCGTTCATGAGGGTCAGGACGGGGGTATGTTTGACCCGACGTCTGGGAAGAAGGTGGTGAGAATGTTTGCCATAGGGCTCGGGAGTGGGTTCCTAGCTGGCGTGTTTGGGGTGGGGGGAGGCGTGGTGACCGTCCCCGCTCTTTCGCTCGCTACGGATCTCGGCCATAAGGAGGTGAGCCCTATTGTTTGTGTTTTTGTTGGTGGTAGCTACTGGTGTCGGTGCTGTTCGTTGGTCTTGTTTTCTTGTGTTGTTGTTATTGTTGTTGTGGTCGTTGTTGTCAGTGTACGTATCGGTGGCTAAAGTGTTGTTCTGGTTGGTTTGCTTTCTTTGTGGCTGTTTGTAGAACGATTTCAAATGTTGTTGCTGTTTTTTTTGTGTTGGTGGCGTTTTCGTTGTTGTTGCTGTTGGCACTGTTGCTACTGCTGCTGCTGCTGCTGCTGCTGCCGGTAGCGGCTTTCTTGTTGCGCTCGCCGTCTTTCTACCCCTCTTCGCTCTGTTGCTATTGCTGTTACTGTTGGTGGTGGCGCCGCTCTTCCATGCGCGTGGTGTTATTGCCTAGGCTTTTTGTATGTTTCTGATCGGTTTCTCCTGCTTCAGAAATCGCGTCGCGCGCGTGTTTCTGTTGAGCTAATTTTGCCTCACCCTACGGTAGGGGTTGCACTTTTTGGGCGAAAGGTTTCTGACCAATCGAGTTCCTTACGTGAGGAACTACCAGTTAAGATGAAATCTTTACTCGAATAATCGTTTTAGGACTACTGTAGTAGCGCATACAACTGCCGGTAGGGTGGCACGAACGAATTTCTTCCAAGTATTGTATCGGGTGAGATATTGAGCTTCTAATGCTAGGGGCTCAGGAACTTCTGGTGCACCCCTACTGTGGGATGGCTAAATTCTTGTTTTCGCTGCGGATGTCATTGTGCCAGGTAGCTGATAATCTCCCGGATTTTGTTCTGTGGTCGTCGTTCTTAGAATGTTTCGGCTTTACACGTGGCGCTTTGTTTTCTTGCTGGCGTTGCTTACCTCGGACACACGCCCGTGCGCACGGATCGGGTGCCCCGCTGTCGGCAGCGATGCCTTGTTAATGGTAGAGGGATGATACCCAACATATTTGAGGCTCTATGCCCCACCCAACCACCACCTTTGTGAGCTAAGCCCCGGAGACACATCGAAGTCGGATTGCACATCATCGTGCGCAGCACGAGTAGTGTTTTGCTAATAATTTCGTTGAAACCATGTTGAGTTTAAAACCAATTTGGTTGAAACCTGTCTGGTTCGGCTCCTTGCGGTCCGCTGCTCCCTGTTGCATGAAAATTAGCCCCAACCCGCGCAAAATTTAAGCTCTTTCTAAAAAAGGCTGTGGCAAAAAGTGGCCAGAAATGCCACTTTTAATAGCCTATTTTTTTTATTGGGCTGGATTAACCGTTGAGAAGATTCCATGTTGTTGGCGTCATTTTTTGTGCAGGGAACAGACCGCGAAAAACCCAACCGAATTACTGTAGCTCCCATCCAGTTATCTGCAAACACCGTAGCGAAAAAATATGCAACACCCATAGGATACGTACACGATAGGATGTGCAAAAGGGTTGACTGCTGTTACGGGGGACCTTAGTAAATAGGACCTATGGTAAAGACAAAACCTACCAGGGTATATATTTACCTATTTTTGACGCGTTCTACGATAGAGGTAGCACATTTCCGCTAAAAAGTTATTCTGGATGACGGAGTCCCTTAAGTCAAGATCGTCGGAATGCCAATCTTGTTTAGAAAAATGAGAATTTTGTGTTTTTGGGCCATGGGATTTATTTCATCGGGGTGCCATTTGATTTTTCCCTGAAGACAGTTTTCGGATGACTTACTGTTAGCGTGGAACAAACTCCTAGAGTGAGGAGCCTCAGAAAAATTAGGGTGAACCCCTATCGTAGAACGCCTCTTTCACTAACAATGTTTGGTCCTATTTAGCTATGGTCCGCCGTGATAGCTCATCAGGTGAGGAGTGGCGTCAGCGGGAAGTGTTCGGCCTTAACCTTCTCCAGGGCCGCGCTGAGTCGGGGGCAAAAGCTCTCGGAATGAAAGTCAGACCTGTGTCCATGTGCATCGCGTTACCGAAACGGTTAGCCTGAGCGGGCAGCTCCTCTACCGTCCGCACTGGCTCTCAAGATCCAACCGTTTCACCCTACTTACCCGTCTCGAACGTGTTGTGCGCGTTTTTTTTTTGTTTTTTTTTTGTTTTTGTTCGTGTGTTTTGTTGGGTAACCGCTTGCTCGCAGGTTTTGGGGACATCCTTGGCCGCCATGGTGTTGCCGGCGCTCGTCGGGTCTGTCACCCACTTCAACCAGGTACGTACGCAAGCAAGCGCTGTTTAGGTTGTTTTTGACGCGCGCTAACGATGGAGGCACCTACCGCTTTTTTTGTTTATTTAATAGTAGCCTACCCCGTTGACTGTTGTGTGGGAGATGCCTAACCCGTTGCCTGTCGTGTGGCAGATGGGCTCCTTTGCCGAAGAACTCCCGAACACCATCGGAGTTCCGTTCGTGTTTAACTACGTACGCGTTTCTACATACACATACGAATAAATTGGAGGCGTTCCGCGGTATAGGGGTTGCAATCGTTCTGGATCAAAAATATCCGACCGCTTTTCAGCCCCGCATGTAACCTACTACCGGTCTGTATGCCACGTTTTACTAAACGGTGTATTATGCGTTGGTAGTTGCTTCAGGGTTACTCGCCATTAATGCTGTGGCGCATAGAAATCTTGGTAGGGTTGGAACACTGAATCCCTTGTGCAACAACTGCTACGCACCGCGGCATTGCTCCCGACTGTAGAATGCGGTGCCACCCCTCTCTACCGTAGCTCGCATCTCTTCGGCTGTGCTGGCCGTGACTTTGGGGGTGATTCACTTTGTGTGATTTCTTCATTTTTGTTTTATATGAGCACCGTCATGGATTGAAAACGGCACAACATTGAAAACGAAACAACACTCCTACAAAGGCCAGGATTTTAAAAAAAGCAGACTTGCGCCCCGAGTGGGATGGGATTTGTGTACCAATCATAATAAGAAAAAGCGCGCATTTTCCCCTATTTTTTGCTCGGCTTTAGCGTGTGCCTCCTCTCCCTGTTCGCGTCTCAACCAACCAGGCGGATGTGGGTCTGCGCATTTTGTTCAGCCCTGGAACTTCGGGTAGATGTGTTGTGCGTGTGTGCGATTGTCTTCTGGTCGTTGTTTTTATGGTTCGCTGTTGTTGCTGATTTTTTGTTGTCGCCGTTGTTGTAGGAGCTGTTCTACCTGTTTTTCTGCTGGTGCTGCTGTCGCCGCGTTGCTGTAAGCATTGATTTTTTCGTGGTGTTGCTGTTTTTTCTTCTTGCCGTAATTTGTGTCGGGTTATATGCGGCAATGCAAGGCTTGAACTCTTGCTCGTGGAATCTGGCCCCCATCTTGCTGGCCAGCGAACTCAATACGCTATTATCTGGTGGTATCGGCTGCATGCATACGGGGTAACGATCGCGATTGTCCGTGTTCCTACTGACCGACCAACTTTTCATGACAAAGTAGTTGACGAAATGTCCGTTGTTTCCCTCTCTTTTTTTTGTTTCCCCGCAGGGAAACTTGATTCCGAGAATCGCGTTGCCATTGGCACTTGGAACGGGCGTAGGCGCCTTCGCAGGCGGGAAATACGCCGCAAGGTCAGCGCCACTCTGTTTCGCACGTCGTAGGACGGACAACGATCTACAGTATATACAGCAGATCATCTCACAATCATCTGGACCCTACCCTTCCTCAGTGATGAATTGTACGGGATGTACTATTACGGGGGGCCATAGTAAATAGGAGCAAATACTGTTATTACGGGGGACCATAGTAAATAGGACCTACGGTGCACACAAAAACCCTTTACAATTACCTATTTTTACTAACAATATTTCGTCCTATTTACTATGGTCCCCTGTAATAGTAGAAATAAGGAAATATGTAGGTGTTTGTGTGTACGGTAGGTCCTGTTTAATATGGCCCCCCGCAATATGCAGCGCTCACACCCGTTCCGAGGACCCAGCCCTGAATCATGTGAATGAATAAGTCGCCTTCTGCGCGGTGAGATGAGCTACTAGTTAGATCATACCTACGAGGAACATACCAAGGTATCCCGTACAACCATGCAAGTATTGTTTTTTTCTACGAAATCTTCGATCTCATACCTCATTGTTCTTCTTCATCGATTTTCAGATAGATACAGCCAGTACCCTGAAAGCTCTAGATCCGACTATAGAAATCAGCTGTCTGTACAGGTACACAAGATGCGAAAACGTCTCATGTGAGGAATCTGTCAGAAAGGTATCTACCTCCCCCTCCCCCCCCCCCCCCCTGCCTGAAACCCTCGCTTGTTTCATGTTCTTTATAAAATCTGGAATCCTCCGGTGGACGTGAAGTGAATAGAGAAAAAAAATGCGATTTTGTGCAATGTGGGTGTCATTCTACTTCGAAGAGGTTTTTTAAATGCGCAACTGTTTTGACAGCATCCGACAGAGCTCGCAAGCTGCCTTGACCTCGGACTGCTGTTCGCCTCCGCCGTTGTGGTCGCCCCCCCCCCCCCTTCAACTCCCTTCCGGTCCTCCATGCTACATGTACACCCTTTCGCGTTCTGCCTTTTTCTGCAGGCACCTGGACGAGACAAGCCTGAAGTGGGCCTTCGCCTGCCTCATGGTCGTCATGGGAGCGCGGACGGTCGTCGCCGCAAGGGCTGGCTCCGCCGCCTCGGCTGCCGCCGCAGCCGCCGCAGCTGCCATCGGGAGAAGACGTGCCTGAGCCGGTCCAAAACCTCGCTGGCAGGGCTTTTGTAGTCCAGCGCGGTTCGTAGGGAGTTGTACCTTCTTTTTTTTGAAGCTCCGAACATTTTCCACTGACGGAAAGCTTCTTAAGCTCTGTAGAGATACCGAGACATTTGTTTTGACACCCACACCCACGCGATGCGTATTGTGCGTTGTGATATAACAAGCGAATTTTGACTGCGCATCGGGCGTACCTCTCGGGAGTTCAAAGGAGAAAAAAAAATGACCATTAAAAAAAAAAAACAGCTCCGGGTTTTTGCATCGGCCACTGCGTGATTTGAGAGGGGGGGGGGGGGGGGTAGGGTGATACAATGGTTAGTCTCCGAGTTTTCAACGCAAAGCGTCGTACGGCACCGGTGCATCCATGACCCTACCCATGCTGCTGGGCGCTCATGCTGCCCGTACATTGGTTGATATCAGCCAAATTTCACCAACCATCGTTCTGGTCGCCTTCTCGGGGTTAGTGCCGGAGGGGGTTTGACTTGCAGTATTTCTCAGGGCTGTTTGTGGGGGTGAGAATAGAGCGCTCCAAAGCTTGAAGAGGCCCTTGAGAGCTGTGGGTGCCGACCCTACCGGGTACCACTGGGTAACGAGAGAAATGCTGCTCGGGTTGTTTTTTTTTTCCCCGGACGTTCTGCGTAGACGATTGAAGGTGCACGATACTGGCGCCCACATCCAACGCAGCCTTTCGCACACACCGTTTTTTAGTGCTTGACTTGTCGAGGTAATGACCAAATAAAAATAGTTATTATGAGGCTTGGTCCGAGAGCTGTATGGTGCTTGTTCCGCGACGACTATGTCCTTCCTGTCGAGGCGTGTTACGGTAGGGGGCGGGAGGGGGGGGGGGGGGGGGGGGGGGGTGGTTAGTATTTGGTGCTTTCCTTGTGAGAGTCACTCTGTCGCGAGTGAAACTCCTGTAACGTTAGGCAGTCTTGAGTGTTCCAAGCGTCTGGGTTTCGCCGTGCCCAACGCCAGATAATTATTTGTCGAGTTGCGCCAAAAAAATCTCTATCTAAAAAATGATTATTTTTCTTTGCGTAAGATGCAGAGCCACTCTCACCCGAGTTGCGCTCGTCGCTGAATGAAAATGCAGGCAACGCCCGTATCATTGCTCCAGTCAGTCTGAGGATATTTGCTGCATGTAGAGGTGGGGGTAGGCTAGAGTGCTCGCCCAGCTGCAGAGCCATGTCGTTACCGTCGAGCGGGCCAACATTGCGTAACGGGGTGCTCCTGACTGAGGGGGATCTTCGTCGCGCGTATGCGTGGTGTTGGCAGTGCTTTATTCTAGCTGTTCGTAATGGTGCCGTTATCGACTATCGGTACCTTTCTAGGGACACAGTATTCCGTAGCCATATACGACATGTAAACATAGGAGAGAAAACATGGGTTTTGAGTCTATCGTGGATTCTCGTTATTATTACATTTGCCCACCCGAAATGGTCGACGCATTTCTATGGTAGGGGTGTACCATACCTCACCTCAGGAGAGTTCTACCCCTCACCCAAAAACTGTGTTGTATTTGGGAAACAAAAGGTCAGACCTGACCCCCGCTGAGCAGCCCCATGACCTACAGCCAGTAGTTCTGTAACCCCGAAACGATCGAGATAAGCAAAAGACAATGTTGGGTGCCTGGTAAATCCGATAGTTGAGGAAAAATCCCCCTCATTCCTGCTTTGTTTCGCTATCAATTGGTACGTTCTGTACTGCGCTGTACTGCAATGTACTCCTGTACCGTGTTATGTACTGAACTGTACGTACTGTACTGTACTGTGTTGTACTATACCGTACTGTAGGTTTGCCATTTCGATGCCGAGCAGGCGTTTGTCCAGTCTGAGCTAAGTGAGGACTTACTGCTACGTACGCGTCCCTAGGGGTGCGGGGCGATGTCCGGTAAGGTGGTTGAATAGTATCGCAACCTGTATGGTTTGAAGTAGGCGTCGCGGCATTGGTGCCACTGCTTGGTACGCGGCATGAGGGTTCTTGTTTTCGAGCAGTGTGAGGCTGAAGCGTGTGCTAATTTTTTTTGGTGGAGGCGGGGGGCGTTTCCATCGTACTATTAATAGCAGTAATACATGTAGATGGCATATCTGTGATGGGGCTCGAGAGCAGGTGTGACAAGTTTTGCGAGTCCTCACAAAAATTACTCATCGTCACAGCAGGTTTTTGATGAGGGCACCCTAGCAAAGTTCGGTGTCACTCGCGGCGGGAGTGTTCCTGCGGTGGTTGACCGCAAGCTTCGCCGGTTTGGCAAGGAGAAGCCAGACCTTGATGAGCCCGCTCGATCGTTGGCAGAGCGTTTGCTGTGGTCGGCGAACCAGACTCGCCGTGACATCCTCTACGCGGTTCGAGCCGCAGCAAAGTACTCTGCCGCGCCGAAGTTATTGCATTGGCACAGGTAGCGCGGCACATCGTGATGTACTTTAAGTCAACGAGCGCTTTCGGTAATACTTTTCAGAGGGGTCTGAGCAGTAGAGTGCAGTTGAGGTATACGTGGATGTGGACTATAATCACTCAACTCTAGCAACCGAAGATTTGTCTCTGGTGAGGTTCATACCAGGGCATAGATCACTAACTCAAGGCAACTGCATCAAGGCAGGATATTTACCTGTGAGACCGAAGCCGAAGGGATTCGTTCGAGCGTTTGGAAGTCAACCACCGTCCTATTACGCCTGGTCAAACCCCTTAGCCGCCAGCCTAGCTTCTGCTTTCGTTTCGAGGTCATCCTTGCCCGCCTCGTATGTGAAACCCCAACCATTTCCTCACGGGTCCTCACCCTTGCGGCGGTGTCCTTGCAACTTCGTAAAACACGTTTCGGTCACTCTGTGGCCATCTACAGGTAAACGTACATCCACGGCCTCTTGCCACGCTACCTCAAGGTGTGTACTCGAAACGTTCTTGGTTCGCCACAGAGGGCGGAGGCGGTTCTACGTGCGCCGGGTGAAGACACATGCTACGCCAACGCGTTCGTTCCCTGTGTCATTCCCGCCTGGTAGTTGTTGTTGTTGTTCTTTTAGGGCCACTCCTAACGAACAAAAAAAAACACGATTCGTGATATTTTTGTCGTGAATCGTGTTTTTTTTTTATCACGATTCATGACGCCATTTTTTTTAGCTTTTCCCTGATAGAAAACTAAATTACGATTCGTGGCATTTGTCATATCTACAAATACGCCTGATCAAGGCTCTACGCAACCCACGGGCACCAACGATACCCGAAGGTCGGTACAGGGGCATGACAGACTCTGCTTCGTACGCCGCTTGCTTGTGGACAACGGGCGGCCACCCAAAGACACCGCTTGGTGCGGGCTCACGAGCAGGTTGTGGCCTCGAAATTTCGAGGAGGAGAAGCCACAGGTCGAAGACAGACGCGAAAATGACCTACGGATGTCACAGGTCACAGGCCAGGCCGGGCAGACGCCCGGCGAGATGGAATCTCGCGAACCGCGCTTGGCCGACAGTCGGTGAAATTGGAATATCGCAGGCTGGGTCAGGCTTCGGCCCGTGATTCGAATACACCACGGGCGGGGCCAGGCGCGGCCGGCCCGGTCTGGCCGTGCCCTACCCGCAAGAGTTGGCTCCAGCCGCAAAAACCGTTGGGTTTGAAGTATCGGAATTTTTACTATTCATATTTGAAATTATCACTTACCTGTGGGTATGGGTTAAACAAGCAGTGTACCAGGTATGCACGAAGTGCATAGATTGTGTGAGTAAGTAGCCGGAACCGAGGAGACCGAACGCATACGGATAGCAAATCGCGATAATCGGGGTCAGATGTCTTTTGGTGGTTTGATATTTAGAACAGACGGAAAACCTCAGCGAGTTCATGCACTCTTGGGAAAAATACGTTCGAACTTCGTACATACCGTGGGATAAAAATACGTTCGAACTTCGTACATACCATGAGATGTACGTAGTCGGACTCGTTCCGAAGGCATAAATTACCGACAGTAGTTTTCGGAAGTGGAGAACACTTTGGTGGCGGACCCCGACCCCTGACAGCTGGCAGCCCTCCCCAGGAAGTCTCGCGCGTTGTCGAATCCTGGGCATGCACGGGCTTGCGTTTTTCGTGCGAGGGGCTCTCATTTTGACTTCGAAGAGCCCTGAGCTTTTATTACGGGGACGCCTTCCGAACAACAGCAGGCGCAGGCTCGCATGCACAGGCAAAGCGGTATGGGTGTATTGCCAGCATTCTGGAGGTATAACCTACATACACTGCGCCTTCGAAATTCAGGCCGATGCCATCGCCTGTTACAGTATACTCGTTGCCGCTGATAGAGTACGGTGCGATCATGCGATGCATGCGCTCATCTCGAAGTCTCGTAGGATATGCGTGTCCCCGGCATGTCGTAAAAACAATGCAACAAGGAATTTGTGGAAACCCTCACTTACAGCTTACAGCATGCTGCAGCTTCCTTGGAAACAGAACACGCTGCTGCTGAGCAGTTGCCTCGTCACGCAATACGAGGTGAGACATATCGCCACGGCCGTGATGGTTTCCTCGTGGATAGACGCGAGGATGGTGGCTTCAGGCTAGAAAAGGTTGCCCTTGAGAAACTGTCGTGGTTCGCCAGTACAGGCGATGCGTGGGTCCGTGGTGTCTCTGCTCTTGGGATGGGCTGTGCGGTGTTCGCGGCTCTCGGAGCGCACAGCCAAGCTAGCATGCCGTCTGCGGCTTTCCGTGGCCCAATCATTGCACGCGTGGCCGACGGCCGGGGCAGCTTGCTTCAGGATACTGTCACCACTGGGTATGCCCGACAGTTTCGTGCGTCTACTCGGTACTAGTACCAGGAGGGAAGAGCTTGGTGGCATGTACAAGCAGTACAGCAGTTGAGCTGCTGCAGCAGCACAAACAATGCCTCGTGAGCACAAGGACGGCTCCTGCAGACTTGAGGAGTCATCCGAGGTGTCGCTCGCAGCAGCAGCAGCAGCAGCAGCAGCAGCACCTCGTGTGGCATGCTAGCAAGCGTTCAGTGCAGCATACTCCAGGCTGCTGCGACCACTGCCCGTGTTCAGATGCCCGGCGCATCTGCGCAGCAGTAGAAGCAACATAGTAGTCTTGGACTCATATGTGGAGATCGTGGAGCCGACGAAGTGGTATTATACCTCTGGTACACTCCTAACGCTCCTGGTACGGTTTGGTAGATAGGTACGGTTTGGTTGATACATCGGGGATGCAAGCCACCACAAGCACAGTAGCAGAGTAGCAGTTATGGCCTCGCACCTTCCCCGGTAGACCTCCTACTTCGTACCAGGTACCTGGTATACATTTGCTGCTGCTACAGCAGGGCCAACTTCGCTACGGACCACTATGTCCCAAAATTTAAACACCAGTTTGTTTATCAATTAGTATACAACCGTCCCTTACATTGTGGGACAGAGTGGTATCCACTACCCGGTATCATGTACCACCTTGAGCGGAAATATAAGGACCGTTTATACATAAACATCAGTATCAAGCGGCTTTTTTTTTACGCCCAGAGCGATACCAAGTACCAGTACCTCGTATCATACGTGCCTGGAACCTGGGACGAGGTACTTTTATATCATACCACCTCTATTACTACTACTACTACTACTACCACTACTACTACTACTACTACTACTACTACCACTACTACTACCACTACTACTACTACTACTACCACTACTACTACTACTACTACTACTACTACCACTACTACTACTACCACTATTACTACTACTACTACTACTACTACTACCACTACTACTACTACTACTACTACTACTATTACTACTACTACTACTACTATTACTACTACTACTACTACTACTACTACTACTACTACTACTACTACCACTACTACTACTACTACTACTACTACTACTGCTACTACTACTACTACTACTACTATTAATACTGCTGTCTGCTGCTGTTGGGTACTACCGGTACTTTTACAACGGCGGCCCACTTACGGCCTTGAAGCGATGTTGCCCCTGCTAGAAATGCCGCCGCTGTACGTACGTGCGTGCGTGCGTACGACTACGAACGACCTTCCTCATGAGTCTACTCGTGTATGAAGCTCCTTCGCGGCCATCCCTCTGACGCAAGGCTCTGACGCAAGGCGATCGAACATCGTCCGGTGTTGGGCAACTTGAACCTGGTGTGCGAAGTCGCAGGGCTATTCAACGGCACTGGCATGGATGCATGCCGATGTGCGTTTCTACCTGCTGTAGACGGCAGCAGCAGCAGCAGAAGTAGTACTACTGTTGTAGATCGACACAGGAATGCCGATGCTGTAGGGCCTCTACGTGTACACAGCAACACTTGCCCTCTCAGCCAACATATGCCACCCACCCAGCCAGCCAGCCGTCCAACCCCCCCCCCCCCCCGTCACGTGCACATTTCAGGAGAGGGCGAAGAGCAACGGGCAGAGCACACGCTTGGGGGGGGGTCAGCAGGGAGTGAGGAAGAAGGCAGACGCCGACATCGCTGCCACCGCGGGGCTACTCTTAGAGTTCAGCGCCGGCTTTGACGGGCGAAGGCGCCATGCGCCTCCAGCAGAAAACGGCCTTGCAGAAGGTGGCCCTTCTCGTCAGGGCCGGCATGATGGAACCGCCGAAGTGGTATGCTGCGGCGAGGCAGGTGACTTGGTCGTCACTGGAGAACACCGTACTGCAGTACAGCAGTAGCGGTGCCCCCCATAGTGCCGGTTTCTGCCCCGTGTGAAAAACAGTGTATGTGGAATCGCTTGGCACAGAGGGAATTAGTTCATCGTGGCGGTAGCGGGCGGAATACTACCGGTGGGTGGTGTTGGTGGGGGCATACCGGCACTATACACGGACCACTGTATACTCTTCTCGTGCTCGAAACCGAATGTAGTCTCGAAACGTAGGGGCATGGGCATTTGTGTTTTGTTTTTTTTGTTTGTTTGTCCATCGTCGGGTCTGGATACTATCAACACCCCCCCCCCCGCCCGTCATAGTATTAATAGTATAAAATCATACTTGCAGCAGTACTATCGATCGAAAAAATGAAAGTTATGTACCCGGTATGTAAATAATTGAAGGGGGAAAAAATGCAACTCAGTCACTGTTCAAGCTCGCCCCCCCCCCCCCCCCCCCCCCCACCCCTCCCTGCATGAGATCGAGTATATCTCTCCTATCGAGTACCCCCCCCCCCTCGAAACTCATCTTCGTAGGCTACTACTGTACGTGTCATCCTTAGTGCTACACATCGCTCCGAACGCGTTGCTGCCCCTCGATCATCTGGCAGTGTGCCCCCATACCGTTTCAACTCGGTGTGGAACGAAAATCTTGGATGTATCGAATATCGAAATCGTATCGCGTGGGTTCGTTGGTAGCCGCCCTATCGAACGCAATTTCACTGCGATTTTTACTGCTGCTGTGCGTAGCGGTATTGACTACCCATACCTCGTACGTACTCCTGAGATGGAAGCATGTGTAGAGCTCAGAAAGCCGAGGGCAAGCTTTGGGTTGGAAGGGGGGGGGAGGGGGGGGGGGGGGGGCAGAGGCGGGTTTGGGAGGCATTCCCTATCCCCTCGTCCTCCATCTTCAACCAGCGGCTCGTACGTATCGCTCTTCCCCTATCTCGTATCCCCCGTTCCCTGTCTCCTGCATCCTGTATCCCCTACCAGGGTATCTCCAAACCCCCTCCCCGTATCCCCTATCCCCCCTGCCCCTGTCCCCTTATCCTCTGACCCATATCCCCTATCCCCGGTGCGTCAGGTACCGCCTTTCCACCGACGCCCATCGAACGGCGTGGAGCAGCTCAAGCTTCCGTGGGACGCGCTCGCGAACGAGTTCACCAGCCGCAACCCCCACATGGTGGAGGACCCCGAGTGGCTCGGGCCTAAGGGATTCATGCCCGGAGCGGCGCCGATCAGTCACGTGTTCGCCAAACGCCAGTACGCCTTGATGCAGAACGGTGCGCGCGTGCGTGCGCGACCGCGCGACCGAGGAGAACGGCTTGACTTTTGTTTTTTCGTAGTGATTTTTTTGTTTGTTTGTATTGTTTGCCTCACCTTCATACCGCAAATCACGGTGAGTGCATGCGTGCGGGCGTGCGTGCAGGCGAGCGTGCAAACACAAGCGCGTTGAAACAACTTGACAGCTTGACAAATATGTGTGTGTTTCTTTTTTTGTGTCCGAACAGTCCCGTGCCTAACATCGCGGCTACGCACGTGTTTTTTTTTGTCTTCTCTCTTCTTTGCCGAACCACCTTATTAATATCGGCCGTGCGAAATGGGACGGCTTCGGTTCGATCAACTTCCAAGCAATGCCATTTCATTAGATTCGATGTGCTTTTTTTCGAGCAGATGCGAGTCGATTCGATTCGGTCCGATCCGATTCGATCCTATCACGTTTGGATGGATGGGACCACATTTTGATTGTACTGGTGTAGATTGGACCAAAGTTTGATCGAATCGGGGAAAAGATCGGATTGGGTCTGACTGGACTGGACTGAACTCGATTGGGCTGGACTGACCTGAACTCGACTGAACTGGGACTACAAGCTCGACTAAAACTCTAGGTGCAATTCGATTGTGCTCGTTCTGTTTCAATTCGGTGGGCTTGAACTCGGCAGGCTTGCGGAAGGAGGAGGCTTACAAGCGAACGCACGCAGCGATGCAGAAGGAGCGGGCCGCGGATGTGGCGGCAGTGCGGCAAATGGTGAAGGAGGCGTCGACTCTGTCGGGGTCCAGGCCGAGCTTCGTCTCGGACGATGACGTCTACAGCGGCCTGCGCTTCTGGCAGACCATGATGCTGGAAACGCCGTGAGTGGTTTCCGGTTTTCGCTCGATCACCACGCTGATCCCCGATAGGTCGTCGTTTGTGTCCCTCTGGAAACCTAGGAATTGTTTGGAAGGGACCTGTCTTGGTGCGATCACGGAGAATCGTAACGTTCTGGCGAGGGGTTGGTGTGAGGGCAGTGACCGCAACAGCAGACAGACCATGCTGCTGGAAACCCACCGTGAGCGTTGCTCTCGCTCGATCGCCACCGAGCACTTGCGCAGATCGGATAGATGACGAAGATCACGATCTATCTGTCTGCCGTAGATCTTCTATTAAGTAGATATGAACCAGCCCTTGAGTAACGCTGTGCGGGGATCAACACGGTACATCTCTGACCCAGAAAAAATTGTGGTATGTTGAGATGCAGATTTTGTACGGCTCCCGCCCGGCAGCATGAGCTAGATCATGCAGATCATACAGATCATCTGCCCGGAAATCGACGTTCTTTCCGAGGTGTGGGACCGATAACAACAACAGCATGAACACCACCACCATCAACAACAGCGACAACTACAACTACATCTACGACAACAACGACTACAACAACAACAACAACATTAACATCGACAGCAACCATAGACTCGACAGACCTTTCGCTTGGTCGGGGTGGGGGGGGGTGGGGGGGGGGGGTGGGGGGGGGGGGGGGGGCTACATTGCGACCACGGACTGCATGCAGCATGCGAGACCTTTTACCACTCTGCTTGACAGCACCCTTGGGATCAATCGTTGTCAACTGCATTTCACGCCTCGCTCAGATCATGTACAGATAGACCATCTGTAGATCATTCCCACAGTTCATGATCTAGATCATTCAAGGCAGATAGATCATGTATTCCCAATCAGTCCTGTGTGCTCTAAGCACAGAAGCTCATGTTGCGGGGTATGACGCGTACAATCGGCGTGATCTACAGAGTAGCACGTCTTTTTTCCTGGGTTGGATCTGTACCGCCTGGTGCGCATCCGATCCTGCACACCCCCAGGTGATGAACTACGTACGTAGTAGGTTATCTATCTGTAGATAGATGGATCAGATAGATATGATCTATGTGTCCGAAGTGTGGACCGTTTCACGACTGTGCGGACTGCAATAGGGATCAAGGCGAGGATGTAGACCCCAACCGGCACCCCCAACCGCGACACCACATCCTCAGGGGGTGCCAACGCGGTTGCGCCGCGTCGCTCTTTCGATCCACGACGACATTTTGTTTTTTAGGTTATCCGTCGAGTAGTGATATGTCCGTACCTGCGGGCCACGATTTTCTCGCCTGATGAACAATAAAAGAATGGTAAAACTCTCTTTAGGAAAAAAAAGGAAAAAAGAAAAAACGCCGTTTTGTCGAAAGTACCGCCTGATCCACTTCGCCACCCCCGCTTCTTTTTCTCTTTTTTTTTTTCTTTCGCGATGTGCCGTTTTGATGTACCGGCATCAGTTACGCCGACTGGGACCTGGCGGCAGTCCAAGGGCTGGACGTGTTCCTCAGGCGCGAGGTCATCGGCTGGGACGACGACCAGCTCAAGTTTGCACAGAGTGCCAGGGACGGCACCGCCGTAAGAGAAGCTACCCCCCCCCCCCCCCCCCCCCCCCCATCCCCCCTCCCTCCCCCCTATATATAACGCACGAGTTGTCTAGGGTTACTGTCTCTTCTTCTCCTGCTACTCGGATCTATCTGCGTGCAGTATGTACCTGGTATGTGATTGTTGCTGTCGCTCTTGTTGCAGTCGTTGTTCTATTTATTCTCCGGTGTGTAGATCTACGCTGATTCCCGTTCTTGTTTGCGCCTTTATTTATTTTTATTGTTCTTGTTCTTGTTCATTTCGTTCCCTGTTCTTGTTTAATTTGTTTTTTTTGTTTGTAGTCGGCGTTTGTTCTTGCTCTTGTTCACTTTCGTTCATTTTCGTTCCTCGTTCTTGTTCAATTCGTTCTTAGTCCGGTTTTGTTTTTGTTCTTGTTCGTTTTGTTCCGTGTTCTCGTTCATTTTGTTGCTCGTTCCTCGTTCATTTTGTTCCTGTTCGTGTTCATGTTCTTGTTCTTTTGTCCCTTGTTCTTGCTCATTTTGTTCCTGCTCGCGTTCATGTTCCTGTTCTTTTTGTTCCTTGTTCTTGCTCATTTTGTTCCTGCTCGCGTTCGTGTTCCTGTTCTTTTTGTTCCTTGTTCTTGCTCATTTTGTTCCTGCTCGCGTTCATGTTCCTGTTCTTTTTGTTCCTTGTTCTTGCTCATTTTGTTCGAGCCCGTAGCACTGTTCGTGTTCAGTTTCCAAGGCCTTCGTGCTGCCCCTCTTCTTGTTCCTGTTTTGTGACCTTCGCTTTTGCTCTTTACATATCCCTTACCATTTCTCTTGTTCGTGCATGCTTCCTAGCCTTATTGTCTCAGATTATTATTTTTTTCTTGTGGTCTTCCCCTATTATCCCGCGCTTTGCTGCTGTTCCCTAATTGGTCCGCTTCTCCGCGACGAACCGGTCGCTTCTTGGTACCAACTCCCCGCACCCCCGACACAGCCAAGACTTCAAAAAACTACTACAGCGGCGACCCCACCCCGCTCCCCATAAATAACAGAAATCCCACCGCCCTCTAAACACAACACAAAAAGCGCACAGCGTCCCGGCAACCGCGGCCGGCTCCAGCCCCACGCGTTGTTAGCCCTATCTCGCCCGCTTTTGTAAACACCGGTTTCTGTCACGGAATCGGGCACGTGCAGCTCTCGCAACCGTCTCTCAACACATCTCTAAGAAAATCGTAGAGCTAGCCTTAACCCCCCCTCTCTCAATTCCCACGCCCCCTTCCCCCCCGTCCCTCCTCCCCCTACCCCCCCCCCCCCCCCGCCTTCCATCCCGGCCACGCGTTTTTTTTTCCCCCTCATATATGCACGTTTCTGTTTTTGTTCCCGTTTTTTTTTTTCTTCTGCCGTCAGGCAGCGTTGCAAGCGGAGATCGCCCGTCTTCGGGTCAACCTGTTTCCGGAAACCAAAACCGTGGAGTACACTTACCCTTCGGACGTTGTTCGTCCCGCGAATGACGAGGGGAAGGATAATGACGACGGTCTCTCGGCAGAGGGGCAGGAGGAGGGGGGGGGGGGTAAGGAGGAGAAAGAGGAGGAGGAGGAGGCGGCGGCCGGCGGGGGGGGCGGGGGGGAAGAAAGGGAGTGGAAGTCGGCGCAACTCAACTGCGGCTGGAAGGACACGCTGCGGCGCTTTGAGGAAATGGTGCGGAACGCGGAACCGACCCGGGATTGATTGAATCCGGATGGATGTTAGCTTTTATGTTCCTTTCTGTTCATGTCTTTTGTTTCGCGTCTTGTTGTTGCTGTTGTTGTTTTGTTGCCTAATTTTTTGTGAGCTTGAACTTTCGGTAGTTTTTTTCTGTTTGGTGGGGGCTGTTTGTTATCCATGATTTTTGTCCATTTTTCTTGTTTACGTTGATTTTGTTGCGTTCTGTATTTTTTTTGTTCTATCGGGGACCAGGTGCCGCTCGCTCCCGGTTCCCTGCTGAAAACTGCTTTCCTTTTGTTGTTGTTTTTTGTGGTTATCTCTTTCCCTTTTCCCCCTATTTTAGTTTTTTTTGCTTAGCCGGCGGTACCTTGCCCGGACTGGACCCGAGATCTCAAAGGAGTAACCCCGCCTCCCCATCCCCCCCCCCCCCATTATTTGGTCACCAGCCTATATGCCCCAACACAAGAGAGAACAAAAATGAATGACGCCAAACAGTGCGATCTGGAATTTTGGACTAAACTTACAAAAAAACTAGTTTTTTAGGTGTCTTCTTCACTTCCTGATTTTCGTGTACCCCCCCCACCCCCCCCCCCCCCCCCCCTCTCCGATGTCTGGGTGCGTAGTGCAGTGTCGGGTTTTTTTGTTTGTTGTTTTTCACGTGCATCCCTTCTGTCCTTTTTCGCTCGTTTTGTTCGCTTTTCAGACGGAAGAGGCCTCGCACGAGATGGACTGGTCGAGGGAGGACAGGCGGCACCTCGACAACTTCATCGTCGCCCGGTGCGTCCGGCGCTTCGTCCTCGAGGAGGCGTTCGGCTGGGCCCCGGACCCCGTCGCGGACGCGCTCGCTAAGATGAACGCCAAGATGGGGATGGAAACCCCTCCGGGTGATGCTGCCGACGCCACCGCCGCCGCTTCTACCGCTAGTGTTGATGCTGATGGGGAGGATGATGGTGTCAATTCTGGTGCTGGCCCCTCCCCAGACACAGCTGCTGCTGCTGCTGCTGCTGATGGGACTGGTGAGGGCATTGTTGCTGCGAAGGCTGCCTCGGAGGATGGCGATGCTCCTGCTGCTGCTGCCCCTGATGGTGCGGCTGCTGCTTCCGACGCTGATAGAGAGAGCGAGGGCTGGCTCACCGGCCGCTCCTTGCAGGGGTTCAAGGGCGACTGGATGGCCCTGGCGAGGAGGAGGACGGGGAGGCCGGCGGTTGCGGCGGTCGGGCGGCGCCAGCCTCGTCGCCGTTGGGATGAAAAGGCGAGAACCACGCCCGCTCTGGAGGCGAATGTGAGTACGTAGCTGGCGGGAATGTTTGTGTGTGAGCCGGGGGGGGGGGGGGGGGGGGTTGGTTGGTCAGGGTTGAGTGTATCTATGTCGGCGTCTTTGCGTTTGTGTGTCTGAGTCTGTCCCATTCGTATGTTTCCTAGTTTTGCTCGATCTTTCTCTCCCATGCTTCCACGTATTTTGTGTAAGGGTACCCCAAAACTACAAATGAGACAATTGAGACAACTTGGGGAAAATCTGAATCACAATCTGACAGCGAAAAACGTGAGCCTTTCTGCTTTTGCACAAACGTTTGCCGAGCTCTCCCCCGCCCTTCCCACGCTGGCATAGCTGCCAGCGCTGCTAAACGTCGCTGATAAATGTCGGGTGTTTTAATAGTCCGCAGCAAAACGCCGCCGCTAAACGTGGCTCGACACAGACGTCCCTGTTTAACGCCATTGCCGAATGCCCATGTTTAATATTCCGCCGCTTGACGTCGCTGCTAGGCGTGGTCGTCAAAAACGTAACCTCTTTTTTCCCCTTTGGCGCTGTCGAATGCCCCTGTTTGGTTATCCACCGCCAAACGTCGCTGTTAAAAGCGTCGCTGTCAGCCCGCCCTTGTTGAAAATGTCCCTTGTTTTTTTTTTTTTTTTTTCAATCGTATTTTCTCCGCAGCTGAGGGCGGTACTCACCCAGGCCAAGAGGCAGCTCCTTCCCGACTTGGTCCTCGAGGAGGACGAGAAGGTAGGTGGCATGTGCCGTTTTGCGTGTGTGCGTTTGTGTGTGTTCTTCGCCTTCCTCCTAGAGAGATGTGTACAAGCTCTGTGATCACAAAACTGCTACGACGCGGACTATACTACTACTACTACTGCTACTACTACTGTAATTGGGATGCAGTAAAGAGAGTGCAGGCGATGCATTGCCATGCCATCGTACTGAGTACGACGAACACAAGGTACCCTGCGCCGTCAACCATAGATGCGCATGGAAAACGCGTCAAGATGCCGTGGGTTAGCGTGGCACAAAAAATACGATGAGGAGGCCGGGATGTTGGTTGTGCTCGGTGACGCGACGGACTGACGGAACAAACCTGCACAACATCGGCAGCAGCAGCAGCAGCAGCAGCAGCAGCAGCAGCTTCCCGGTGTGTGGCAAAAAGCCGGGCACTGGGAAACGATCGCCACGCCAGCCCGAAAAAGTCCCACCCGTACGGCATGGCACCTCGTGCTGTAGAGTTGTACCCCTGCGAGTACTCTCGCGGCGAACGAGAGCTCGCCTAGCCCTGGGAAAAGGGGGAGGACGCCGCGTCGCTTCATCTGCCAGCCGCGGGTATTCACGTATATGTGGCCGCCGCCCCCCCCCCCCCCCCTCGTCCGCCTTGTTGCTGACATGCTGGTACCAGCCTCGTCGAAAGTACAAGGTACTCTGCGATGGCCGAAATATAGTAGGTACAAAAGTACCTCTGTATTTTCCAGGGCTAGAGTCGTGTGTATGAGCCGCGTGAAAGGAGGGAGGTTATGAGAGATCGGGAACGAGCCGTCGGGCGCTTCGAGAATACTCTGGCGATTGCGTCGTCGAGAGAAATTGGGTGTTTTTTATTTCAAAGTAGTGTGTGCGTTGTTCGTTTTGAGAGTCGAGCCTTTCCTCTTTCGTGGCAGCCAATTTTTTTTTATTTATTTTTGCCGGATCGCGTGCTGTGGTTGGAAGTATCAAGCACGGGGCATGGTGCCGGAAGACTTGGTATACATGTACGAGGGCACGCAGGCGTCCAATGTTTCTTCTGCTGGTAGCTGAAAGGGATATTAACTGTCCCCCGTCCCTGTCGCCTGCCCCAACCTCCCTCTTTCCCTCCCTCCCTCTCTCCCTCGCTCAACCTCCCCATCACTTCCCTCAACCTCCCTCCCTCCCCCCCCCCCACCCCGCCTTTGCCCGAATCCGCGTGAATGATACCGTTTTTGCGCCTGTTCGCCGCCTTGGTGTATTGTATTGCATGCATGTTTGCCGCAGTCTGGGGGCATGGGCGCGGAAGAGAGGAAGATTGTCATGGCCGCCAAGAGGAAGATTGTCATGGCCGACCTAGAGTGAGTCCAGACAGACAAGACGGACAGACAGACAGACATGCAGCAGGCAGACAGACATGCAACAGGCAGACAGACAGACAGGCAACAGGCAGACAGGCAGCAAGAGACAGACAGACAGACAGCAACAGACAGACAGACAGCAAGGGCAGACAGACAAACAGACAGCAACAGACAGCAAGGGCAGACAGACAGACATGCAACAGGCAGACAGGCAGCAACAGACAGACAGACAGCAAGGGCAGACAGACAGACAGCAAGGGCAGACAGACAGACAGACAGCCGCTTGTGTTATCTTCACGTCGTCTTGGCTCGGATCGAACCGGACGAGACCGGAACATCTCGTGTTGTCTGCGTATCGGATCGTGTCGCCTCGAATCGTTTTGTGTGTATCATATATCGGATCGGATCGGATCGGATCGGATCGGACTATATCGCACTGCTGTCGCATCGAATCGAAGTGTATACCAGGTATCGCATTGGATCATATCGGATCGCATCGGATCGAATCGGATCGTCTCAGATCGTCGTGTCGGTCTCCTGTTGTCGGTCTCGTGTCGGTCTCGTGTCGCACCTATCGTAATCGGATTGAAAAAATCGGAGTGGTCATCGGATTGGTTATCGGATGGAATCGTGTCATGTGGTATCGTATCAGGCTACAGAATCGGATCGTGTCCGATGGGATCATATCGTGTCGAATGGGGTCATATCGTGTTTTATCGCATCGGATCAGCAGCAGAAACATCAGCCGCAGAGCGTTGGCAGACCGTGTGCAAAACGGAGACCGGAGTGGATAAATGCAAACCCTGCTCTTACTAATATAATAGCTGCCCTTTTTTCCAGGGGCATCATGTACATGCAAAGCATGTATATACCAGGTGTATTTATGAAAGGTGAGGTCCGCGCACGTACGTATCAGGCACACGCGGCACGCTGTACAAGCCGCCGCAGAAACCGAGAAGACCGCTTACTACCCAGAAAAAAAAGACGGGTATATACCAGGGTTGTAGTTGTTGTTGTTCTCACATTAACTCACAATACAATGCAGTCCGTGGTCGCAGGACAGGCTCCAACAACTCTGGAGTGGAAGAAATACCTCAAGTAAAACAGAGGCAAAAACAAAAAACAAGCATACGCACTCCACCACTGCGGACACCAGGGAAGCGAAAAGGAGACTATTAATAACAGACAAAAACCTAAAAAAGAAGATGAAGCGAAGCAAAAAAAACAAAACAAAACAAAAACAGAAGCAGATAGTTGTATGGCACCCGAGCGGAAAAAAATTCTACGACCCGTACTGCCGGGGCTCTCGCGCCGGGCGTAGTACAGTAGGCGGTTAATGTGATACCTGGTACCATGAAAGTAATTTACTCTTCTTTTCGTGACTTCTCGGGGGGGGGTGCGAAAGAGATTCAAAAAGTTTTTTTGTGCCTTCTCCCTATTGTGTCACAACGAATTTTCTGCTGCTGACCCTGCCCGCTTTACTTGCGTCCCCTTCTTTGGAATGCTCTCTCTCTTTTGCTATGTTTTCGTTTTGCGTTTTTTTTTTTTTTGCAGGTGGGAGAGGGAAGAATTGGACGTGGAGCGGAATGCCATGATCGAGAAGGTACAGCACTAGCGTTCCCTCCCGTCTCTTCCCCCTGCACCCCCTCTCCCCCTCCCTTCCCTCTCCAGCCGGGGGCTGTGCTTTTTTGTTTGTGTGTGTGTGTTTTTTTTGTTTTATACATGTGGAAAAATACGTACCAGGTATTTCGTGTTCTCTCGGCCTTTCATTTGCCTTTCTCTTCTTCCATGCTTGCATTTGGATTAGAACGTCTGGATTTTACAAAGTGTTTTTTTTTTCTTCAGAAAAATGGTAACTGCTGTGTGCTTGTATGATTACTGTAGTTCCTATGGGAGCGGGCCCGAGGTCTGGGTTTCCTGCTCCTTGCTGTACGTACGTATGTTTGTATGTATGTATGTATGTATCTGGTATTTTTTTTGTCCAGTATTACGGGGGACCATAGTAAATAGGACCAAACATTGTTCGTAAAAATAGCGAAATATATAGGTTTTAGTGCGTACCGTAGGTCCTATTCAATATGGCCCCCCGTTTTGGTGGTCCCTCTATAGTCCCGGTTGTGTAGGGTGCCGACTGGCCGCTATATAGTGCCGTCGGGAATCACTTTGGCACAGATGGGAATAACCAGCAGTGTGGGGGTGTACGGAATAGTGCCGATTGCCACCATTGTAATGCCGGTGTTTGTGGGCTGGCGCGTATATGCCAGCACTATTATAGAGGGACCACGTACATAGGAAGTGTGTGTGGTTTTCTCGACGCTAGCCACGGCGGGGGGTTGTTTGCCTTGTAGGGGCAGCACCTGATTTTTCTGACTTGATTTTAGTGTAGGGTCTCTCTCTGTACCCCACCGAACACATGCAGGGGGGTGTTTGCCTTGTAGGGGCAGCGCCTGATTTTTCTGACTTGATTTTGGTGGAGGGGCTCTCTCTGTACCCCACCGAACATAGGACATCATGAACAGCCATAAAACATCATTTTGAAGATTGTTGCGAGGCACTAGTGGCACT